>CM017191.1:11076053-11402474 GCA_004837865.1 Musa balbisiana | reverse complement strand
AAGGGTAGGAGTAGTACAAGAACTGTGGAATGGTGGTCTTCGAAACTTTCAAAGAGAAGGAAGCGAAGAGAAAAGTTGCTCCAATGGGACAAATATCTATGAGGGATAAGTCCCAGATCTCTAGATTGAGAACCATGTGCAACGGACCGCATAAGTTGAGGAGTACCTCAAAAACAACTTCACAAAGCTTAATGGACTGAGTGAGCAACGTGGAGTCATCGTATGATCTCGCTTGAGATAATGTATTGGGGAATGCATTATGAGATTAAGTGGGGGAGCGATCCAAGGCAACACAAATGAATGCATATTTGGAGTCGATATGGAGATCTGACTCAATAAATGGCTAACCCATGGAACGATGGGCACGAGGGCCACTATCAACTCAATGCAAAAATGAGGAGCAGTGCAACTTGGCAAAGTACCCAAGTCACATGAAGGGAGTCGACATAAGAAGATGGAACATGGAGCGGAGGTCAAGGACATGAAATCTTGTAGAGGCAAGAGCAGGATCATGTCATTCCATGGGTCCTTCATGCTGATCGAGCGGACTCATCTTGCATAGTGCCAAAGATGAAGGGAGCTTCTAGGCACATGCACCTTATGTCGAAGATGCATTTGATGGAGGAACTAAGGCGACTCAACTTGCAGAGGTGAAGTTAGGTTTAGAAAGCCTTGGCACGGGGCAAAAGGACGCAGAGGCAGGTATTCTTGAAGAATATGCCACAATGCTGCCATTCAAGTTGCCATGAAGAGAGTAGCGCATAGCGGAGATTGTGCTGGTAGGGGCAAAGGCCTAGGATCCAGACAATAGTGCACCAATTTTAGTAAAGTTGGTGGACTTCGAGAGCTATTAGGTGACGGACTGTCATAGAGCGGTGCTTCGTCTAGGTGTGACCCGAGAGCGGGTGAACAAAAGTCGATTGCCAAAGGAGCAAACACAATTGAAGGTGGAAGAGGCCCTGCGATATGTTGGTAGAGACCACACATGGAGGGATCACAATTCAAGTTCATCCCACAAGGATCAGAATGCAATGGAGACGTCACCAGGAGGCGACATGATGCGGCAGATCATAATGGAACAGTTCATGACAATGCGACACACACAAATCAAGTCTTGTGAGGGACTTTATCATATGGATGTATGATCAGGAGCTACTGGAAGCTCCACTTTGGTGAACAACACGACGGTAAGAAGGGCTATGGATTCAAGAAGTGAAGGCCATGGTACCGCAAAGGCGGGTCTTTCGTGCATGCATCGAATTTTGCATCGAATGAAAGCCTTGGTCATCAGCATATGAGGGCTGTGTTCCACCAAGGAAAAAGTTCGAATGCAAGTACCAGTGAGTTCCATGAGATGGACTTGATCATGCAGCGGTATGATCGAAGCAGCTGGAGAATTGGACTGCTCCAGAGCCCATATTTGCTTAAGGGAGCCCGACAAGTCAGAGGATAAGCTCGAGTAAGCGAACGTTGCTACCAAGGAAGCTAAGGAGAATCAGTGCAAACCCTATAATGTGATGGCAGAGGTCATGCATGGGAGTTGTAGTCTTTCTTTCCATCGACCAAAGGGAGCTGCTTGGATAACACAAAGGTGTTGAAGTAGGGGGTCGAAAAAGACGAGGAAGCGACGATGAGTCCAGAGGGACTTAGCTACCCAAAATCAAGCATCAGTTAGAGTGGAGGTGGACTCGAAGGAGTGCCATAGTGACATATCTACTGATCGTGAAGAAAATGAATACAGATGCGAGGTAACGGATTGTAGGGCCATGGGCATGGTAGCGCCATAATATCGCAGAGGCGGGACTTTCGTGAAAGTCATTGATCCCTTGCTCTCATAGAGGGAGAGCGCTTGGTCGTGAGAAGGGTCGAGGTGATGGAGCATACAGAGGCAAACTCCAAGTACCGAGACAAAGCTGAAGGGCAGAGGCCGAGGAACTTCGTAAGACCGGTGTCAACGGGCTTCTCATCAAGATAGCCGAAAGTGAAGGACTTTGGGTCATGCAAGAGTGCATGACCAAGGAACAAAGTAAGTAGTATGCGGTGTTGTACCTTTGCTACTTAGTGGAGTAGGCGGTAGGGTTGATGGAGAAGACAGTACAATCCCAGAGGCGACCAAAACTATTAGAGACTTGCTCCAAGTTAGGGTGAAAACTTCCTACATTCCTGAAGTTCAATGGTATTGAGAAGGTGAATCATAGTAGCTAACTCAATGCAAGGAGTGCAAACACTTCAAGTGCTTCAGAAGTGTGAGCAAAGAGTAGACGAAGGCCAGTAATCAGCTCGATGCATGGAGTATAACCCTTGAGAAGGCGGGCGAAGTCAAGTAACCATTGCCTTCTCAACTCTTAAGAGAATGGGCGAAACCAAGTACCTAAATTCTCTTATCTATCCAGTAGAGGAGCTCTGCATAGGTTTAAAGACCCTACGAAGATATTAGAAGATAATAGTTGTCAAATCCTCACCAATGGTGATCAATGCTACTGAGAGTAGATTATCCGCTTCATTTTCCAACAGAATGCCAATCGAAAGCGGAAGTGATGCGAATCTACTTGGGAGTGATAACTAAGTGAAAGAAGAGTCAATGAGCAAATTTTGTGGAGGAAGAACCCAAAACTTCAGAAGTTTGCGAGACGATGTTCATTAAAACTCCAACAAGCATCCACCCAGCTAAAGTAACATGAGGCATTTGAGAGACTGGCACATACTAAGGATGGTCTTTTCCTTCATCTAGAGAATCCGTAGGAACTAACAAGGATCAACACAACTCAGCCAACCCCACACTAGAGTCAGAGTCATTGGCGAGTTGAAGCAGCATAACAGATCAAAGGTTCGACTACTCAAAAACAACAGCGGAAAGTAGCGAGGAGCCAAGAGGTGCATTACAGCTGGAGCAGAAGATTGAAGACTCAGCTAAGGCAAGGAGTTGCAATGTCGACAAAGGCTTCGACGAGGACGTCGAAGGGATTGTTAGGATCAAGAGCACTAAGAGGGGGAGGTGAATTAGTGCAGCGGAAAACTTTCGACGATTTAAAACGACGTTCGTATGATAAGAACGATTTCAGTATGAAAGTCGAATCGGAAATTGCTTTAACTTAAGATCAAGTAAAGTGCAGTTAAAGTAAAGCTATGGAAGTAGTTGCAGTTAAGATAGAGAACAGAATGTAAATGCAAACCGAGATTTAGAGTGGTTCGGTCAATCTTGACCTACATCCACTTTTGGCTTCCTCGTCCGATGAGGTCACCGACGTCCACTAGAGGCCTTCCTTCAATAGGCGAAGGCCAACCACCCTTTTACAGTTTCACTCCTTTTGACTGGCTTAGGAGACAACCCTTATAAATTTTTCACTCCTCTCTTGAATGATCAAAACTTCGAAAAAAAGAGGGAGAAAAACTTCTAGCCTTTTACAACACTTTTAAGCTCTCAAAATCTCAGAATAAATGCTAAATTTCGGTGCCCTTTCATGCATGAAAGGGTGGGGTTTATATAGGCCCCAAACTGATTTGAATTTGGAGCTCAAAAATGTCAATTCCCATGTTTTCGGGGTCCTGGCGGTACTACCGCCATAAATGGGCGGTACTACCGCCTGACAGAGCTCGGAGACCGAGCTCGGGCGGTACCACCGCCTGACAGGGGTGGTGCTACCGCCCAGTCTCACTCGGAGACTGAGCCCAGGCGGTGCCACCGCCTGACAGGGGCGATGCTACCGCCCACCCAGTCTCACTTGGAGATTAAGCCCAGGCGGTGCCACCGCCTGACAGGGGCGGTGCTACCGCCCAGTCTCACTCAGAGACTGAGCCTAGGCGGTGCCACCGCCTGACAGGGGCGGTGCCACAGCCTAGCCTCACTCCGAGACTCGGCTGCTGGGCGGTGCCACCGCCGACCCAGGTGGTGCCACCGCCGGCCAGGGAATTTGGGTCCGAATAGGCTGATCCATTCGGCCCAATTTGGGTCTGTTAAGGGCCCAATTGCCCCAAGATTAAGTTAATGAGATCACCTCCCATTTCTAACTTAATCATCATGCTAACTACAATATTTTTCAAGACATTTACTGCAACTTGCTCCGGTGCGTCAATCGCTTCTTCCGTCGAGCTTCCGGCGATCATCCGACGAACCCTCGGCGATGCTCCGGCGGACTTCCGGCAAACTCCTGGACTTGCGATGATCCACTTGGCGAGTTCCGATGAGCTTCTTTGGCAAGCTCCTGGACTTCTCGGATTTGTTCCCGCAGAACCTCCGATGACCGTCCGGACTTCCGTCGAACTCTCGAACCCCCAACGTGATCATAGTCTTGACTTCGGCGCAACTCCTGCTGCATGTCTTACTTTCATCGTAGTTAATCCTGCACACTTATATTACCATATGGATTAGATAACAAATGACAATTGACTTTATCATCAAAATCCGAGATTCAACAGGGATAAGTGGGGGAAAACGTCACGGACAAACTTCTAAATAGGATGTTTGATGTAATGCTTATGTATGTCCGTGTTTTGTGGTATATTCATACTTTGCACAATATGTAGAGGGACGATCGAAGGCTCAATAGTCTCATTTTAGTTGGGTTTGGTGGTCATTTTAGGCTTGTAAATAAAGGTTGTGTCATATGGACACTTATAAGAGATTTTCGATCTATAGTGGACCATTTTGCCCCTTTGTTGTGCAACCGTTCTGAGCTTGTAAAATCTACTTGTAATTTACATTATTTATGAAGTGTTTATGGAGATAATTGCTTGTGGATCCCAAGTGAGGCGCTTTCTCTAACACGTTTTCTCTTTTGTAGGTCCTAAGGGACCATGGGAGGTTTCGGGTAGGCTGACTTTTGCGGATAGACACATAAGCGTGCCGCACAACTTAGGCAAAACCAGCTAAGTCCGTGACAGTTCGTCAAAAGTTCTATTGGAACCAGCCGAGAAGTCTCGGAGCTTGCTAGAGAAGCTCGTTGGAACTCGCCAAAAAGATCGTCGTGAAGTCTAGGAGCTTGCCAGGAGTCCGCCGGAACATTGCTGAGAGATCATCGGAAGTTCACCGGAAGCTCGTCGGAAGAAACCAGACTTATCTTGCTCAGATTGTCTTAGATTTTGTAATTAGCACGTAATTGAGTTTGGATTTGGGCCAACCCAATTAAGGGCTAGTTGGGCCCATGTAAGGATTGTGTTGGGCCCAATGAGAGGCCCAAATAGTGACCCAAGAGGCTGCACCATCGTGGCATAGTCTTCGAGACTGTGTCAGGCAGTGGTACAACCCAAATACAGCCTTCGAGAGGCTATAGGTGGTGGTATCGTCTAGTGTCAGGCGGTGGTACTACCAGATTGGGTGGTGGTACCGCCTGCACCCGGGAAACATGAGATGAGATATTTTTAGGCTCCAAGTTTGAATCCACTTGAAGCATATAAATACCCCTCTCATCCTTGGGTAAAATAAACAAGCACAAAGGATTAAAAAGTGAGAAAATGCTACTGCAATCTCTTTAGAAATTCCCTCCTCCACTCTAAGTTTAGAATTCTGTAAGAGAAGTGTGAGTGCTTGTAAGGGTTGTCTCCTAAACCTGTGAAAAAGAAAAGAGGGGTGTAAGAAAGAGTTTGATCTTTGCCTATCAAAGGAAGATTGATAGTGGATGCTGGTGGCTTCGACGAAAGAGGAATCGGAGGAGTGAATGTAGGTCACAACGATTGAACCACTATAAATCAGTTTACATTTTATTTGTGCAATCTACTTTAACTACAAACCTCTTTACTTGCTTTACATGCACTACGAATCTTCCATATGCTTTCAATCTATCTTTACGAAAACAATTTTAAGTTAAGTTTCTGAAACCAATTTTTATCGAAATTAATTTTTATCGTACGAAGGTTTTTTGAACCGACGTAACTTTTACCGTTGCACTAATTCACCCCCCCCTCTTAGTGCTGACCCTAACTCCTGTTCCTAACACATGTAGTAATTTAAGGAGCATATTTTGTTAGGACTGTATCGACACTAAGTGGGTTGGGGGGGGGGGGGGGGGGGGGGGGTGAATTAGTGCTTACGTAAAATTACGTTGAGTCAAAAAACTTCATTCGATAAAGCCCGTATCAGAA
Source organism: Musa balbisiana (assembly GCA_004837865.1). Taxonomy (NCBI): domain Eukaryota; kingdom Viridiplantae; phylum Streptophyta; class Magnoliopsida; order Zingiberales; family Musaceae; genus Musa; species Musa balbisiana. Next base: position 11,396,396 of record CM017191.1, on the reverse strand, counting down.
AGATGAGTCTAACTTAAAAGCGTTTGTAAGCATAGTGAATAAGTAAATCAGTTTGCAATATAAATGAAAAGCATCAAGTAAATGCAAACCAGATTTATAGTAGTTCGATCGTTGTGACCTACGTCTACTCCCGATTCCTTTTCACTCGAGTCCACCAGCTTCCACTATCAATCTTCTTTCAAAGGGTGAAGATCAACTGCCCTTACAACTCTTTCTCCTTTTCATAGGTTTAGGAGACAACCTTTACAAGCCTCACACCTCTCTTAGACTAAGCCCGAAACTTAAAGAGGAGGAGGATACTTAGCACTTTTTCAACTCAGAATAATAATCCATTTTTACTCTTTTTTTTACTATCTCAAACAGGAAAGAGTGGGGTATTTATAAATCCCAAATTAATTCAAATTTGGAGCCAAAAAGATCTTATCTTGAGTTTCCGGGGTACTAGCGGTAGTACCGCTAGTACTGGGTGGTACCACAGTCTACTAGACTGACAACTAGCGGTACCATCGCTTATCAGTTTAACACTAACACTCACACTAGGTGGTACCACTACCCAGCCCTTTTATGGGTAACTGAATGGGCCTTTCACTTGGCCCAAAATAATTCCAACTCAAGCTCAATTGACCCCTAATTGAGTTAACATTGTTTCACCCCAAAACGAACTCAATTAGACTAAAACTAATTTGATCTAGACATATGATTATAAACATAAATTCTTTATTGTCCGACATGTCATTGGTTCATTCGATGCTTCGTTTGATCCTTCGATGCATTGTCCTCTCATTCGGTATATTGCCCAATCAGTATGTTGACTCCCGCAACTTTCAATCTCCTTGGTGCAATGTCCGATCCTTCAACCCGATGCTCGAACTTATGATACGAAGTCCTTTCGGCATATTGACCATTCCTCTAGCCTAACATCCAATCTTCTGATATATTCCACTTCGGTCCAACGTCTGATTATTCCTGCCTTAATCGAATTGCCTTTTCTTGATTAAGGTTAGTCCTGTGTCACTCAAAAGCACATTAGATTTAAACTTCATCAATTGATTTCATCATCAAAATCCGAGATACAACAATCTCTCTTTTTTTTATGATAACAACTAATTAATGACATAGTTTAAACTAAACTCTCCTTATCAATATGCCGTATTGAAATAAAGTATCATTCAAATAAATGATAACCTTCTAATCTAAGTTGAAACGATTTTAATCATGAATTAAATAATATGCAATACATCATATCATAATTTCAAAACATGAAAATATACCATGCATAATTCAAATTTGGAGCCAAAAAGATCTTATCTTGAGTTTCCGGGGTACTAGCGGTAGTACCGCTAGTACTGGGTGGTACCACAGTCTACTAGACTGACAACTAGCGGTACCATCGCTTATCAGTTTAACACTAACACTCACACTAGGTGGTACCACTACCCAGCCCTTTTATGGGTAACTGAATGGGCCTTTCACTTGGCCCAAAATAATTCCAACTCAAGCTCAATTGACCCCTAATTGAGTTAACATTGTTTCACCCCAAAACGAACTCAATTAGACTAAAACTAATTTGATCTAGACATATGATTATAAACATAAATTCTTTATTGTCCGACATGTCATTGGTTCATTCGATGCTTCGTTTGATCCTTCGATGCATTGTCCTCTCATTCGGTATATTGCCCAATCAGTATGTTGACTCCCGCAACTTTCAATCTCCTTGGTGCAATGTCCGATCCTTCAACCCGATGCTCGAACTTATGATACGAAGTCCTTTCGGCATATTGACCATTCCTCTAGCCTAACATCCAATCTTCTGATATATTCCACTTCGGTCCAACGTCTGATTATTCCTGCCTTAATCGAATTGCCTTTTCTTGATTAAGGTTAGTCCTGTGTCACTCAAAAGCACATTAGATTTAAACTTCATCAATTGATTTCATCATCAAAATCCGAGATACAACAATCTCTCTTTTTTTTATGATAACAACTAATTAATGACATAGTTTAAACTAAACTCTCCTTATCAATATGCCGTATTGAAATAAAGTATCATTCAAATAAATGATAACCTTCTAATCTAAGTTGAAACGATTTTAATCATGAATTAAATAATATGCAATACATCATATCATAATTTCAAACATGAAAATATACCATGCATAATTCAAATTTCAAATCATTATAACTTCTCCACCTTTGTCATCAACAAAAGGGAGAAAAGTGCAACTATCAAGTTTTTAAAATATGCAAGTTTTATATCAATTTAGAACATGTAAGCTAGCAAGTTTTAGAGATGTGCAAGTTTAGCAATTTTTTCTCTCTTGAGATGTACAAGCTAGCGTTTGCAAGCTAGTAATTCTTTGCTTCTCTTGAGATATATAAGTTTAGCAATTTTGCTTTTCTTGTAATGTGCAAGTAAGTTTTTCTCATTGAAATGTGTAAGCTAGCAAGTTTTCTTCTCTTTGAAAACTTTCTCCCATTTATTATTATAAAAAAGAAGGGAAGAATATAGTGTTGTAATTTTTTTCTCTTTACATCAATTTTTAAATCATGACAAAAATAAATAATAAAGATAAATCTACATTAAAATTTCTTTCATCAAAAATGAAAGATCAAGTCATGAGTACACTAAAAGGACCATGTGTCATTTTTGATAAATTTCTTCTTTTGTAAATAAAAGGAATAATAGGAAATGATCTTGATTTAAAAATAAAACTCAAGTAATAAAAATTGAGATATTAAGATCATGATTAAAACCTAAGTTTAATGTTTAAGCTAGCACTTTTTGCTTCTCTTTTGCAATATGCAAGCTAATAATTTTGTTCTCCCCCTTTTATCATCAAAAAGAAGGAAAGAATATAATGATATAATTTTTTCTTTTATATCAATGTTCGAATCATAACATAAGATATACAAACATAAATACAAATGAACCATATGAAAATCATAATATGAAAGATCAAGTCATAAATACCAAAAGACATGATTCATTTTGACAAGTCTCCTTTTTAGTAAATAACGAAAAGAAATCTTGGGAGATCAAATATCTTGATTCATAAAAAAAAAATCAAGTATCAAGTTCATGATTCGGATAAAACTCATTCAAATTTAATTTGTCAAATCATCAAAGTCAATTTCTTAGTTCAAGATATTCATAAAATAGATTCATCACTAAGAATCACTTATAGAAAAATCGAAAAGCTTTAGAGATATTTAAAAAAAAATGCACTCCCCTTTTTATTTCAATTTAAGTGATTGATTTCATACAAGCTTGCCCAAGTTTTTTTATATCAAAACTATGCATCATTGCTTGAAAATTGAAAAACAAATAATGATAGTCATCAAGATAAACATTTAGGCATTCATACAATTATTCTTATTTTGTATGCAAGCATTAAATTCAAATTTAATTTTATATATTTTGTTACACAAATGTTTAATGAGTTATGTCTACTAACAAAATATCTTCAATCAAAAGATTTGATTTGTTACAAATAATTCTAATTCTAATGATGTTTGCTTTGTTGTTTCGGCTAGTGAGATTTAAAAGTGTATTGGATCTCTAGTCATAAGCCTTGAGTATCCACTGTCAAAATATCATCTTTTGCTTCTAATTTTCAATTATAGATATTTCTATAAGAAATGTGAGTTTGCTATAGGTACTCATTTGACTTTGGATCCCTCCTATTTAGATCTACCTATTTTGTCTTTTGGCATAAAGTCATGTATGGTTCCTTTAAGAACCCAAACTAATTTGTATGCAAAATTATATTTACCATAAAAATTACATTTATTTTCAAGAGAAATATGCAACGTGGGTCCTTTAACAAATATGGTAAGCTTTTGTTGAGTATTAAAACTCATAAGGCTGATTCATTCTTTTTTACGAACATGATTCATGTTTAAAGATTTGCTACCAATTTTAAATTTTTAATACTTTTTTTGTTTTTTTTTTTTTGCATAAATCTAATTCTTCACATTGAGTGCAGAAGGTTAATATGTAATTTTCATGCTCATTTTTTAATTTTTTAAATTCACTAGAAAGAGAAGCATGATCATTTTTAAAAATTTATAATTTTTACCAACTAATTTAAATCCATTAAATAAATCATGGAAAGCATTGAGCAATTCATTGTAAGGTAAAGGAGTTTCGGTTGAATCATTTACCTCATCATTAAGAGTCACCAAGGTGTAGTTCGCCACTTTGTCTTCATCGATTTGCTCCTCGTTTTCAGATGTAGTTAATTCATCCCATGTCGCCTTGAATACTTTAATTTTCTTTGACAGTCATTTCTTTTTAGGTTCATTTTTATTCTTAGTTTCCTTTTTAAAAAAAAAAAAAAAAAAAAAAAAAAAAAAAAAAAAAAAAAAAAAAAAAAAAAAAAAAAAAAAAAAAAAAAAAAAAAAAAAAAAAAAAAAAAAAAAAAAAAAAAAAAAAAAAAAAAAAAAAAAAAAAAAAAAAAAAAAAAAAAAAAAAAAAAAAAAAAAAAAAAATCTTCTTCTCCAAATCATTTCATTCGTTCATTAGTTTAGAAGACTTTTGAAAACCATTTTCAACGATATTCCATAAATTGAAATCCATAAAAAGTAAAAAGACTCTCATTCGTGTTTTCCAATACGTATAGTCCGTCCCATTAAATATAGTAGGACAAATGATAGTGTAACTCTCTATATTATCAGTAAAAGCCATTCTTTTGGGTGTTAAACTAGACGAGAAAATTTTGACTCTAAGACCAACTGTTAGAACTGTATCAACACTAAGATAGGATGGGAATGCTAATAAGTAGTTGGTTTCTTTGACTGTAAAGTAAGGATCGGATCGTTAGTGAAAGTACTAGTTCGAGCGTCCGCCCTGTTAGCTGTAGAGAAAGCCCTAGTTCGGAGCTCCATTCTTATCGGCATGGGTCTGATTCTGTCCTATCCGAGCACGGGTCCCTAGCGAGTAATCACTTCTTTCCGGACTTAGCCTTAGACATGGGATTACTGAGGTGACTAATGAGTTTGATGCTCCCCTGTTAGGGCAAGAGAGAGAGAAAGAGATAGGGTTGGGCAAGGCAGTACCAGACTACTGAGCTAGCTTCTTTAGTTTTGTTTTCATTCTTTGCCTTACTTATTCCATTATGTATGTTCGATTTAGGAGGGGGGGCGGGGGTGAATTGGTACTTATATAAAATCGAAAAGCTTTAGAGATATTTAAAAAAAATGCACTCCCCTTTTTATTTCAATTTAAGTGATTGATTTCATACAAGCTTGCCCAAGTTTTTTTTATATCAAAACTATGCATCATTGCTTGAAAATTGAAAAACAAATAATGATAGTCATCAAGATACTTTAGTGGTCTTCTTTTGTTCTAAGTATCAAATCATTTCTACTTCTTGGAAGGTTATTCTCATATTTGTCATGTGTCATACATGTCATTTTATTGGTCACTAAAGACTCGATAAGTTGTTCAAGTGAAAAATTATTTAAGTTCTTTGCTTCTTGTATTATCATTACTTTTGGATCCCAACTTTTTGAAAGAGATATTAGAATCTTGTTTACAAGTTCAAGATTAGAAAAACATTTGCCAAGAGCTTTCAAACTATTGATAACATCCATAAAATGAGTATACATTTTAACAATAGTTTCGCTTGGCTTCATTTGAAACAATTCAAAATTATGCATTAAAAAATTTATTTTAGACTCTTTAACTATATTCGTGCCTTTATGAGTTACTTCTAGTGTGTATCAAATCTCATATATAGTTTCGCATAAAGAAATACGATTAAACTCACTTTTGTCTAAAGCATAAAACAAAGCATTCATCGCTTTAGCATTCAAAGAAAAAAATCTTCTTCTCCAAATCATTTCATTCGTTCATTAGTTTAGAAGACTTTTGAAAACCATTTTCAACGATATTCCATAAATTGAAATCCATAAAAAGTAAAAAGACTCTCATTCGTGTTTTCCAATACGTATAGTCCGTCCCATTAAATATAGTAGGACAAATGATAGTGTAACTCTCTATATTATCAGTAAAAGCCATTCTTTTGGGTGTTAAACTAGACGAGAAAATTTTGACTCTAAGACCAACTGTTAGAACTGTATCAACACTAAGATAGGATGGGAATGCTAATAAGTAGTTGGTTTCTTTGACTGTAAAGTAAGGATCGGATCGTTAGTGAAAGTACTAGTTCGAGCGTCCGCCCTGTTAGCTGTAGAGAAAGCCCTAGTTCGGAGCTCCATTCTTATCGGCATGGGTCTGATTCTGTCCTATCCGAGCACGGGTCCCTAGCGAGTAATCACTTCTTTCCGGACTTAGCCTTAGACATGGGATTACTGAGGTGACTAATGAGTTTGATGCTCCCCTGTTAGGGCAAGAGAGAGAGAAAGAGATAGGGTTGGGCAAGGCAGTACCAGACTACTGAGCTAGCTTCTTTAGTTTTGTTTTCATTCTTTGCCTTACTTATTCCATTATGTATGTTCGATTTAGGAGGGGGGGCGGGGGTGAATTGGTACTTATATAAAATTACATCGATTCAAAAAACTTCATTCGATAAAGCCCATATCGGAAAGATAAATTTAACTTAAAATCATTCATAAGCATAGTAAATAAGTAAATCAATTTGCAATATAAATAAAAAGTATAAAGTAAATGCAAACCAAATTTATAATAGTTTGGTGACCTACATCCACTCCTAATTCCTCTTCACTCGAGGCCATCGGCTTCCACTACCGATTTTACTTCAATGGGCGATGATCAACTACTCTTAAAACTTTTTCTCCTTTTTATAGATTTAGGAGACAACTTACACAAGCCTCACACCTCTCTTAGACTAAGCCTGAAACTTAAAGAGGAGGAGAACACTTAGCACTTTTTTAACTCATAATAACAATCCCTTTCTACTCTTTTTTCTTATCGCCTCAAGTAGGAAAGAGTGAGGTATTTATAGACCCCAAATGGAATCAAATTTAGAACAAAAAAGAATCTTATCTCAGCTTTCTAGAGTACTGATGGTACCATCATCTGCTAGACTAATAATTGGTGGTACCATCGCTTGTCAATCTGACACTGACATTGACATTGGGTGGTACCACCACTTGACACAATCTAGGAGATTGTATTTAGGCAGTACCACTACCTAATCTAGCGGTATAATTGCTTGATACAGTTTGAGAGACTGTGTTTGGGCGGTACTATTGCCCAGTCTTGTGGTGCCATTGCTTGGCCCTTTTATGAGTGATCAAATGAGCCTTTCACTTAGCTTAAAACAACCTCAACTCATGCCTAATTGGCCCATAATTGGGTTAGCATTGTTTCACCCCAAATCTGACTCAAATAGACCTAAAGTAACTTGATCTAGACATGCAATTACAAGCATGAATCCTACATTGTCTAGCATGCCATTGGTTCATCCAATGATTAATTCGATCCTTTGGCGCATCATTATCTCCTTTGGCATATTGTCTAATCGGTAAATTGACTCCCGCAACTTTTGATCTCTTTGGTGTAATGTTTGATCTTTTGGCCTAATGCCCGAACTCATGGCACAAAGTCCTTCTGGTACGTCGACTATTCCTCCGGCCCAACGTTCAATCTTCTGACATATTCTACTCTGGCCCAATATCTGATTCTTCCTGCTTTAATCGAATTGTCTTTCCTTGATCGAGGTTAGTCTTGTGTCACTCAAAAATACATTAGATCTTAACTTCATCAATTGATTTCATCATCAAAATCTGAGATTCAATATATTCGTTATATCTACTATATGGATCACTACTAGAGAGGAGGAAAGTTGACATCCTTCATCTTCTCCCATAGATATGTAGGTTTTCAGGGATATACGATCTCATTAGGTAATACCCCTTTCACATATGCATAGTTTTTGGTTTTATGGGTTTTTGCACACTATTTTTCATACAACGACGAAAAATAATTTTTTGTGTGAAATATAAGATTTTTATTTTCTATTCTTCCACTATGCATGTGATGTTGTCTAAGGTTCATCAACAGTGGTATCAGAGCTAGGTTGCTCGTGTGAACGATTGATTTTTAAACTATATGTGATGTTAAATCATGTAGAATTATTTTTGCGTGATTGCTGTGATTTTTTATCATAGTTTTCAAATCTGGACTATGCCTATTTCTTTTGTTAAAAAGTGTTTTAGAAAGGCCTTTTGTTGAATCCCAAATTTTGATGATGAAATTAATTGATGAGTTTATGATCTAATGTGCTATTTGAGAAAAGTGATGCAAGACCAACTTCGATCAGTAAAGGCAAAACAATTAAAGCAAGAAGAATTAGATATTGGACCAGAGTTCAAAAATGGGCATCGAGCCAAAAGAATCGGACATTATGCTAAGATTGAAAGTTGCGGGAGTCAACTTGCCAATAGATCAGGTGATACGCCGAAGGTTCGGACAATGCGCTAAAAGTTCGTCGGAAGTTCACTGAGAGTTCGGATGAACAAATGATATGCCGGACAACTTAGCTTCTTGTTTTGTAATTGTTTTAGTCTTAATCCTCATAGTTAGGTCTTAATTTGAGTTAGGTTTGGGTGTAACTCTACTAACTCAATTAGGGGCCAATTGGGCCTGAGTTGGGGCTAAGTAGAAGGCTCATTAGTAACCCTTAGCTGGCCCAGGTGGTGGCAACGCTAGAGCTGGCGATGGCACCGCATGAGGCTCAGCCTTCCAGGCTGTTTAGGTGATGGTACCATATAGACATAATCTCCTAGACTATGTCAAGCAATGGTACCACCAGACTGGGTGGTGGTACCACCAGACTGGGTGGTTGTACCACCCGACTAGGTGGTGGTACCACCCAATGTCAGTGTCAGACTAGTCGGTGGTACCATCTAGTGTCAGACTGACAAGCGATGATATCGCCAGTTGTTAATTTGACAAATGATCGTACCACTCAATAATAGTGGTGGTACCGCCATTACCCTGAAAATTAGGGACGAGACACATTTTGGCTCCATTTTTAAAGTCATTGGAGCCTATAAATACTCCACTCTTTTCTGTATGAAAGAGCACGAAATTAAGAACAAAAGTCTTGAGATTCTGAGTTATAAAACTCTTAAAAAAGTGCTAAGTGTCCTCCTCTTTCTTAAGTTTTATGATTATTCTAGGAGAGGTGTGAGACTTGTAAAAGTTGTCTCCTAAACCTGTGTGAAGGAGAAAGAATTGTAAGAGGGTAGTTAGTCTTTGTCCATTAAAAAAAGATTATTAGTGAGTGTCGATGGCCTCGACGGAAGAGGAATTAGGAGTGGATGTAGGTCACGATGACCGAACCACTATAAACTTAGTTTGCATTTACATTATGCTTTTCATTGCTATTACTCTCTTTAATTGCTTAGTTCACTTACTTAAAGTCAAGCATATTTCCGATATGATTTTTTCATCGAACAAAAGTTTTTCTAAAATCAATGATTTTATCGAAAACACTAATTCACTCTCATTCTTAGTGTCGAAATGGTCCTAACAATTAGTATTAGAGTTATGTTTCTCTCTGTTTGGTTTAACACCTAAGAGAGATGGCTTTTGCCGATAATCTAAAGGGTCATTCTATCACTTGTCCTCCTATGTTCAATGAGATGAACTACACATATTGAAAAACTCGTATGAGGATTTTTTTATTTCTATGGACTTTGATTTATGGAACATTATCAAATGTGATTTTTAACAATCCACTAGACCAATGAGTGAGTGGAATAATCTAGAAAAAAAATATTTTCTTTAAATACAAAAGTTATGAATACTTTATTTTGCACTTTAGATAAAAATAAATTTAATCGTGTTTCTATATATGAAATTACATATGATATTTGACATACACTCGAAGTCACACATGAAGGCACAAGTAGAGTTAAAGAGTCTAAAATCAATTTTTTGTTACATAATTTTGAATTATTTCGAATGAAACTAAGCAAAACCATTAGAGATATGTACACTCATTTTACGAATGTCATCAATGGTTTGAAAGCTCTTAGTAGAAGTTTTTCTAATATTGAACTTATTAATAAAATTCTAAGATCTCTTCCAAAACATTGGGATTCGAAAGTAACTGCAATACAAGAGACAAAGGACTTGAATTATTTTCTACTTGAGGAACTCATAGGGTCATTAATGACCTATGAAATAACATGTAAGACACATGATGAGTATGAGAATAACCTTCCAAAAAATAGGAAGGATATGACACTTAGAACTAAAAAAGATCACTCGAGCGAAAGCTCAAGTCATGATGAAGACTTGGCACTTATAATAAAAAAAATTATAAAATTCATAAGAAGAAACAAAATAAATCTTATAAAGCAAGATACCAAGAACAAAAATAAAATAAAAAAGGACACAATCATTTACTATGAATGCAAGAAGTCGGGGTACTTCAAAAGTGAATGCCCTCAATTGAAGAAGAAGAAATTACTAAAAAAGAAGAAAGCACTCAAGGCAACTTGGGACGAATCGAGGGCATCCGAAGATGAAGAACAAACCAATGATGGCAAGGTGGCAAACTACGCTTTAATGGTGCTTAATAACAAGATAAGTGACTCAATCAAATCTCATTTATCTTATGATAATTTACATAATGCTTTTAATGATTTATATGATGAATGTAAGTTAGTTGATAAAAAAATATAAATTGTTAAAAAATGATCATGCTTCTCTTTCTAGTCAATTTAAAAAATTAAAAAATAAGCATGATAATAGCATGTTAACTCCTTACATTAAGTGTAAAGAGTTAGATTCACTTAAAAAAGAAAATATAGTATTACAAAAAACTTTAAAAAAATTTAAAATTAGAAACAAATCTTTAAACATGATCCTTGCTAACAAAGATCATATACATAGAAAAGTAGGAATTGGTTTTGTGAGCAGTAACACTCAACAAAAACTAACTTTATTTGTTAAAGGACCCACATTATATGTTTCCCATAAAAATAAATATAATTTTTGTGGTAGACGTGGACATTTTGCTTATAAATATTTATTTAAAAAATATAGCTAATACAAATTAGTTTGGGTTCCTAAAGAAACCATAAATAACCCAATGCTAATATTCAAGATAGGTAGATCTATTCATGAGGGACCCAAAGTTAAATGAATACCTAAAAGAAAATCTCCTTTCTTGTAGATATGTTTACAATTGAAAGCTAGGAGTAAGAGATAGTACTTTGATATGGATGCTCAAGGCATATAACCGGAGATCCAACATACTTCTTTAAGCTCATTAGTCAAGACGAAAGATATGTCACCTTCATAGACAACAAAGGAAAAATTATTGACAAAGGAACCATAGGTAAGAAGTCAAACTTCTTGATTGAAGATGTATTATTAGTAGATGGTTTAAAACATAATATACTAAGCATTAGTTAATTCTGTGATAAAGGATATATTATCAAATTTGAATCTAATGCTTGCATAATAGAAATATCATAAAAAAATATATCTATGATTGCCTTAAAAAATAATATGTATACTATTGATATTGATGATTTTTGTGATGAAACATATTTTTCAGCTTTAAACAATGATGCATAGCTTTGGTATAGGAGACTAGGTCACACTAGCATGAAACTAACTAGAGAACTAGTAAAAGGAATGTCAAGCATCAAATTTATCAAAAACAAAGTTTGTGATGCATGCCAACTAAGTAAACAAATAAAAAGTAGCTTTAAATCTAAAAAATCAAATAAGTACCTCTAGACCAGTATAATTAATCCGTGTGGATTTATTCAGACCAATTGATATAACTAGTCTAGGAGATAGTAAATACATTTTTGTAATAGTTGATGATTATAATAGATATACTTAGACATTCTTCTTGGCATATAAAAGTGATTACTTTAAATATTTTTTAAAATTTTGTAAACTAATTCAAAATGAAAAGGGTTTTATGATTTTTTCTATTCTAAGTGATCACGGAGGTAAATTTCAAAATCATGATTTTCAAAGTTTTTATAATTTAAATAGATATAATCATAATTTCTTCACTCCAAGAAACCCATAACAAAATAGAGTAATTGAGAGAAAAAATAGGAGTTTACAAGAAATTTCAAGAACCATGTTAAACGAAAATAGTTTACCAAAATATTTTTGGGCAGAAGTCATTAACATAGCATGCTATGTCATGAATGAGGTTCTCGTAAGACCATTACTTTCCAAAACTCCTAATGAATTATGAAATAATAAAAGACCCAATATCTTATATTTCAAAGTTTTTGGTTACAAATGCTTTATTTTAAATGAAAAGAATACATTAGGAAAATTTGATGCAAAATCCAATAAAGATATCTTTCTTAGATATTCCTTTATTTCTAAAGCTTTTCGTGTTTTCAATAAAAAAATTTAATTATTGGGGAATCCATCTATGTTATTTTTAATGAGATTTTTAAAATAAAAAAATAATTTTGATGATGATTTTAATTTTGATGCTTTAAATTTAAATGAAAACTCTCCTCCCCCAAGCAACTTGATGCATCTTCTTCCAAAGATTCCTTATCTAAGGAATGAAAGTATGTAGATGCTTATCCTAAAGAACTAATCATTAGATATATATTAAAAGGTGTTCAAACTCATTCTTCTTTTAAATATTTTTTATGCAAATCTAGTCTTTTTGTCTCAAATTGAATTGAAATGCATTGATGATGCTCTATAAGATGAATCATGGGTTTTTGCAATGCATGAGGAGTTAAATCAATTTGAAAGAAATGAGGTATGGAAGCTTGTTCCTAGACCTAGTGACCATCCTGTAATTAGCACTAAATGGGTCTTTAGAAACAAGCAAGATGAGCTTGGTATCATGGTTTGAAACAAAACTAGATTAGTGGCTAAAGGTTTCAACTAAGAAAAATGTATCGATTATGAAGAAACCTTTGCTTTTGTGGCAAGATTAGAAGTTATAAGGATACTCCTTGCCTATGCTAGTGGTAATAATTTTAAGTTATTTCAAATGAATGTTAAAAGTACTTTCCTTAATGGCTTTATTTTCGAAGAAATTTATATTGAACCACCCAGATTTAAAAATGCTATTTTTTTGAATCATATTTTAAAGTTATCTAAGGCTCTTTATGGATTAAAACAAGTTCTAAGGGCTTAGTATGAAAGACTTAGTTCTTTTCTAACTAAGAATGATTTTTTGAAAGGCTAGGTCGATATTACATTGTTTATTAGATATTTTAAAAATAATTTTCTTATTGTTCAAATTTACGTTGATGATATTATTTTTTGTTCTTCTAATGAATCTTTTTGTGAAACATTTACCAAAAGCATGAGCCAAGAATTTGAAGTGAGTTTAATGAGAGAATTACTTTTTTCTTAAGATTATAAATTAAGCAATTTAGTAATGGAACTTTTGTTAGCCAAACTAAGTATACTTTAGATATATTAAAATGATTTAATATGGATAGTGCTAAGGCTATTAATACACCAATGAATACTTCTACAAAATTAGATATGAACATTAATGGAGAATGTTTTCATCAAAAGATTTATAAGGGTATGATAGGTAGTTTATTATACCTCATAGCGACTAGACCTGATATTATATTTAGTGTTGGACTATGTGTTAGATTTCAATTTAGTCCTAAGTAATCTCACTTAAAAGATATTGAGAGGATTTTTAGTTGCCTAAAGGGAACACCTAATCTAGTATTATGTTATCTAAAAACTAAAAATTAAACTGATTACTTATGTCGATGCTGATTTTGCTAGATGTAGAATAGATAGAAAAAGCACATTTGGAACATGTTAACTCTTAGGTCATTTACCTATTTTTTTATCTTCCAAGAAATAAAATTTTGTTGCATTATCTATAATTGAAGCTGAATATATAGTAGTAGGAGCATGTTGTGCATAAGTTATTTGGATAAAAAATACTTTAGAAGATTATATACTTTACTTGAAAAACATTCCTATAAAATGTGATAATACTAGTGCTATTTGTTTAACAAAGAATCTCATTCAATATTCTAGAAACATATTGATATTAAGTATCATTTTATTAGATATCATATTAATAATTATGATACATCTCTAGAGTTTATTGATATAAAACATCAATTAACTGATATTTTTACCAAACCATTGAATGAGGAGCAATTTGATTATATTAGAAGAGAAATACGCATGTTAAATCTTCCAAATGCACGAATGTTTCTTTTATATATATATATAAAATTCTTCCAAATCATTATCTAAAATTCTTGGTTTTCATGTCTTAAGCTTTCTTTCGAATCAAGATCATATCCTATAACTCTTCCTTTTGCTAAAACGGAGATTTTCTTTCAAACAAATCATGATCCTTCTTATGATTTCTCGATGTTCTTGACTTGAGCTTTCTCTTGAATCAAAATCGCTTACTATGATTTCTTCCTCTTGCTATTTACAAAAGAAGAGAATTGATTCATGGAGTTTTGGTATTCACAACTTGATCTTTATTTTTTATGAAATAATTATTTCCTATGATTTCTTTCTTATTCTATTTACAAAAGTAGAGCTTTGATTTATGAACTTTCGGATTCATGACTTGATCTTTCTTTCATTTATATGGTGGTCGAAATATTTACACTATTGAATCCTTCCCTTCTCCTTTCTTTCTTTCTTTCTTTAATGACAAAGGAGAAAGAAATTTGCTAGCATGTCAAGAGAAGTAAAATGCTAGCTTGCTCATCTCAAGAAGCAAAACTTACAAACTTGCACCTCTTAAAAGAGAATTACTAGCTTGCATATTTCATGTAGAAGCTGCTAGTCATAGGTGTCATGCAAGCCAATCACATGAGTGATGATATGTGTAACTTGACACCTTTTTGCTTATTAGTATTATTTGATATTTTAATATTTTATATTGCCTGTTATATGAATATATTGTGATGTTAATGGATTTGTGCAATGAGAATCGGATCATGATGAGATCACGATAATGAGACCGATTCACCTTTAAACACATATCCTAAATAATCCTGGTCATAGGTTACTCTAGAGGGACATCGAGATAACTGGACAAACTAGTGTATTGTATACCCGTCTATATGATAGATGTAGTTGGTCTCATAGCTGCTCATGTGGGGATACTAGGGATATAGTGCATGTGCTTATTGGAGAATAAATTCATTAATTGATCCACTCACGAAATGTTGGATGGTTGATGATGTATTATTGTTAGATAATGATTCCGTCATCCCAATGGTGTATATGGTCCTCAAACTTGAGACACCAAGGATGTCCTATATGATTAGTCCACTCTTTGATACTGGACTTATAGGTCTGGAGATTCCAGATCTAACACAACCAGTCATCAAGAGTAGTAGCCAACCTTATGAGGGCTATTGAGTGTCGATAGAGGATCATTCGCTCTTAGTGTCATGAGAGGAATATCACATGTGTTCTTGTTTAGACAAATCCCTCGCTAGGATCATTCCAATTGAGAGAGAAAGAGTTCTCCGGGAGAATCCGATTAGAGTGAGACTTGTGTATGTATATGGGTCTAACAGCACTATACCCGGTATATGGTCTCTGAGATATTAGATGGATGAGGAACTATAGGTACATGGTAACTGAGGATAGATAGGTCCAAAGGATTGGATTCTCTTGTATCATCTAGGGACTGTGACGTAGTGGTCTAATACGTCCGTAGTCGATGAGTCAAATGAATAATAATTCATTAAGCCAAAAAGAGTTCTGACAGGTATGACTCACGGTTAGCTCGATATTGTGCCTAAAGGGTCACACACATATGTTAGACGTTGCAACGAGTAGATGTTCGGATATGAGATATCCGTTGGAGCCCTATCTTATTGGATATCTAATAAGCCCCTGAATTATTGGATCCTATAAATAAGATCCAATAAGAGCTAATAAGATATTATTGGGTAGAGACTCACTAATCTAAGAAGCTTGGGTTGTTAGATAAAGATCCAATACGACAAGATCTATTATGATTAAGTTGATATGGGACCTCTATAAATAAGAGGGAACCAAAGACTCATAAGCTAGAGGTTCTTTTTGGCTGCCTTCACTGGAATAACGAAATCGTTGTCTAACAATGAGGTATCATTAACCATCCAATATTCTATGAGCAGATCAATCAGTGAACTCATTCTCCAATGAGTACTTGCACTATAGCCCTAGTATCCCCACATGAGTAGCTATGAGACCAGTTGTCTCGATCATATGGATGGGTATACAGTATTAGTTATAGGTGCCTAACAAGCTAATTACATGAGTGATGACACGTGTGACTTGACACATAATCTTTTTGCTTATTACATTTTTGCTTATCACTTTATATTGACTATTGCATGTATATATATATATATATATATATATATATATATATATATATATATATATATATATAGTGATATCCTTGGATTTGTGCAATGAGAATCGGATCATGATGAGATCACGATAATGAGATCGATTCGCCTTTAAACACAAATTCTAAATAATCCCGGTCATAAGTTACTCGAGAGGGACATCGAGATAACCGGACAGATTGGTGTGCTGTATACCTATCCATATGATGGATGCAGCTGGTCTCATAGCTGCTCGTGTGGGGACACTAGAGATATAATACAAGTGCTCATTTGAGATGAATTCACTGATTTATCCGCTTACGGAATGCTGGATAGTTGATGATGCCTTATTTCAGACAACGACTTCGTAGTCCCAATGGTGTATCTGGTCCTTAGACTTGAGACACCAAGGATGTCTTATATGAGTGCTCTATTCTTTGATATCGAACTTATAGATTTGGATGTCTCAGATCTAGTACAACCAGTCATTGAGAGTGGTAGTAGACCTTACGAGGGCTATTGAGTGTCGATAGAGGATCATCCACTCTCGACATCATGAGAGGAATATCCCATGTGTTCTTGCTTAGACAAATCGCTAGCCAGGGTCATTCGAATTGAGAGAGAAAGAGTTCTTGGGAAGAATTCGATTAGAGCGAGACTCGAGTTGAAACCATATGAGTATGACAACATTATGTCTGGTATACAGTCTCTAGGATATTAGATGGATATGGGACTATAGATACATGGTAACTGAAAACAGACAGGTCTAATGGATTAGATTCCCCTGTATTGTCTAGGGACTACGACGTAGTGGCCTAGTACGTCCACCGTCAACGAGTCGAGTGAATTATTATGGAGATAATAATTCATTAAGCTAGAAGGAGTTCTGATAAGTATGACTCATGACCAGCTCGATATTGGGCCTAGAGGGTCACACACATATGGTAGGCGTTACGATGAGTAGAGGTTCAGATATGAGATATCTGCTGGAACCCATATTTTATTGGATAGCCAATAAGCCCCTGAATTATTAGATCCTATGGATGAGATCCAATAAGAGCTCATAAGAGATTATTGGATAGAGATCCACTAATCTAAGACGCTTGGGTAATTGGATGTAGATCCAATACCCAATAAGGGAGGATCCATTAGGATTTGACAAGAGACCTCTATAAATAGAAGGGATTCAAAGGTTCATATGCTAGAGCCTTTGCTTGCCTCTCCTATTCTCCTCCCTCTCTCCACCTCAGAGCAGGTCTGGAGTTTTGAGGAGCATTATCATAGCCCTGCTGTGTGGATCACCGCTAGAGAGGAGGATGCTTGACCTCCTTCACCCTCTCCTAGAGATCTGTAAGGAAATAGGGATATATGATTTTCATAGGTAACACAATCTATTCTATACGCAGTTTGTTTCGTAGATTTTTTTGCACCAATCTTCGCACAACGACGAACATCTTTTTGAGAAATTGAGGATATTGTTTTCTTATTCTTCCGCTACACATGTAATGTCGCCCTCAAGATTTCTCAATAGTGGTATCAGAGACAGGTTGTTTGTGCGATAGATTGGTTTTGAACTGTGTGTATTGTGTTTTGGAGAAGCTTTTAGTATCAAAAATCATTGACGCAAAAGCGAGAAAGGGCAGCAATAGTTGCTACCCTTGTTGCCGTCGCATATGGTAGCGCTGCCATCTGCGTGCAAGCAGGTCGCCTACAGTGGCAGCCGCAAGGCCGGCCGCGTGCAGGCAGGCCCCCTACAACAGCGCCCACAGGAAGGGCTGTAAGAATTGCAACCATCGGCACGCGGGCACTATGCCCATGTGCAAGGGCGGCTCCTGCAAGTGCTGGACACACGGGCAGAGGCGTCGTGTGGTAGCGATGGTAGCGAGCGCTGCACTCACGAGCACAATGGCTTGCAGATGCTGCATGGGGCAACGCCACACATAGGGGCGCCCGTAGGTGGGGGCACCCCCGCCCCCCGCCGCAAAGGCCGCCGTTGGCAAGGTGGCGGCAGCAGCAATAATAAGGGAGAGGGAGAGGGGCTTAGGGTTTTAGGCAAAAAGATAGTTTTGCCCCTATGATTTTCAAAAATTTTAATTCTATCCTTTTGTCTAAATTATGAAAATACCCCTGAGAATTCAGATAATTCTTTGTATGTCCTTGATTTTCAAAAAATATTAATTAATTAAAAGGTTTAATTGATTATTATTTTATTATTATCTAGTAGTCCTACATGATGATTATTTATACATGTGATGTATGATGTGTGGAAGGATGATCATGGACCGTGTGATGTGTGTACTTGTGATTATTATTATTGTGGCCTGTAAGCCTCCATTATATTTCTCGTTTATTGTCGGGCTTGCGTGCCTATGATCAAGTTGTAATCATACGAGGAGGCACAACGGGAGCGTAGAAGCAATAACGGGACCCACGAGATGGGCGATCGCAATACATGGAGATGTATCGAGATATCGACGGAACCGACGAGGACGAGATGGATGATCATAGGGCATGGAGATGCACTATTGCACACATAGATCTTGATGTGAGTGATTAGGCTTACTAGCTCGGGCCTCATCACATTAGGCTATGGTCCATAATCATCTAGTGTGATTGCTTATACACATACTAGATATGTATATATATTTGCATGCGATGTAGATATATATTAAATATGTATATGTGACATATCATATTAGGAGACCAAATTATAGAAACCCCTCTCTCAATAATATTAAGTCAGTAAACATGAGGCAATTAGATTGACCCACGTGGCCTTCCATCATTATAGGTAGGAACCGATTCTCGGTGTAGGTTGAGTTGGTCGAGTCCCTCGAGGCTCACCTATATCACGATTCGCTATCTTGCTTATGACATAGAGATGTCACCGGTAACCTGAGGACATGGTATGCTTGGTCGAGTCCCTCGAAGGTATATCATCGAATCAAACTCATCTTGTAACGATGGTGTTGACTTAAACGAGCATCATGGTTGGTCGAGTCCCTCGAGACCATGGTGATTCAAAGACCAAACAGGATGGGAATCACAAGAAGTTGTGATCGGCAAGAGTTGCCTACCTTTTGGGCTTAGTGTGATTGGTCGAATCCCTCGAAGTTATACTAAGACGCTGATTGGATCCTGATTCCCACTAGAAGTCTACCGGAGACTTCCGTTTCATGTGCTGAGGGTGTTGCGTGACTCGTAAGTAAAATAGTGGGAGCATATTAAGATAGAAGTCCATATCTTAATTGTTTATTTCTTGCAAAATCTGCATGTTATTCATTTCTACTACATCTTTATTTCAGAAAATGTCGCTTTCAAATCTCATACATGGCATACTTGATGTCAACCGCCTCACTGGTCCAAATTATATGGATTGGCTCCGTAACTTGAGAATTGTTCTCACGACGGAGAAAATCGCGTATGTCCTTGATACAGTGATGCTTACGCCCAAGGAAGGGGCAAGCGAGGATGAGATCGCTCGCTACGTGAAGTACATTAATGACTCCACTCTTGCTCAGTGTTACATGTTGGGCTCTATGACTCCTGAGTTATAAAGACAACATGAAAAGATGGATGCCAGATCCATTCTCTTACTTGTTCGTAAACTGTTTGAGAAATAGGGAAGGACTCAGCGATATGAGATATCCAAGAACCTCTTTCGCGTTAGGATGACTAAGGGGACACTGGTTTAGAACCATGTCATAAAGATGATTGAGTGGATAGAGAAACTCATAGGTCTAGGAATGGTCCTAGAGGATAACTTGTGTGTGGACATTGTGCTTCAATCCCTACTAGATTCCTTTTCACAGTTCATAATTAATTTTAATATGAACAAGCTTGAGGTGACTCTCCCAGAGCTCCTCAATATGTTGAGGGAGGTAGAGAGCACTATCAAAAAGGAGAAGCTAGTTCTCTACACTTGTGAGATCAGAAAAAAAAGGAAAGCAGAAAAGTCCCTTAAGAAGGGCAAGGGCAAACCAGGTAAAGCAAAGATTGCTAAGAAAGACTCGACAAAAGGACAAAGACTAGTGCTTCCACTATGGTAAAGATGGGTACTGGAAGATGAAATACAAAGAGTACCTTGTACTGAGGATGAAACAGAAACTTAGAGAAGCTTCAAGTACATTCATGATCAATCTTCAATTGTCAGAATTTTGTGATAGTGTATTGGTATTGGATACCAGTATTGCTTATCACATCTGCAATTTGTTGTAGATTCTGGCAAAGTCAAGGAGATTGGTGAGAGGAATATTGCATAATAGTTTGTTTATGCTAGACATTACTCCATATCATGAATGTAGGTGTGTCCAAAAGGACAAAGACTAGTGCTTCCACTATGGTAAAGATGGGTACTGGAAGATGAAATACAAAGAGTACCTTGTACTGAGGATGAAACAGAAACTTAGAGAAGCTTCAAGTACATTCATGATCAATCTTCAATTGTCAGAATTTTGTGATAGTGTATTGGTATTGGATACCAGTATTGCTTATCACATCTGCAATTTGTTGTAGATTCTGGCAAAGTCAAGGAGATTGGTGAGAGGAATATTGCATAATAGTTTGTTTATGCTAGACATTACTCCATATCATGAATGTAGGTGTGTCCAAAAGGACAAAGACTAGTGCTTCCACTATGGTAAAGATGGGTACTGGAAGATGAAATACAAAGAGTACCTTGTACTGAGGATGAAACAGAAACTTAGAGAAGCTTCAAGTACATTCATGACTCCACTCTTGCTCAGTGTTACATGTTGGGCTCTATGACTCCTGAGTTATAAAGACAACATGAAAAGATGGATGCCAGATCCATTCTCTTACTTGTTCGTAAACTGTTTGAGAAATAGGGAAGGACTCAGCGATATGAGATATCCAAGAACCTCTTTCGCGTTAGGATGACTAAGGGGACACTGGTTTAGAACCATGTCATAAAGATGATTGAGTGGATAGAGAAACTCATAGGTCTAGGAATGGTCCTAGAGGATAACTTGTGTGTGGACATTGTGCTTCAATCCCTACTAGATTCCTTTTCACAGTTCATAATTAATTTTAATATGAACAAGCTTGAGGTGACTCTCCCAGAGCTCCTCAATATGTTGAGGGAGGTAGAGAGCACTATCAAAAAGGAGAAGCTAGTTCTCTACACTTGTGAGATCAGAAAAAAAAGGAAAGCAGAAAAGTCCCTTAAGAAGGGCAAGGGCAAGGGCAAACCAGGTAAAGCAAAGATTGCTAAGAAAGACTCGACAAAAGGACAAAGACTAGTGCTTCCACTATGGTAAAGATGGGTACTGGAAGATGAAATACAAAGAGTACCTTGTACTGAGGATGAAACAGAAACTTAGAGAAGCTTCAAGTACATTCATGATCAATCTTCAATTGTCAGAATTTTGTGATAGTGTATTGGTATTGGATACCAGTATTGCTTATCACATCTGCAATTTGTTGTAGATTCTGGCAAAGTCAAGGAGATTGGTGAGAGGAATATTGCATAATAGTTTGTTTATGCTAGACATTACTCCATATATCATGAATGTAGGTGTGTCCAAAAGGAAACGAGATGAGGTGAATAGTGTATACCTATGGCATTGTAGGCTAGGTCACATCCATAAGGGAATGATTCAAAAGTTGCTAAAAGATGAATATCTAGATCTATTCAACTATCAGTCATATACAACCTGCAAGCCTTGCTTTCGTAGAAAACCGACCAACTCTCCATTTAGTGGAACTGGAGAGAAAGCCATTAAGCTGTTGGAACTAGTGATGTATGTGGACTCATGTCAACTCATGTCATTGGTGGTTACTCCTACTTTATTACCTTTACTAATAATTTCTCAAAGTATGGATATGTGTACTTAATGAAATACAAGTCCGAGGCCTTTGAGAAATTCATAGGGTATAAGAATGAAGTGGAGAACCAGACTAGAAAGAGTATTAAGACTCTTCGATAAGATCGAGGAGGTGAGTACTTAAATACAGAGTTTACTTAGTTCCTCAAGGACCATGGGATATTATCCTAATGGACACCTCCTTATACACCTCAGCTCAATGGTATGTCTGAAAGAAGGAATCGTATGTTGTTAGACATTATACAGTCCATGATGAGTTTTGCTGACCTACCTATCTCATTCTAGGGATATGCCCTAGAGACCGTAGCTTACATTCTGAATAGAGTTCCAACTAAGTCAGTAATGTCTATACCATATGAGATATGGAAAGGGAAGAAGCCTAATCTTAAGGTTGTTAAGATTTAGGGCTACCCTGCCCATGTTAAAAGATACAACCTCGATAAGTTAGAATCAAGGACGGAGTGATGCAAGTTTGTGGGATACCCCAAGGAAACTTGTGGATATTATTTCTATCATCTTGAGGACCAAAAGGTCTTTGTAGCTAAGAAAACAATGTTCCTTGAGAAGGAACACATTCTTGGCAGAGACAATGGAAGCATGATAGAGTTGAGCGAGGTTGGAGAACCTAGCTCAAGCACCACTCTACAGCTTGAGTCTGTCCAAGTACCTAATACACAAGTTCCAACTTTACGTAGATCCGATAGAGTATCTCATCCTCATGAGAAATATGTGAGATATATTAGAGGAGAGGATATTGAGGATATTAATCCTCAAACTTACGATGAGGCTATTATGAGTATAGACTCCAGGAAGTGACAAGAAGCCATCAATTCTGAAATGGATTCTATGTACTCCAATAAGGTTTGAAACCTAGTTGATGCGCCCGAAGGTATTGTACCTATCGGTTGCAAGTGGATCTTTAAGAAAAAGATCGGAGTAGATAGAAAGGTAGAAACCTATAAAGCAATGCTAGTGGCTAAGGGGTATCGTCAAAGACAATGTGTTGACTATGACGAAACCTTCACACCCATAGCAATACTAAAATCCATCCGAATTCTATTGGCTATTGCAGCACATTATGATTATGAGATCTGGTAGATGGATGTGAAAACTGCATTCTTCAATGGGAATCTCGAGGAGGAGGTGTATATGATACAACCCAAGGGATTCGTGTCCAAGGACTACCCAAATAAGGTGTGCAGGTTACTTAGATCCATTTATGGACTAAAGCAAGCTTCCCGAAGTTGGAACATAAGATTTGATGAGGCAATCAGATCTTATAACTTCGTTAAGAACGAAGATACGCCTTGTGTGTATAGGAAGGTAAGTGGGAGCGCTATCACCTTTCTGGTATTATATGTGGATGACATCCTGATCATTGGGAATGATGTAGCAATGTTATCCACAATAAAGGCTTGATTATCTAGACACTTCCATGAAGGATTCAGGGGAAGCATCCTATATCTTGGGGATTTGGATTTATAGAGATAGATCCAAGAGGATGCTTGGCTTGTCCCAGTCCAAGTACATAGAAACCATTGTCAAAAGATTTGTCATGAAAAATTCCAAGAAAGGTCTCATATTGATGAGACATGGGATATCGCTTTCTAGGAGCATGTCCTCAAATACTCCTGAAGAAATGGTGAACATGGATAGGATACCCTATGCATCAGCAATAGGGTCCATCATATATGTCATGCTTTATACCAGGCCTGATATAGTGCATGCTCTGAGTATCACGAGTAGGTATTAGGTGGATCTAGGCTTGGAGTACTAGAAAGAAGTAAAGTGTATCCTTAAATACTTGAGAAGGACTAAGGATCTTTTACTAGTATATGGAGGTAATAGCCTTAGTGTTGAAGGCTAAACAGACTCGAGTTTTCAGTTCGATGTCAATGATAGTAAAATCAAATTTGAGATATATGTATACCTTGAATAGAGGAGTAGTATGCTGGAAGAGTTCCAAGCAAGATACTACTGTTGACTCAACCATAGAGGCGGAGTATATTGCTATAGTCGAGGCAACAAAGGAGTGAGTCTGGATGAAGAAGTTCATCATAAATCTAAGAGTCGGGCCAAGTAGCGAGGAGCTAATTTCTTATATTGCAACAACAACGGGGCGATTACTCAAATAAGGGAACCCGGGTCTCATCAGAAGTGTTTTGAGGAGGTTCCAACTTATTAGAGAATCATGACCCGAGGAGATGTAATAGCGGAAAGAGTTCCTTCCGAAGATAACATTATAGATCCACTGACAAAACCATTATCTCAAATTGTCTTTGAGCATCATAGGAGTCTAATGGGGATTAGACACATAGGTGATTGACTTTAGGTCAAGTAGGAGATTGCTAGTCATAGGTGCACAAGCCAGTCACGTGAGTGATGACACGTGTGACTTGACATGCAATCTTTTTGCTTATTACATTTTGGCATTTATCACTTTATATTGACTATTGCATGTGTGTGTGTGTGTGTGTATATATATATAGTGATGTCTTTGGATCTATGCAATAAGAATCGGATCATGATGAGATCACAATAATGAGATCGATTCGTCTTTAAACACAAATCCTAAATAATCCCGGTCATAGGTTACTTGAAAGAGACATTGAGATAACCGGATAGACTAGTGTGTTGTATACCCATCCATATGATGGATGCAGTTGGTCTCATAGCTGCTCGTGTGGGGACACTAAGGATACAGTACAGGTGCTCATTGGAGAATGAGTTCACTGATTGATCCACTTATGGAATGTTGGATGGTTGATGATGCTTTATTGTCAGATAGCGATTTCGTAATCCTAGTGGTGTATTTAGTCCTTAGACTTGAGACACTAAGGATGTCTTGTATGAGTGCTCCATTCTTTGATACCGGACTTATAGGTTTGGATGTCTCAAATCTAGCACAACCGATCATTGGGAGTGGTAGTCGACTTTACGAGGGCTATTGAGTGTTGATAGATAATCATCCACTCTCACGTCATGAGAGGAATATCTCATGTGTTCTTGCTCAAACAAATCCCTAGCCAGGATCATTCGGATTGAGAGAGAAAGAGTTCTCCGGGAGAATTCGATTAGAGCGAGACTCGAGTAGAAACCATATGGGTCTGACAGCACCATGCCCGGTATACGGTCTCTACGCTATTAGATAGATGAGGGACTATAAGTACATGGTAACTGAGGATAGACAGGTCCAATGGATTAGATTATCCTATATCATCTGGGGACTGCGGCGTAGTGGCCTAGTACATCCGTAGTCGATGAATCGAGTGAATTATTATGAAAATAATAATTCATTTAGACAGAAGGAGTTCTGACAGGTATGACTCATGGCTAACTCAATATTGGGCCTAGAGAGTCACACACATATGGTAGGCGTTGTAATTAGTAGAGATTCAGATATGAAATATCCGTTGGAGCCCATATCTTATTGGATATCCAATAGGCTTTGGATCCTATGAATGAGATCCAATAAGAGACCATGAGAGATTATTGGATAGAGATCCACTAATCTAAGAGGCTTAGGTAATTAGATGCAAATCCAATACCCAATAGGAGAGGATCTATTAGGGTTTGACAAGGGACCTCTATAAATAGGAGGGATTCAGTGGTTCATATGCTAGAGTCTTTGCTTGCCTATCATATTCTCCTCCCTCTCTCCACCTCAGAGCAGGTTTGGAGTTTTGAGGAGCGTCATCGTAACCCTGCTGTGTGGATCACCGCTAGAGAGGAGGATGCTTGACCGCCTTTACCCTCTCCTAGAGATCTGCAAGGAAACAGGGATATACGATCTCCCTTGGTAACATAATCTATTCTATACACAGTTTGTTTCGCAAATTTTTATGCACCAATATTCACACAACGATGAACATCTTCTTGAGAAATTGGGGATTTTATTTTCTTGTTCTTCCGCTACGCATGTGGTGTCGCCCCCAAGATTTCCCAATATACAGTACATTAGTCTATCCAGTTATCTGATTTTCCTCTCAAGTAACGTATGACTAGGATTATTTAGGGTCTGTATTTAATTCCCATTACGTAAATCCATAAACATTACAATACATATTCATGCAACAAGTAATATAAAATAATAAAATATCAAAAAATATAATAAACAAAAAATAATGTGTATCATATCACACGTGTCATCACTCACGTAATCGATTTGCAAGACACCTATGACCAACAAAATCATTCTCTTTTGGTGTCATGAGCGGAAAATCTCATATATTCTTACTCAAGCAAATTCTTATCCATGGTTATTCGGATTGAAAAAGAAAGAGTTCTTTGGGAGAATCCGATTAGAGCGAGACTCGAGTAGAAACCGTATAAGCCTGATAACACCATGTCCAGTATACAGTCTTTGAGATATTAAATAGATAAGGGACTATAGATACATTGTAACTAAGGACAAACAAGTCCAATGTATTAGATTCTCCTATATTGTCTGGGGACTATAGCACAATGGCCTAATATGTCCGCAGTCGATGAAATCAATCAAATTTTTATGGAAATAATAATTCATTGAGCCAAAAGGTGTTCTGATAGATATGACTCATGGTCAACTTAATATTGGACCTAGAGGGTCTCACACATATGGTAAGTGTTGTGACGAGTAGAGGTTCGGATATGAGATATCCGTTGGAACCCCTATCTTATTGAATATCTAATAAGCTCCTGAATTATTGGATCCTATGGATGAGACCCAATAAGAGCTAATAAGAGATTATTATATAGAAACCTACTAATTTAAGAGGCTTAGGACATTGGATAGAGATCTAGTACCCAATACTGCATGATTTATTATGGTTAAATTGATATGAGGCCTCTATAAATATGAGGGAACTAAAGGGCCATGGGCTAGGATTTTTGGCTGTCACCTCCTATTCTCCTCTATCCATCTCCTCCTCAGCCAGTAGCCCTCATTTGAGGCGTGTGGGTAGCAAGAAGGGGCAGCCCCTTTTTGATTGTGTGGTGCGCACAAAGATGAGACTTGGGTAGCGATTTGGGGAGCGTCTTCGTAGCCCCTATTGTATGGATCACTGCTAGATAGGAGGGTAGTTGAGTGTCTATAGAAATTCAGGGATATACAATCTCCTTAAGTAACACAATCTTTCTTGTACGCGTAGTTTTTCGGTTTCGCGAGTTTTTACGCACCAATCTTTGCACGACGCGACGATGAAATTTTTTTTTTTCTATGAGAAATTTTGGGATTTTGTTTTCTATTCTTTTATTATGCATGTGATGTAATATCATATTTTCCTAATAACGTAGTGGTCTAATTCGTCTATAGTCAATTAGTCAAGTGAATTATTATAAAATATGATAATTCACCGAGTCAAAAAGAGTTCTGATAGATATAATTCACGGCCAGCTTGATATTAGGCCTAGAGTGCCACACATATATGATAAGTATTGCAATGAGTAGAGATTCGAATATAAGATATCCATTGGAGCCCCTATCTTATTGAATATCTAGTAAGCCCTTGAATTACTGGATCTTGTAGATAAGATCTAATAAGAGCCAATAAGATATTATTGGGTAGAGATTCACTAATCCAAAAGACTTGGGTAGTTGGCTAGAGTTCCGGTATCCAATATAGCATGATAAATTAAGGTTAAGTTGATAGAGACCTATATAAATAGGAGAGAACCAAAGAAGCATAAGCTAGACCCTTTTTGACTACTATCTCTTATTTTCCTCCCTCCCTCTCCTCAGTCGATAGCCCTAGTTTAGGGCATGTGGACAACAAGAAGGGTCGGCCCCTTGATCATACGGTGCACGTAGAGAGAAAGATCTTATAATGATTTAAGGAGCATCTTCGTCGAATTTATTGTGTTGATCACCACTAGAAAGGAGGACAGTTGACCTTATTCATCTATTTCTATAGATCTGAAATTTTACAAGGATATATGATCTCCCTAAGTAACAAATCTCACTTGATATATATAGTTTTCAATTTTACGTATTGTTTTGTGCACCAATCTTCACACGACAACGAGAACCTTTTTCTTTAAGAAATTTGAGATTTTATTTTTCTATTTTTTCGTTATACATGTGATACTTTGTCTAGGTTTCCCAACACCAGATTAAAAAAAGGTTAGTTGTGAGAAGATTTAGTTAGAATAAAGATATTCATTTTAAGAAATTTTTCTCACCCATAGTTAATATATCTTCTATCCAATTGATTTTGGGTTAGCTATAAGTTTAAATTTAGGGATTGAATAGTTGGATGTCAAAACTAATTTTTCATAGTAATTTAGATGAGAAAATATATATATAATAATCTAAATGGTTCAAAGTTAAAAGTGTCAAGACCGAAATCTGCACTAAGAGGAGGGAGTGAATTAGTACTTTCGTAAAATCATGTTAGTTTGAAAATTTTTGTTCGATGAAAATAGATATTGGAAAGATGTTAACTTAAAAATACATTTGTAAGCATAGTGAAAGTAAGAAATTAGTTTTCAATGAAAATAAAAAGCTTAGAGTAAATGCAAACTAGATTTATAGAGGTTCGGTCGTCGTGACCTACATTCACTCATGATTCCTCTTCACTCAAGGTCATTTACCCTTACAACACTTTGTTCTTTTCATAAACTCAGGAGAGAACATTTACACCTCTCTTTTGAACTTTACTCTTTCCTTAGTAAACTTTTAACTTTAGGAGGAAGAGACTCTAAATCCTACGAGTTTCCAATTTTTCTGAAGTATTCTTTCCCCCCTTTCAACTCAATTTCATGCTTAAACAAGCAGAAATATCTAGGGTATTTATAGCCCCTAAATGGCTTTAAAAATAGAGCTAAAAAATGTCTCATCCTAGGTTTCCTAGGTCTTGATGGTATCATTACCTATGTTGGGCGGTACTATCGCCTACAGCACTGACATTAGATAGTACCATCGCCTAGTTTGGCGGTACCACTACTTGATATAGTTTAGGAGACGATGTCTAGGCGGTATCATCGCTAGACCCTGTTATAAGACATTGAATGGGCCAAATAATAGGCTCAATTCAACCTCAATTCAGGCTCAATTGGTCCCTAATTGAGTTGACATTATTTCACCCTAGTACTAGCTCAATTAGACCTAAACTAACTCGATTTAGATAAATTATTATAAAGCACGAATCTTATGTTGTCCGACATGTCATTGGTTCTTCCGACTTTTCGTCCTATCCTTCGGCACATCGTACTCTCATTCGACGTATTGTCGAATCGGCATGTTGACTCCCACAACTTTCGATCTCCTTAATGTAATGTTCGATTTTTTGACCCGATGCCCAAACTCATGGCACAAAATCCTTCTGCCAGCACGTCGACCAATCCTCCAGCCCGACGTTCAATCTCTTGACATGTTTCACTCTAATCCAACATCCGATTCCTTCTACTTTAATCAATTTACTTTTTCTTATCGAAGTTAGTCCTACATCACTCAAAACACATATTAGATCATTAACTCATCAATTAATTTTATCATCAAAATATAATATTCAACAAAGAGTAAGACAAATCTAATATTTTATATGGTATTAAGCATATACTATGACAATGATATAAAAGATTTAATTCTTTTATGATAGATCATGCGTTTGACATATTATTATATGTCTAATACTTTTCTAACACTTTTATGATAGATCTAATACTTTTAATCACTATGTCTAAAATATTTTTCTAATGATAATTTTATTATTCTCTTATTAATACGGTAATTATTGATCATAATACTAAGAAAATTACTAATCTAAATGAAGAGTTGAGTAAAACTTTTGCTATAGAAGGCTTTAGTTTGACCAAATATCTAACTTTTTATTTCAGATCCAAGCACTTACGTATCATTCGATTCGACATATACTTTCATAAAACTATTACATCTTAATACAATTCATACCAACAAATCAAATATGATAACTAAATTATTATCTTTTGAAAAACTTTTTGTTTGTAGAGAGATAGCAAAGGTGGAGCCTCTCCCCCACATTGATGTGAGGGGAAGATCGATTGGGTGGTCATGACTTAAGTGATGGGTCCCATAGGGATTAAATAAAAAACTCTAATCTTAAACTTGTATAAGTTAGATGACAAAAATATAAAAGATGACTGTCATAAAAAGGAAAAGAGGTTTCATCTAGAAGAAGAAAGATTCTATTAGAGAAATTGGTTCCGATTGTTATGAATTTTTAATACGTTGATATAGACACCTTCCTCTTTGAATTGATCGATGTAGATCTATTTCTTTTTCTACTCAGTTTTGCTTTTTAATTTATTGAAGACCTAATTTTCATATGATATCGATATTCTTTAGTTAATTTAGAGAGTGATATTATTAGGCTATATTATTATATTATTCTGTCACTAGACTATATTATTATATTATTTATAATATACTTAGTATTAAATTATATCTTACTCGATTCACATAAATAAAAAAAATCTGATATTTATCACTTCCGCATATTCAAAACTCCCTACCTATTTTTTTTTTTTTTCCAACAAAAAGAACGATCATTACCCAATTTGCAAAGCTGGGTCGAACGCCAGCAGCTGTAAGAATACTTGTGCTGAAGGAGGCTTACTAGCAGCACTGCTACCTCCGTTTGGCCATGATGGTTGGAGCAGACTTTGTGAGCCACCTTATTGCAGCTGCCATCAACAATCTTGCAGATTTTAATTAGTGATCTGCACTGCCGATAATACTCACGAAATATCCAATAAATCTCCTTGTCATTTGAACTATGCGAACAAAATGACAACAGTGGAAACGAGCCTTTTTGGAATTCATACTCCATCATATTCCAGGTTCCTCGGAACAGGGGGACGCAGGAGCTCAAGAGAAAGCCGGCCGAAGACTGCATCGTTTTGCAGGTTCCTGGGAGCGGAGAGCGGCAGCAGCCACGGAGGAAGCTGGCGGAAGCCTTCATCGTATTCAAGGCTCCTCGAACCAGGGAGCAGCAGCAGCTCCAGAGAAAGCCGAAGGAAGACTTCTTCTTCGCCATCGCCATCGCCATCATGAGAGCTCCGTTTAGGCAACGGGTGAGAGCTAACGTTCCGGTGGAGGCTACAAAGACGCAGGTCTTCGGCTTTGTATAACCGGTGGTGGAATGGGACCTTTCGGGAATCGACGACTTGACGCTCGGTTTCTACAGGTTGTTGTGCATGGGTGAACGGTAAAGAACTTACGGTCCCGAGCGAGAGGCTGTTTCGTGGGTGAGCTTATTAGGCTCTCCACTCCCTCTTAGTTTTATTTTGTATGAAATGCAACCAAAAATCGAGGAGTTAGATAATAGATTATAGGAAAATTATAAATTATCCTTTTATAATTAGTTATTTTTAATATCTCGAGCAAAAATAATATTAATATTGAGATTAATTTGTAATTAGTCCTATATTATAACTCATATATTATTTAAATTATATTATAATATTAAGATTGATAAATATTTTAGGATTTCTATAATCTGTGTTCGAATAGAATAAGGACTCATAATACAAAATTCTCTTGAAGAAAGAAAATTATGATATTTAGGATTTAATTTTTTATAAATATTTTATATATCTCTAGATTTTGATTGAAGAGCAAATTATGAATAATAATTTTATTTAAAGAGGATAACTCTATGGGGTTTCTACGGAGGGTAAGAGAAAAAAAAATTATTAATGTGAGAAGATCCATAAAGAAATCATATTTTAGTAGGGATAACTCAAAGTCATATGATGAAAAATCTATGTTTCGAAAAAGACATAAAACATAAGTAGAAGAAGAAGACTTTCCATCCATCCCTACTCTCTCGCTCGATTCTTCACCCAGCTACTACAACAAGAACCCTAACAGCAGTATACTTTTCGGCTCCCCGTCATAACATTCAAGTAAATGACAATAAATCTGTTCTCAGCTACAGTGCAGATCAAATCGATTACCGAGTACGCCATGCTACAAATAACCAGTTCAACTAGTCACATCATCTTGCAGTTGCTACAGAGTTGAGTTGCTACGATACAGTTGGTATCTTTATTATCGTTCTATTGGTCTTTATACGAGGGCGAAGAAAGAAAGAAAGAGAGAGAGAGAGAGAGGGAAAGCCATAAACAGGATTTGGAAATAGGCGAAAGGAACCTATAACTACAGGTGCGCCGATGTGATCTCGAGACACGTAGCCGTCAAAGCCATCTTGGGATTAGCCCGTCGTCATCCCGAGCTGCGCCTTCACCGTCGTTCGACGGGGCTGTGCATGATTGACTGGATCTGCAGGAGACAACCGCAAAGGTTATCGTGTAGTGTTTAGTGTTAACTAAGAAGCATTTATTCCCCTCACAAACTGTTGAATGCATTGCTTCCTTGTACGTAAAAACGAGCATTACCCGACTTGCAAAGCTGGGTCA
Source organism: Musa balbisiana (assembly GCA_004837865.1). Classification (NCBI taxonomy): domain Eukaryota; kingdom Viridiplantae; phylum Streptophyta; class Magnoliopsida; order Zingiberales; family Musaceae; genus Musa; species Musa balbisiana. The sequence goes on along the minus strand of CM017191.1, from coordinate 11,363,892 downwards.
TATTCCAGTAGCTGTAACAATCCTTCCGCTCGAGGAGGCTTCTTGGCAGCACTGTTACCTCCATCCGGCCATGATGGTTGGAGCTGAGTTTGTGAACCACCTTCTTGCAGCTGTCATCAACAAGCTTGCAGAATTGATTAGTGATCTGCACTGCCGATAATACTAAAGAAACATCCAATAAATCCTCCTCGTCATTCGAATTATATAGACCATATGACAAACAGTTGAGGTAGATGATGCCAAATTATCCCATGGATGGAATACTGGGTGCATTCCTGTATACTTTGCTCAAGACTAAATAGGAGAAAGTTAACCTTTAAGAAGCACAAGTGTAGCAAAGCAAATGCATTTACAGCATCGCAAGTAACTATCACAATACCTTCCTTCTTAGGTTTTTGTTGTCTTTTTGCAACTCTTGTTCCTGCGGAAAAGAATAAGTGGGTGAAGGACTAGGTTTCGGGCTTCAATGTTATAATAAAGGACTGAAGTCCTAATCTGAAATTTACCTTGTCTTTTAGATCGTAAAGCTGATCAAGCATTAGCTGCATCTGATATATAGACAACATGTTAATAGGTTTGAGAAGGAAAACTTATAGTACATATATAAATATTCATAATTTAGCAGTAGCAGGACTACTTTGTCAAATTCAAAAGTTTCACAAGTGGGTTTTAATTGATGCATAATTGATCCATACTCATCATGTAAGATTTATTCTGACCAGTGAGATTATCCTACTCAGAGCTCAATGACTGTCAAGATTAACTAATCTCAAATAGTTGAAACACTAGTATCTAACTCAAATGTTTACTCTCATCATGTAAATAAGGTAATATTTGAATTGTTTATGTTTATCAAGTCATCGCAACTGGTTAGATCTTCACAGTAGGACCATTAGATTGTCCTACGAGCGAGCACACCTTCAGATACATCTAATCATATGGTCTATCATCTGATTTAATCCCAACCACTATTTTGAAGCCAAGAAAAACGATTTTAGATTCCTGAGAACCAGGCAGAGATCAACCATTTCTTTCAAGATAGTACTCCTGGAAAACTTATGGGGAAAAATACTGGAGAGAGTAACGAGATGTTATTAGTTAATGCTCATCAAGTGCCACATACAACATATATATGACCTTGTTCATTCCTCTTATTTCATGATCCAAAGTTTGTAACTCTAACCATTATCCCTGCAGTCCTTCTCTAAAGCATAAGAGAAACATAGCGTTATCTTACCGCTGTCTCTTTATCTATCTTCTTTCATTTATGAAAAATATGAGGATACATTTCTCTTCTTTCTATAGCAACAATAATAAAATGGTAAGTCTTAACTATCTGAAATCACCTATATGAATCTTGTCACTATTGAAATATGTAAAAAGTCATATGTTTATTTAGATTCAAAGTACTTAAATTTTTATTTATTATTTTTATTAAAATCCTTTTCAGGTCTTCCTCTATTTTTCATCATATCATTAGCATTAATCATTATCGTATTTGGAGGTCTCATTAGCACATGCTCATATCATCTTAAATAATTTTTTTTTATTTATCCTCCGTCGAAATAATATCTAATTGTTCATGAATAAAAATATTTCTCTCTTTTTTTCTATTCCTTGTGTATTATGCATTTATGTTTATAAATAAATCTTAGGCAAACAATTTCACTTTCACTACAAAGAAACTATTTATATTTGCTGTTTGTCAAAATGAAGAGTTAAGCATGCCATTTGGACTGCAAAATTAACAATGAGTCACAAAGGAGTAGGAAAAACAATACCTTCAGATAATGCTAAGAGTTTCTGCAATTTACCTTTTTTGATCTGATCTGCTTTATAGACACCTCTATTTGATTCTCGAGTCTCTCGAGCTCGTTAATACTTAATGGCCCTAGCTCCTCACCGAGGAGATTGCTACAGTCATAGGGTTATAGCACCACATACCAGATAAGTGCATACATTACCACACACAACGGTGAACGCTAATTTACAGGGATAATTAGTAATAATGATTACCTCTGAGAACGCTGCAGATATTCGATTCTTGCTTTCATCTTCAAGTATTCTTGATAACTGTTCTGCTTAGACAACACAATATTAACTGTCAGAGATCATCTGCTTAAACATGATGATTGCAGCTTGTATGAACGCATGCATGCATTTAATTGAGATGCTAATACACAAACACAGCTATCTGCGAGAAAGAATTCAACAACAACATAAGAAATGTACATATATTCCCATTGTTGGCACAAAAGCTGCACAAACGGGAATATAATGTGGCACTAATATATGTCTTTTACAGATACCTTTCAAATAAGCAAAATAGCTAAGTAAATGCATGATGTTTTGATTGCTCCCATTTCATAAATGTATGGTAAATTAGTTAGTATCTAAGGTTTGCTGAACTCAATATTACTAAATAATGGATGGCAGATCAAATTAATATATATGGTTTAATGCACTTTATATTAGTAAATAAGTAAAGTAGTTTCAGCTTATCAGAAGTATTGATGCGTCAAATAGAGATATAGAATAGAGATTAGATTCGTATTGCTAAGGATTAAGGATAATCAGGCTATATATACTAGAAGTTGGATACTAACTTAATAATCTTAAGTTTTCATATTGACGTTCAAATATCATTTATAATAGCATTAAGTTAGACTCAAAATTTCTAAACTAATGTTAAGAGTCAAACTACTGATGAAGCTGCCTAACCAGATGGACAAACAAGAAAACTGATCCATGGCTAGAAACAACAAGCTGCTCGGTAGCTTGACCATCTTGGAACGTGTTGAACTCACTTGTTCTTTGTTGCTTAAGCAGATTTTCCTCGCCTCCTCTCTCTTTGTTTTAGCTTTCTTTTCTTATTACCCACCCCATCAATTCTCTCATCATATTAAGCACCCTTTAGGTTTTCCTACTACATCAGGACCTCTTAATCAAGACAGACTCATTCCTATGAACATTCATGATTCTAACTACATTCAAGATTGACGTGGATAATAAAATATATTCTTTCGTGTGTACAACTAATCCATGTCGATGAAACAAATGGGGAAAATGCAATGATAATTTTTACCCAGTTTTATGGTGAGCCAAATTTATAGTCAAGACATTAAAAAGAGTTTTTGGATACTTACAGGATGAAGGAATCTAGTTAGCAACAATTTATTTTGGATGTAATCTTAATTGTTATAAAGATAATTCACAAAATACTGCAAGGATGCAGAAAAAAAAAAAACTATTGTGTGCTAGTTTCATGTACTATATTTCATAGAAAGGATACACAAACAAAAAAAATGAGTAATTTCTTCCTATGCCTCAGAGATTGCATACCTGAGCTTCACTTGATGTTGGCACAGATTCTGCATTATTCCTGAACATTTGGTACCTTTCAATTATCTTGAGCATGCTGAAATAAAGTTGGAAAAGAAAGGGATCTGAGAGTAGAAGGTTATGAAACTTACTAGACGCCATTTGACAATTAAAAATGATTTAAAATAATTTATCAAAAATTGGAAAGATTTCTATTACACTTAGCATTGATATAATTTAACAATTTTAGTTGCACTTACTAAATAATTAACTACATTCTTCTTCAAAAACAATAAATAGTACACATTGGTTCAAAATTGAGATACAATGGGTCATTAACACATTGACATTCAATAGTTTTCAATAATCTCAAAGCAGGACATGATTCTCTCAATTATAAAGCCCATTGAGAAAATTATTCCTCACTTCGACCTGCAGTCTTACATAACATCAAACAGTCATATTTGCACTTGAAGATTTAAATGTCTCACGTATGTGGCCTATGACCATGGATAAGGATGATTGAATAGATTGGAAGAACAATGACAATTAGAAATCCATATATTATAAGAGTTCCAATAACACGCCTCCTCTCCCAAGGTCACCAAAATAACAGAGATGATGAGTTAATCTATAACGCTTGTATTGTGAACTGAAGTACTATAATCATGATGATGTGAGGATCAACCTTTAATGAGAAGAGTGGCAGAATCATAATGGAGACAACTGACTCCTCACATCGTTATAGGTTTTTTTTCTCTATACTCACTACTTATATTTTTGAGATAACAAAATCACAACCACTTGCTGGAGATGACTGGAAATAAAAGACACGGATGTTATAAATATTGAAATGAACATTAGTGATCTTCTGCATTATCGAATGAATCTCCTTCGATATAACAGAATCTTCTATAGATGTTATACAAAATCTATAAATGCCAGTGATCTTCTGAATGAGTCATCTTCTGTATAAAACTATCTCTTATCTTATCTCTCTTATATTTATATGCATCTTTTTTCTCATTCTCCTTACCCTTCGTTTGTTTCAAGAAAAAAATTGTTTAAAGGACTTGTTCCATAATATCACTTTTATTTTTTTGGGTGTGTTAGGCAGTCATAACTTTTCCAAGGTTGTCTTCATATAAATCTTGATAGATGAGGAAGAATTTCCGTTAGTGTTTCTTTGTCAAATCTTTCAAAATCTCTTTGGCACATCAAATCATCATTTGAACGTTCTTCGTAGCTTTATTTTTATCACCTCGAGATAATGATATTCCATGCATGTTTGAGGAATTGAAGGTCACAACTCTCCAATATTCCATGCATGTTATTCTGATTCTATAAATCCTTCAAGATATCTTTTTGACACATAGTAATCATCATCTTATTATCACCTCTCATATATCTTGAGATCTAAATAAGACTTTTATTATAATACAGCTCCCATGCCAGATTTGATATAATAAAGGAAGAAAGGTAGAGATGAAAGAGGAGGGGCTATGATGGAGGAGATAAAAGATAATAGATGATAATAAAGCCTCACATCATTGCAAATTTCCCACCGTACGACATCATGGCTCTCTATTTATTTATATAAATAGGAGACACATCCTAAAGATAACATTCATTGTCATATATTTATTCTAAGGTTCATAAATATTTTTATGGTGATTTTATACACTTAATCCTTCATTTCTCATGAACCTTTTCATAGTATTCTTTCTTTATGCATTTGTCACTATGATGTAACAAGTATAGATCTCTCGTCATAATCATAGTCACAGGGGGGAAGCTCTGAGCCGTATCTTGTGTATTCAACAAAATTTTGTTGCTATGATTTCCAAAAATAAAGGTTGATTCAATGAAATATAAGTAAATTTTACACATGGTCATGCTAGGAAATTTGGGGGGTCATCATCCTTCAAAATTAGTACATAATTGTACTAATAAAGATAGATAGGTGGAACCCATTTCTTGGTTTTCAACTACACCTATGGAGATTGTAATGTGCTTCAGGTTCCTTTATAATATTTTTATCGTTGCATGACCTAATTTTGTTGGCTTCTATGATTGCTCTCAGGTTTGAACTATAATCTATTCTTAACAGTCTGAAGTGAGCCTCAAGGGTAGTAATCCTATCTTTTCTAGGAATAAAATTGCACATATATGCCTTTGAATGTTTATCTGAAAGGATTATGTGGTGGGGGGTTATCATCCTTCAAATTAGTACATAATTGTACATTCTGTTGTTCTCTTTATCTTGCATGCACTGCTTCATATTTGCTTTTTGGCATGTTTAGCATAGTTTAGATTCTGTTTACCACGTTTCTACCTACATATTAGCATACTCATTTGGTGTATCACATAGTATATGAGGATATTCTACTTCAGCTTTTTGATGAAAGATAATATGCACACGCAGCTGTGTTAGACAGCAAGAAGTGTAGCTTTGTGGACAAGATAAGGGTCAATCGAAAATACATATGCTAACATGCGAAGTTAGAATGCACGATGTAGCATGCACACCATAAAAGACACGCACAAAAGCAATAATCATGTGTTATCAGTTCTAGTAAAACAAAATGTGCTGTATCTTCTAAAGCAATTCATGACAAGCTAAAAGGCAACAAAGAACAGCTGGAGAACTGATGAGACACATACGAAGAAAAGAGGACCAGTATTAAGTTAAACTGAGAAGATGGAAAGAGAACGATTATTTCTTTTGTGACTTGTAGATTATATTTTCTTTGCAAGGTGACATTTTTCATATCCAACAAAGATCTCTTCAAAAGGCGACGAGAAAAAAGAATTTTAGGTCTAGAAAACACACCAAATACTAGTCAAATCAGCTCAATGGAACAGTATTCACTACGATCTATACAGAAAACCGATTTCAAATCGATCGCTACTGCAAAAGCCACCATGATTAGACCACCAAAACCCATTTCCAACCCTCAAATCAATCTCCAAAGTACACTCTCCCCCAGAAAAAAGATGGTCATCTCAACATGTTAGACTAAATTTGTGGTAGGAAATAAATGATACAAAAGCTAAACTCTCTCTCTCTCTCTCTCTCTCTCTCTCTCTCTCTCTCTCTCTCTTTCTCTCTCTCTCTCTCTCTCTCTCTCTCTCTCTCTCTCTCCCCCTCCCCCCGGGGCGCCCCTTTTCAAAAAAACCGCAAGAAAAAAAACATCTTTTTCGGTTTCTTTGACAAGAACACATCAAAAGAATGTAATATGAGATCTTATGCTCTAAGATCTCATTGCTAAGCACCATCAAAGGGAAGGAAAGAAAAGAGAGACAAGAACCCTAGAAAAAGAGCTAGAAAACTAGCGGAATATTACGATATGAGGTATAGAAGAGGAGCTTCCAGCCACGGGCGTACATGCGCACAAATATACCTGGAGGTGCTGCAGAACTCGAAGAGGCGACCGTGAGCGGAGAAGACGATGAGCGCCACCTCCGCATCGCACAGCACCGACAGCTCGTGAGCCTTCTTCAGCAGCCCGCAGCGGCGCTTTGCGAAGCTCACCTGTCTGTTTATCTTGTTCTCGATCCTCTTCAGCTCCACCTTCCCCCTCCCCATATCGATATATCTGCTTCCTTACAGATCTCGATACCACCAACACCTCTCCCCCCCCAACCCCCCCACCCCCCCCCCCACCCCGCCCCCAAAAAAAAACCACGCTAATGCAGAAAGGATTCGTCGCTCGTCCACTCCATCGTTCCTTCTCCTCTCCCCAGTCTCGCTGGGGTGCGAAATCGAATTGCAAGTGCGGAGTGTGTCGGAGGGCGAAGAACGTCCAGCTACAACCCAGCCGACGGCATACGTGTCGATGCAACAGTGGCCAGCATGGCCTCCATGGGGAAGCCCTGGCGACTTCGCCATCACAGTTGCTTATATTTACGAGAATGGACTTAGGGTTTGTCTCGAGGGTTTTGTGGTGGTGAATTCCAATTTACAATATTACCCCTCTCATGTCCTCTCTTCTTGGGGGCACAATTATTGTGATTGGGAGATGACAAAAGTAAGCGTGAGTTGATTGATTCGTGGGGAAGAGACGACATATGATTATTATTATTTTCTCTTATTGGGCACGTGAGACTTCTACTAGATGAGGAGGCGAGTGCGTCCTGTTCTTGGAGAATACCATAAAGTCCATTCTAGGGAAGGGGAAGATGTCTTCGACTGTGAGTCAATGAAACCTTGCTCCAAGTAACAATAATGGAGAGGTCTTCTTTTGTTGGACCACAAATCTTACGCTCACCCTTCTTTATGTTACATCATTACTAGCCTCCAGCCTCCAGCCTCCAGCCTCCAGCCTCTTCATCATTCGCATTCGCATTGTTGATATCAGCACCGTCAAGCTTTAAAATTCACAAAAAGGAAAACACCGCCTATTAATTTGCTATGATATCAAGACCAGAAAACTTTAATTTTTCTAGAATTATAATTATAAGATGAAGGAGTAAACTATCTTTTATTACATCTCGCTCTATGTTTTTGTTTTATCTTTATTATAATATTTTCACACAAATTTTGTCAGACATATTGCTAGCAGCATCCTTTTCAGCAAAATAATGATAAAATGGATGTCATGTCGTCTATGCATCAAATGATTACATATCATCCATGCATACAACAACATAAAAGCACATAATACAAACTCATGCACAGCTATTCTCTTTTATCGGGAAAGACTATAAATCAGATTTACACGTTACGACTTCTGATTGGCCACTGTGAATTCGGGCCCCACTTAAAAGAAAGACGTCGAACGGTCGTCAGTGGCGGCAGCGAAGGGGGGATAGCGCGGGATCTGCTTGTAAGCAAATGGCCGAAACCCGAAAAGAAGGTTTTGGTTGTGTTAGCTTAGTTAAAGACTTTAATATTATATAAATAATCGAATTTTATTTTTATTATTTATTTTTATGAAAAGAAAAATAGTTATGCCGCAATCGACGTGTGAGGAGTTGCATCAATAGCTTTAGTAGATCTCTTTTGAGGGTATATAACCCAATGATTAATCCTTCATTAGATACGGCGTTGATTAAAAAAAATACCTTCTTATCTTTCTAAAATTTATTCTCTGGATTTAAATTTTTATGCCCAGTGTTTTCATAAAGACCAAGCTAAATCTTTATTATGATACATGTGTAGATTGGGATGCATTTTGCATGAATTAGAGTGTGCATGTCTTGCATCTTCAAGGTTTGTCTCCTGTTATTGCATAGTTTCGATTACTACATAATATATCCAATCAACGTCCATTTGAAAATGTCTAAAATGACTCTCAAGTCAATCGGATTCAGAGATGTGAAGCTCTTAATTTCTCGTACACGAAACATATCATATCAATCAAGGTCCTACTGGATGTCATCATCTAATGCTTCTCGTTTGCTGTATTGTAGTTGACAGTAGCAACTAACGAGTGACATAACTATTTTTAATTATTGATAGGGAAATTTTTTTTTTTTTTGCTTGATAGCAGTGGTGGCGTATACTGTAGTACCACCCGTATGACAATCATAAGTAATTACATCAGCATTAATGTAAAATCTCGGGACTAATATGGTGCACTACGTATATCACATCCGCTGAATTTAATTTTCATTCAGGAAATATGAATCTAATTTAAAATTAATAATATTATAATTTAACAAATATAAATCATGATCCAAACTAACATTTGAGGATACTGGGAAACATTCAGTCAAATTCACATCTCAGTTTATAATTATATATCACATCACTCGATAATTCATATTTATGAAAACTCAAACCAACTTAATAATATAATAATAATACTTATAAACCCACAAGTTAAAGAATTTATATAGTCAAAACTCCAACCATTTACCATAAGTTCATATCATCGTAAACTAAACTTAACATTCCGAAATTCCAAACGAGAGAGATATTTTAACACTTTTACATGATATATCAATTCAAACCTGTCAACAATATTTTTATTACATACAAAATATACTTATACAATAATAACCATAATATATCTACCAATAAGATTTATCCACAATTATGAATAGCTCTCCATTGTCTCAACTCAATACAAACATCTCAAAAAGTGACAAGCTGACCTGAAAGATTTACATAGCAACGGAATGAGCTAAAAAGCTCAACAAGTGACAAAACATATCCAGAACGAAAAAAAGACAGTTTCAAACAAATAAGGTATCACAATGCAAGACAAAATACAAGAAATCTCAGGAAACTATCTTATTAGATACAGAATCACAAATGTTATTTCATTCACAACATATTTCGTTAATAACAAATGGAGCATATCAACGACGTATGAAATGTTCCAGAGCATATCAACGACGTATGAAATGTTCCGGAGCATATCAATGATGTATGAAATATTTCAAAGCATATGAATAACAAATGAAACATTAATTATAATGTAAATATCTATTTTAAATTCTATAGAAGAGCCTAAATATAAATCTAAGAACCTATTTATAAAATCTGGGGACATGTTTGTAAACCTTGAGGACCTAATCATAAATATAAAAATACAAGAACTAAACTAAAAAATACACAAAATAACAAATCCCACTGCCTAAACCTCTCTGCCTTCCTTCTCAAGGAACCTGAGAAGGTAACTTGCGTTGGAGAAGGGAGGAAGAGAGAAAGTAGAAGAAAAAGAAGAAGAAGAAGAAGAGAGATTTGGGGCTTTTGATTTTTTTTGCTCAAATCTTCTCATTTGAAGTTAAAATTCTCAAAGGCAAGAGTTTCGATCTTTCCTATTGCAATTGTTCAATCTTTCCTATTGCAAGTGTTCTAATCTTTCCTATTACAAGTGTTTTGATCCTCCCTATTACATATGTTTTGATCTTTTCTACTGCAAGTGTCCTAATCCTTCTTTATTGTGATTTTATCTTTACATTTACTTTAAATATAAGAAACTTTGAATTATTTTAGCCTTGCATTTGATACATCTCTTATTTAGACGTAACGATTTGAATATGAAAAACTTCCAAGATTCTGACCCTTCCATCTTTTTTTAGCTATAATCCCTGCATAGATTTCTAATTTAGACAAAACTTATTTGATCAAAATATAAACTCACAAAGCTTTTTTTTTTATAGCTTATTTGAAGAATTTGGAGTAATTTTGCTTGCCCAAACTTCTGTTTTAGTTGACCCTATGGATTTTGCAAAATAGGAATCAAAATAGGAATCGTAACTTTTGACCTTTTGGTACTAAACTGCCTATAAGTCCTTGTTGGAAACTCTGATTTATTCAAAACTTATTTCATTAGAAATTAGACTCATAGATCTTTCTTTTAATATTAGATTAAAAAATTTAGAGTTTAAATTTCAGCTTAGTTATCTGTTGAATCCGACCCTATGAATTCTGCAAAATAGAGATTTTATTTCCTAACCTTTAGTAACCAAATTATTTGCAACTCTATGTTAAAAACTCTAATTTATATAAAAATTATTTTATCTAAAAGTAGATTAAAATATCTTTCTAATGATACCTATTTTGAGAAAATTGGAGTATAATTGATATATTGAATTATTTATTCAATATACCTCTCAAATTTTGTCAGAAATCGAGCTTTGGTCGATTTCACCTATCCTAGTTTCATTCCCTTGTAAATTGATTTCATCTAGTATTCTTTCTTCAATTGAGCATTATATTGCTGCATTGAATTCTTGTATGATCTTGTTATTAAATTATTTATATTATTGAAACATTTTATGTAAAGTTTATATTGTATTGCATTGTTCAGTATTGACACATATATATTCCATTATTCTACATGTGCTTTCGATATGTGCCAAAATCATTGTACGCTCTTGCTTTTGTTTCCTTTCAAATTTAAATATATTTATGAAATATTATGTTTTTATCGTATTGAGTCATAAAGGCACATGTACATTTCGTTGTTCTGCATGTGATTCTGATATGTACTAATTTTATTGTTCACATTGTCCCTTTATACTCTAGTGTTTGTACAATATTTTGGACCTTTGCCAAAAATGGTAAAAGGATTATGCTTAGAGCCCGCGATGCTTTGTCGGCCCCCTCTAGCTTCACCTAGATGTGAGTAGATGGAGCTCCCAGACATGGGAGACTTCTTTTTTGTGGTCATTCAGAAATGGATGAATCACATTCTGTCTGTGGTCCCACTACACATTATGTATGTTTGATATGATATTCAAAGCTTTGGTTATATGTTTCTATACATGCTTTGGATAAGAATGATATGAATGCAACGTCACGAAAAATTTAGAGCCGAGGGATGTTACAACGTCGACGTGACACTTCGAACATTGATGGGATGGTCATCTACTCTCGTGCTATCCGAGGTCGTACAAGATGACATCGCATAGTATAGAGCCACTCTGAAAAGCTTGAAATGGTGCTGCGCGGTGCCGATCCATGCAGATCGATCAGCGCCCGCATGGAAAGTATGAGCCGACTGCTCGAGGAGTCGGCGGACATTAATAGACTATATACAATCGACCTTCATTCGTAGGTATAAAAGCCGACCTCCTGACTAGCGTCAGGAGTCGGACTTTGAATATATCAACTCCCCCTAACTCCATTCAACACTAACTTGAGCTTCGGAGGGATCAAGTCGGGAAATTCCTCTTCCAACCTCAGCCTGTGTGCAGAAGCCCAACGACGAAGAAGTAAGCCACTCGCCAAGAGAAAAGACTGCACTCGAGAAACAAGGCTCAGACTCAACCCGACCCGACACTCGCTTCCTTCACCCGAGCATCCACATGGACAACCTTACATATTCGAGATTAGATCGAGCCATGCTGACATCTCGACAATGGTGTCATGCGAATATCATATTTTACTCATACCAAAAAATGATAGAGGAGGAACATTTCCTAAAATATTTCTCTTTGTTAACTCATTATAAAAGACTATCAATTACTATTTATTAAATTTATTTTATCCATGTTAGTTATTGACTTGAGTATCGAGGAGATCAAGTTGAGAAATCTACTTGACCTTAATATTTATATAGGTCAACTATGGAGCACACACTCGAGTCCATCTTGATCTCGAGAAGCGTTTGAACCACCCCACTAATTTTATCGGGTTTCTTGTGCACATAGATCCGAACTAAGTCGAACTAATTAGAACATCATTAATTTCGTCACTGTTAGATGTAGAGGTGTCAAGTATGCCTGCAAGAACCCACCCATAATAAGATAAGAATTTGAGGAGAAAACAAGGATAAAGATGAGGATGGGATGTCTTTTGTATTAACCACAAGGATCTGGGGTAGGAACAAGTAAACAATTGCCCCACCCCTATGGGGTGGAACAGGTAGAGCATTGCCCCACCTTGTCCCTTGCCCATTCAATATGTTAGCCTAGATGCATGGTCTATCTAATTCATCAGATTAGATTGAATATCAATTACTAACTATTTAGTTTGATTGAATTAAATAAAATAATATCGATATTCAATAATAACGTCTCCCCTCTAATGACCTAAGTATAAGAGATATTAATTTAATATTTAATAGTTATTATTATTTATAAATTTGAAATTATTAATTAGTTTTGAGAATAATTTTTAAAATTAAATTAATGAATTGAAAGAATATAAATAACCCATGAATTTCTCGCCCCCATTGAGAGTTCTCCCGCCTTCATCCCTTCTACATAGGATGAGGGATGAGATGGGGATGGGGACGAGGATGAGAAGGCACTCCTCGTGCTACTCTGTCCCATTGACATCTATGGTCACCATCAGTTGCATACATTGATAAAAGGGGATTATCTTTTAGCCATAAGGAAGCAGTAAAATAAAAAATCACCAAGGTCTCTTAATAGAAAGGACATACATCACCGCAGCCATGAGATCCCACAGCCAATACAAACTAAGCTTGATGGTCTAACCATCATCCTACTACTCGATCGTCTCCAACTAGTATAACCTACAAATGCTCCATTTGACTTGCTGCATCTGACTGACACAGATCCTTCCACGTCCAATCATTCATGCACCATTTAGTGCGTTTGATCCATGTTTCCAAAGCAACATGGCTACCTGAGAAGTTTCGATTAGTATGTTTTTAGATGCATCAGTGTGCTGAAAGATTCTTGTTTGAGACCATATAGAAACGCTGAATGGATGCGTGGCTGCTATCAGTCTCATGAATCAGCAGGAAGGCAGCAAGCTTTAGACATGCATGTGTACGTGTTGTAATTGCTGAGACCACTGACATCTCCATATATCACTCACAAAGTGCTTGTCTTGTAATTGCTGGATCCCCCGGTGCTTCAATGCGTTCTTCTTTGTATGGTTGACTTGCGGATCCATTTTCCCCCAAACAGTAAGAGCAGGAAAGGAGGTAACATACATGCATGCCCTATATCATGCAGTAAATGAAGAGAATGATGGAACTCAAAGTTTTTACTTTCTTAGGTTCAGCATAGGCCAAAGATAAAGCTCGTGCGGGTCAGTTCAGTAACCAATATTGGTTTGCTAGAGTTCAACGAACCAAGCTAGAGAAGACAAGGTTTTCCTGTCTCGTCCTCATAAAGAGGGTGTGGATATCGAGAAGAACCGGTAGGGGCAGCTGCTTCGATCAGCCTGCATGGAGCATGTGGAGGTGGACAAAAGAAAACAACCACTCATGCTTGCACTCGAGTGTGGAGATGTTGCTTTTGGGACTGTGGAGACTTGTGGCTGTAGGTTAAAGCAAATGCACAAGAGGCTGATGAGCTCGGATTGGCCTCGTCAGAGATCTGTGGATAGCTTCTGACGAGCTCCACTTTGAGGCCACACAGAGGGCAAGCATGCATGCATGCACGATCTGTTTCATGCACCCAGGCATAAACGTATCAACGAAGCAAGCTTCTGTTCTTGGTTTTTACCCCTTCATCTTTCTTTTCCTCTTCGTATTGGGTCAATCCAAACACAAAGGAACCCTCAAAAAGATAAAAGTGATGCTAAGTGGGGACTCCCAACATGAAACCCACATGACAGCCAACCACCATAAATGAAAACATGGCAAGTCTAGGTGTGGATCACAAGACAAAAAGGGTGCTTCTGTTGTGGCTTGGAACTCCGCATCAGTGACACAGCAATCGAATTAGATATCTACTTAATACTGGAGCTGGCTAGAATTTGAGGTGACTTCACTAATAGGAGGAGTTTGGATGCTCTTCCAACGGGCGCCGCGTTGAGATCGGATTTGAGGACAAAAAGCATATCTTCCCATAATTGATTGATAGTAGTTATCTAGGTAATTATCATGATCTAATTGTTATAGGGTAGTTTCAAGAAGTGGCATATGATCTAAAAGTTATAGGGTAGTTCCTATAACTACCTCAATCATGGGTGATATGGGGAGAGAGATAGTTACCACTAAGTCCTATAAATATGACCATAGTTTATGAAGCAAGGTATATAGAGAGTGTGTGCACTTGGGAATATCTTATAAATGTTCTTGTCAATCCTTATGTTTTAAAGAATTCTTTTTAATTGTATCGTAGTATTCTGTTTTTATCGTTTCCTTACACCTCCATCCCCAACATTTGTGGTATCATAGCCTAGTTTCAATCTGAACTTGGTATTATGGCTTTCAATGGCAATTCTATGTCGTAACCCCTTATTTTCATCTTCTCAGGCAAATACTATGAATTTTGGAGTATCAAGATGAAAATTTTATTCAAGTCTCAAGATCTTTGGGACTTAATAAAGAATAGATATGCGGATCCAGATGACGAAATCAGGCTGAGGGAGAATAGAAAAAAGGACTCAAAGGCATTATTCTTCATTCAACAAGCTGTACATGAGACAATCTTCTTGAGAATTGCAGTAGCGACAATTTCAAAGCAAGCTTGATTGACACTTCAAAATGAATTTCAAGGCTCATCAAGGATGATTACGGTAAAACTTCAAACCCTTCGTCTTGAGTTTGAAATTTTATTCATGAAAAACAATGAATCGGTACAAGATTTTCTTTCTCGAGTGACTGAGATTGTTAGTCAAATGAAATCTTATGGTGAACATTTTCTTGATCATATAATTATTGCAAAACTTTTAAGAAGTTTAACTCCGAAATTTGATCATGTTGTTATCGCAATTGAGGGGTCAAAAGATTTATCTACATATTCATTTGATGAACTAATGAGTTCCTTATAAGCACATGAAGCAAGGTTGAATAGGTCACTTGAAAAAAGTGAAGAAAAAGCATTTCAGGTTAAGGGGGAGTCTTCTACTTCAAAAGAATACAAAAAATTAACAGGAAGAGGACGTGGCAAAGGAGGATTTCGTGGTAGAGGAAATGGAAGAGGAAGAGGAAGAGGACACTTTGATGGGCATGATGAACAAAGGCAATCAAATTATGATAAAAAAAATTACAAGAGTAGGATTCAATGTCACTATTGTAAAAAGTTTGGTCACATGAAGACAGATTGCTGGAAAAGAGAAAAGCAAGTAAGCTATGTAGAGGAAAATGAAGAAAATAGTAAGTTGTTTATGACTCATTCACAAGTTAATAATATCTCAAATAATATTTGATTTATGGATAGTAGATATTCTAATTATATGTCAAGCATAAAATCAATGTTTAGAGATATTGATGAAACTCATAAGTTGAAAGTTAGACTTGGAGACGTTGAATCTCATATTTTGATGATGAAACCAATTGATAAGTGTTTATGTTTTAATCTGCATTTTGAGTGACGCAAGATGCTTCGATCAGGGAAAGACAATTAAACTAGGAAAAATCATATTGTGCTGGAGAAAAACATGTCAGAAGATTGAACGTCGAGTTGGAGGATCGGTCGACGTATCGACAGAAGGCTTCGGGCCATGGATTCGGGCATCGGGCTAAGAAGAGTAGATATTGCACTAAGGATATCGGAGTTACGGAGTCAACTGACTGATTGGGCAATAGGCCACAAGAGAGGACGATGCGCTGAAAAATCGGACGAAGTGTCGAGGGACCGATGACATGCTGGATAACATGATTAATGCTTAGTATTAATTGTCTAGATCGAAGTGTGTTTTTACATGTGCAGGATTAACTACGATAGCAAGACATAAAGCAAAATAAAGTCCTAGACTCAAGGACGCAATTTCGTTGGGAGTTCGAGAGTTCGTCAGAAGTCCAGACATTCATTGGAAGTTATGCAGGAACCAGCCGAGAAGTCCAGGAGCTTGCCGAGAGTCCACCGGAATATCGTCGGAAGTTCGCTAGAAGCTCGCCGAAAGAAACCAAGACATAGGGACTTGTTTAGCTTAAGTATGTCTTATATTTCATAGTTAACACATAATTGGGTTTGGATTTGGGCCAACCCAATTAAGGCCCATGTAAGGACTATGTTAGGCCCAATGAAAGGCCCAAACAGTGACCTAATAGGTGGCACCGTCATGGCACAGTCTCTAAGACTGTGTCAAGCGGTGGTACCGCCCAAACACAGTCTCTGAGAGGCTACATGCGGTGGTATTACCCAGTGTCAAGTGGTGGTACCGCCAGACTGGGCGATGGTACCGCCTACACCTGGGAAACCCGGGATGAGATGTTTTTAGGTTCCAAGTTTGAATTCACTTGAAGCCTATAAATACCCCTCTTATTCCTGGGTAAAATATACAAGCACAGAAAGTTTTAAAGTGAGAAAACACTGTAGAAACCACTTGAGAAATCCCTCCTCTAGCTTAATCTTAGAATTCTGTTTAGAGAGGGAGTGAGTGCTTGTAAGGGTTGTCTCCTAAACCCGGGAAAATGAGAAGAGAGGTGTAAGAAGGAGGTTAATCTTCGCCTATTAAAGGAATATCAATAGTGGATGCCGGTGGCCTCGATGGAAGAGGAATCGATGAAGTGGATGTAGGTCACGACGATCGAACTACTCTAACATCTGATTTGCATTTACTTCTTGCTATTTACCTTATTACAAATTGAATTCCTCCTTCACTACGTTTCCGTACAATTTCAAGTTAACATTTTTTCATTGGAAACCGGTTTTAATCGAAACAAAAGGATTTGAAGGTGTGATTTTACCGCTGCACTAATTCACCCCCCCTCTTAGTGCTGACCCCATTCCTAACAATTGGTATCAGAGCCTCGTTTTCTAATTTGGTTTAATACCTAAATAGAAATGACTCTTTTCAGTTTTCAAGAAGGTCACTCTCTCATTCATCATCCCTTTTTCAATAGGACGGACTACACTTATTGGAAAACTCGAATGAGAGTTTTCTTGCTTTTGTTGAATCTCGATTTATGGCACATAGTCGAATTTGGTTTTCAAATGTCTTCTCTTTCAATAAACCATTAGAATGATTAAGAGAAGAAGATGTTTTCTTTAAATGCTAGAGCTATAAATGCTCTATTTTGCACCTTATATAAAAATGAATTCAATCGGGTTTCTTTGTGCGAAATGGCTTTCGATATTTGGCACATTTTTGAAATCACACACGAAGGCATAAATAGTATTAAGGATTCTGAAGTTAATTTTTTAATGCACGATTTTGAACTGTTTTATATGAAACCAAGCAAAACCATTGGAGACATATACACCCGTTTTACGGATGTTGTCAATGGTTTAAAATCACTTAGTAAAAGTTTTTCGGATTTTGAACTTGTAAACAAGATTTTACGATCGCTTTCTAAAACTTGGGACTCTAAAGTAACGGTCATACAAAAGGCTAAAAACCTAAACAACCTTCCACTAGAAAAACTAATTGGGTCTTTAGTGACTTACGAAATGAACAATATAGCAAAAAGAAAACTTGAGAACAACCTTCCAAAGAATACGAAGGATTTGAAACTTAGAACAATTGAAGACCACTCGAGCATAAACTCAAGTGATGGTGAACTTGAACTCCTCACTATGAAATTTAAAAAATTCATGAAACAAGAATTAAAGAACAAACTTAAAAAGAATAAGATTACTTGCCATGAATGCAAGAAGAAGGAAGTACTTTGAGATGAATCGAGCTCCTCCGAAGACGAGGAGAAAATCAACAAAGGCGAGGTGGCAAACTACGCCTTAACGGTTTTCGACGATGAGGTAATCAAAATGCCTTTAATTTATTTTAAAATTACATAATACTTTTTCATGAGTTATTTTTGTTTAGAAAAAATATTTTTCTTAAAAATTGCATGTTTAATAATGTATTAAAAATGCAAAAATTTAGGAATCATGTTTATCTTTCTAGTAATTTTTGAAAATGATTATGAAAATTGTATGTTTTATGAAAATACAATAAAATGTAAATCTAATGCTTGTATACCTAATAAGAATAATCGTATGTATGTTTTTAAGAAGCAATAATATGTAATCATGTTGATTTTAGTATTGCTTTTCGATTTTGATTGAAAATGTCTTATGAATAATAAAACCATGCTTGATGTTTTAATAATGTAATGATGATTTGAGATCATACTTAATTAGTTTATCTTTCAAAATTATGCATAATGATTCTAGCGATTTATGGACTATCTATTTTTATCGTAATGAAAGTGGCTTTTTCGGTTTTAAAAATGATGCATATGTTTGGTTGGTAAAAAGATAAAAGCATACTTGTATGAAACCAACAACTTAAAATTAAACATCTCTATCTTACTGATTTTGATGAATCTGTGTATCATTTTTATGAATCACTTAAAAATGACTTTGAGATTTAACAAGTTGAATGATTTGACGATAAATGATGATTTTTCTTTTGATTATAACTTGTGATATATTTTTTTATATGAATCATCATCTTGATTTCTCTATGAATCAAGATCTAGTTTTTGAACTCATATGTTTCTTCTTATCATTTTTCTAAAAATGAGAGATTAATGAATCTATTTATGTCCTTTTTTATGAATCTCTTGAAAATAATTTTGATTTGATGATTTAAATTTGAATGAGCTTAATCTTGATTTTTTGAGGTTTATAACTTGAGATTTCTAATGCTTAAATCAAGATTTTATATGCATGAATTGAAATCTTTTTCACCTAAGTTTCTTTTATGATTTACTAAATAGAATATCTTTTTCAAAATTCATGACTTAAAATTTCTCTTGAATATCTTTTATTTTATGATCTATTCTTTTCGTCATTTTATTTAAGAGGAGATTTATTAAAATGAAACATATTTTCTCTTAATTTCTTAGAATTATAACTTGAGAATTCTTTTTATAAATCAAAATTATTTACTTTGGTTCGTTCTTTTCGCTATTTGAGTTATCTAAAAAGAATCATAATATGTCTCTTGTTATTCACAATTTGTATTCATGATTTGTATATCTCATCACCAATTTTTATTGTTAATTTTCATGTGATGATATGAAATTATGCAATACTCATGATATTATACAAATGAGAAGTTATGATCATGCATGGTAAGATGTAATTTGATAAAATTAATACTATCATGATTTGAAATGCTATGATTTGTTACCAAAATGAGGTATCATGAATGCTTTAAATGATGAATGTTTAGTATCATGATCAAAATGTTGATAAATGCTTAAAATTTTTAATATTTTAGTATCATGTATGATATGCTCATAATGATGATTGATTTATTTTTTGGTATCGAGCATGAAAAATGAAATGTATGGTTTTGAAATTGTGCATGTTTTAATTTGAAAATATAATGATGCATAAATAAGATTGATACTTAACTTTCTCATGATTTACAAATTGATGAAAAGGGATAAAGAGATACAAAATTATATTCTTCCCTTCTTTTTGACAATGACAAAGGAAGAGCAAAACTTGCTAGAAAGCAAATTTACTAGCTTGCACAATTCAAGAAGAGTGCAAAAACATGCTAGCTTGCTCTTCTCAAAAGAGAAGCAAAGAAGTGCTATCTTGCCTTTCTCAAGAAGCAAAAACATTAACTTGCACATCTAGCAAAATTTAAAAACTTTTATATTTCAATAAGCAAGAGTTGCTTTCTTGAACATCTCAAAATTGCTAGCTTGCATGTTTTAAAATGTTGTAAAATTTTTGCTAGCTTATATGTTGTAAACTTGCTATCTTATTACCTTGCATATCTAAAACTTGATAGCTTGTATGATGTAACACTTGCTAAATTAAGGATTTTCTAGCTACAAATTGCATGATAATAAAACTTGATATTATATTTTTCATGCAATAATTTGAAATTATGTCCAAATACATGAAAGGTACACTTCTCCTTTTTATTGACGACAAAGGGGGAGAAGTATGATCATGTTATGCATGATGACATATTGCAAATATTAAAGATGAAATTTGCAATGACTTGAATTCAGCTTGAATTCAAGGTTTTATCAATATGGCATATTGATAGGGGGAGTTTATTTAAACTCTGGGAGTTTGTTTTAACTCCGTCATTAATTAGTTGTCATCATCAAAAAAGGGAAGATCGTTGAATCTCGTATTTTGATGATGAAACCAATTGATAAGTGTTTATGTTTTAATCTACATTTTGAGTGACGCAGGATACTTCAATCAGGGAAAGATAATTAAAATAGGAAGAATCATGTTTTGCTGAAGGAAAACATGTCAGAAGATTAGACGTCGAGCCGGAGGATCGGTCGACGTAAAGCTTCGGGCCATGAATTCGAGCATCAGGCCAAGAAGAGCGAATATTGCACCAAGGATATCAGAGTTGTGGAGTCAACTAGTCGATTGGGCAATAGGCCGCAAGAGAGGACGATGCGCCGAAGAATTGGACAAAGCGTCGAGGGACCAATGACATGCCGAACAACATGATTAATGCTTAGTATTAATTGTCTAGATCAAAGTGTGTTTTTACATGTGCAGAATTAACTATGATAGCAAGACATAAAGCAAAATAAAGTTCTGAAGTCAAGGACACGATTTTGTTGGGAGTTCAAGAGTTCGTCAGAAGTCTAGACGTTCGTCAGAAGTTCTGCAGGAACCAGCCAAGAAGTCCAGGAGCTTGTCGAAAGAAGCTCGTTAGAACTCACCAAGAAGATCGTCGTAAAGTTCAGGAGCTTGTCGAAAGAAGCTCGTTAGAACTCACCAAGAAGATCGTCGTAAAGTTCAGGAGCTTGTCGAAAGAAGCTCGTTAGAACTCACCAAGAAGATCGTCGTAAAGTTCAGGAGCTTGTCGAAAGAAGCTCGTTAGAACTCACCAAGAAGATCGTCGTAAAGTTCAGGAGCTTGTCGAAAGAAGCTCGTTAGAACTCACCAAGAAGATCGTCGTAAAGTTCAGGAGCTTGTCGAAAGAAGCTCGTTAGAACTCACCAAGAAGATCGTCGTAAAGTTCAGGAGCTTGTCGAAAGAAGCTCGTTAGAACTCACCAAGAAGATCGTCGTAAAGTTCAGGAGCTTGTCGAAAGAAGCTCGTTAGAACTCACCAAGAAGATCGTCGTAAAGTTCAGGAGCTTGTCGAAAGAAGCTCGTTAGAACTCACCAAGAAGATCGTCGTAAAGTTCAGGAGCTTGTCGAAAGAAGCTCGTTAGAACTCACCAAGAAGATCGTCGTAAAGTTAAGGTTGACAAAGTTAAGGAGAAACGTTGTAGAAATCACTTAAGAAATCCCTCCTCTAGCTTCAATCTAGAATTCTGTTTAGAGAGGAGTAAGTGCTTGTAAGGATTATCTCCTAAACCTGAGAAAAGGGGAAGAGGGGTGTAAGAAGGAGATTGATCTTTACCTATTAAAGGAAGATCGATAGTGGATGTCGGTGGCCTCGACGGAAGAGGAATCGACGAAGTAAATGTAGGTCCCGACGACCGAACCACTCTAAAATCTGATTTACATTTACTTCTTACTATTTACCTTATTGCAAATGTGAATTCCTCCTTCACTACGTTTTCGTACAATTCAGTTCAGGAGCTTGTCGAAAGAAGCTCGTTAGAACTCACCAAGAAGATCGTCGTAAAGTTCAGGAGCTTGTCGAAAGAAGCTCGTTAGAACTCACCAAGAAGATCGTCGTAAAGTTCAGGAGCTTGTCGAAAGAAGCTCGTTAGAACTCACCAAGAAGATCGTCGTAAAGTTCAGGAGCTTGTCGAAAGAAGCTCGTTAGAACTCACCAAGAAGATCGTCGTAAAGTTCAGGAGCTTGTCGAAAGAAGCTCGTTAGAACTCACCAAGAAGATCGTCGTAAAGTTCAGGAGCTTGTCGAAAGAAGCTCGTTAGAACTCACCAAGAAGATCGTCGTAAAGTTCAGGAGCTTGTCGAAAGAAGCTCGTTAGAACTCACCAAGAAGATCGTCGTAAAGTTCAGGAGCTTGTCGAAAGAAGCTCGTTAGAACTCACCAAGAAGATCGTCGTAAAGTTCAGGAGCTTGTCGAAAGAAGCTCGTTAGAACTCACCAAGAAGATCGTCTGTCGGGAGTCCACCGGAACATCGTCGGAAGTTCGTTGGAAGATTGCCGAAAGAAACCAAGACATAGAGACTTGTTTAGTTTAAGTATGTCCTAAATTTCATAGTTAGCACATAATTGGGTTTGGATTTGGGCCAACCCAATTAGGGCTCATGTAAGGACTATGTTGGGCCCAATGAAAGGCTCAAACAGTGACTCAATATGTGGCACTATCATGGCATAGTCTTTGAGACTGTGTCAAGCGGTGGTATCGTCGGTCTGGGCAGTGGTACCGCCAAGACATAATAATCTCCAAGAGACTGCAGGCGATGGTACCACCCAGTGTTAAAACTGCTAGGCGATGGTACCGCTTACACCCGGGAAACCCGAGATGAGATGTTTTTAGGCTCTAAGTTTAAATCCAATGAAGCCTATAAATACCCCTCTTATCCCTAGGTAAAATATGCAAGCACAAAAAGTTTTAAAGTGAGAAAACGTTGTAGAAATCACTTAAGAAATCCCTCCTCTAGCTTCAATCTAGAATTCTGTTTAGAGAGGAGTAAGTGCTTGTAAGGATTATCTCCTAAACCTGAGAAAAGGGGAAGAGGGGTGTAAGAAGGAGATTGATCTTTACCTATTAAAGGAAGATCGATAGTGGATGTCGGTGGCCTCGACGGAAGAGGAGGAATCGACGAAGTAAATGTAGGTCACGACGACCGAACCACTCTAAAATCTGATTTACATTTACTTCTTACTATTTACCTTATTGCAAATTGAATTCCTCCTTCACTACGTTTTCGTACAATTTCAAGTTAACATCTTTTCATCGAAAACCAATTTTAATTGAAACAAAAGGATTTGAATATGTGATTTTACCGCTGCACTAATTCACCCCCCACCCCCCCCCCCCCTCCTCTTAGTGCCGATCCCGTTCCTAGCAGGAGATAACAAGCAAATCCAAGTTGAAAGAAAAGAAACAATTGAGGTGAAGACAAATCAAGGGAAGGTAAAATACCTTGATAATATTTTCTTTGTTCATACTTTATCACATAACTTATTGAGTGTTGGCCAATTGTTAGATGATGGATATTCAGTAATATTTGATGATGGTTCATGTACTATTAAAGATAAAAAATCTGGTTTGATTATAGTAATTGTTTGCATGATGCAAAACAAGATGTTTTAAATATTGAAAAGCATGCTCTTGTCGCAACTCAAAAACATAAGTCTATTTTATGACATTTAAGATATGGACACCTTAACATTAAGGGTTTAAGGTTGTTAAATAAAAAAGAAATGGTTTTCGAATTGCCTAAAATTAATATACTTGATGTATACGAAGGATGCATTTATGAAAAACAAAGTAAAAAATCATTTCCTATTGGAAAAGCATGGAGAGCATCTAATTATCTTGAATTAATTCATGCTGACTTATGTGGACCTATGAATACAAAATCATTTGGTAGAAGTCAATATTTTCTATTGTTTACAAATGATTATAGTCACATGAGTTGGGTATATTTTCTAAAACTGAAATATGAAACATTTGATAATTTTTAAAAATTCAAGGCACTTGAAGAAAAGGCAAAGTGGTAGATATATAAAGACACTTCGGACAGATAGAGGTAGTAAATTTTTATCTAATTAGTTTAGTTCTTTTTGTGAAGAAAATGGTATTCATAGAGAATTGATAGCACCATATACACTGGAGTAAAATGGTGTAGCTGAACGTAAGAATTAAATTGTCGTTGAAATGACAATAATTGCTTAAAGGAAAACATCTTCCAAATCAGTTGTGGGCAGAAGCAGTTGCAACAACAGTTTATTTGTTGAATATATCACCAATAAAGGCGGTTATGAATCAAACTACTTTTGAGGCTTGGTATGATATGAAACCAAGTGTTAGCCATCTAAGAATTTTTTGTTGTATTGCTTATGCTTTGGTGAATTCATAAAATCATCACAAGCTTGATGAAAAATCTGAAAAATGCATCTTAATTGGTTATTCCTTACAATCGAAAGTATATCGATTATATAACCTTATTAGTGGCAAAATTATTATTAACCGAAATGTTATATTTGATGAAATGGTAAGTTGGAATTGGGAGACCAATAAAGGTGGAACACAAATACAAATTCTAACAGAACTAGACACTCCGCAGAATCAAATGACAGATCCTGCTCCAACAAGTTCATTGTCAACCTCACTCAATAGTAGTTCAAATTCTAATTCCTCATATGAAACCCCTCTAAGAAATTTCAGATCACTGACAGAAATTTATAAGTCAACATTTGCTTTGTTTATTTCAAATCCTATAACTTTTGAGGAAGCAATTGAAAAAGAGGAATGGCGAAAAGCAATGAAGGAGGAAATCAAGTCAATTGAGAAGAATGAAACTTTGGAGCTAATGGATCTACCGAAAGAAAAGAAACCTATTAGGTTAAAATGGATGTTCAAAACAAAGTTTAATGCAGATGGAAGTATCCAAAAGCATAAGGCTCGGCTTGTAGCAAAAGAATATTCACAGCAACAAGATATTGATTTTGATGATACTTTTTCTTCAGTTGCTAGATTCGAAATCGTGAGAACTTTCTTGGCTTTAACTGCTCACTTGAGTTGGCTTGTTTATCAATTTGATGTGAAATCTGTATTTTTAAATGGAGATTTACACGAAGAGGTTTTTGTTGCTCAACCTGAAGGTTTTTTTGTTAAATGACATGAAGAAAAGGTGTATAAACTAAGAAAAGCTCTTTATGGACTTAAACAAGCTCCAAGGGCATGATATGGTAAAATTGATTATTATTTTATTCAAAATGGATTTAAGAGGAGCAATAATGAATCTATTCTTTATCTAAAGAAGGAAGGTGAACATAATATTCTAATGGTTTACCTCTATGTTGATGATATTATATATATGGGTTCATCTAACTCTTTTATAGCAGAATTTAAAAAATACATGATGAATAAGTTTGAAATGTCAAATCTAGGTCTACTATACTATTTTCTTGGGTTGGAAGTAAAGCAATGATCAGATGGAATTTTTATTTCACAAACAAAGTATGCAATGGATCTACTCAAAAAATCTAGCATGATTAATTGCAAAGCTACAGCAACACCCATGAATGTAAATGAGAAATTGAAACTTGAAGATGGTATAAGTTTGACAAATGCAAGATACTACAGAAGTTTGGTTGGAGGTTTGATTTATCTAACTCATACTCAACCAGATATTCTCTTCTCTGTTGGTGTAGTATCCAGGTTTATGTATAGCCCAAGCAAATATCATCTCGGAGCTATTAAAAGAATTCTACGTTATATTACTGGAACTACAGATTATGGTATTTGGTATTCTCATAATTTTAAATGTAAATTGTTTGATTTCACTAATAATGATTGGGTAGGAGCTTTATATGATAGAAAGAGTACTTCAGGTCATATTTTTAGCCTCGGATCAAGAGCTATATCTTAAAGTTCAAAAAAGCAAGCAACAACTACGTTATCGACATCGGAAGCAGAATATGTAGTCGCAACATCAGCAGCTTATCAAGCAATATGGCTTAGAAGACTTCTTGAAGATCTTCATCAAGAACAAAAAGAAGCAAAGAAAATATTTTGTGACAACAAAGCCACAATTACAATGACAAAGAATCCAACATTTCATGAAAGAACGAAGCATATAAAGATACACTATCATTTCATCCGGGATCTTGTAGCAAGTGGAGCCATAGCAATGAAGTATTATGGAACAAATGAACAAGTTATGGATATCCTCACCAAGTCACTTCCAGTTCAAAAGCATGTTTATTTCATATTGTAAATCGGTGTATGTAACTATAAATTAAGGGGGAGTGTTGAGAATTGATTCATAGTAGTTATCTAGGTAGTTACCATGATCTAATTGTTATAGGGTAGTTTCAAAAAGTGACCCATGATCTAAAAGTTATAGGGTAGTTCCTATAAGGGTGACATAGGGAGTGAAGTAGTTACCATTAGGTCCTATAAATAGGACCATAGTTCATGAAATAAGATATATATAAAGTGTATACACTTAGAAATATCTTGTAAGTGTTCTTGTCAATCATTCTGTTTTAAATACTATATTGATTTTTTTACTATACCGATTTTTTTTTTTTGATCCAAAGAATTCCTTGTACCTTCATCCCCCAACACCTTTAGGTTGACTAACTTCCTCAGCTCGTTGTTCCACCATGAGACAGTTTCCAAGAAGAAATTAAAGTCAATCAACTCTATTCAGCCAAAGGAGAGAGAGCGTAACAACCCTGAAGAGCATGGGAAGTAGAGACTCCAAGTCCATCATTTCTTCTGCCAGTATGAGCAGTGGGCTTAAAGGCCCTCGTCCTTACCCCACCCAGCCATCAAAGGAGCACCAAAAGTCTATCCCTTTCTGCTTCCAGGGAGACGCTTGGTATGAGGCTTTGCCAGCTGAGAGAGCTCAGTCCGTTAATGGGGTACGCTCTCAACAGATGCGTGGTGCATAAGAGTGGTAACATACCATTAAACAATGATGCTCGATTTGCTGAAGTTTTCATATTAAAGGAAGATAAATTTAGGAGAAGAAGGGAAGAAAAAGTAGATGGTGAGGAAAGTGATTCCAGCTCCGACCTGTTTTAGCTCGAGAGTTATATGACTCGAGGGTTAGTAGCACAAAGACTCGCTGTTTATGGGACCACGGACTTCAGAAATCAAAGCTACTGTACTGTTGAACTGTTCTATTTCTCTGTCGTTGTTACAAATCATTTTCTGATCTGGAGATTGTCTCTAACTGACAGATTTCTGTACTTGCTTTGCGGACGGAGGAGAAGAAATCTGATCATTCAATTGTTTCTGGTTTAACAATACTACTAATATCATCCTTTCTACTCCATCAGTATGTGGTCAGGAGGAAATAATGCACTTAACTCTGTCACATCATTGTGACATACCTGCTGCAATTTTGTTTGTTGCTGTACATTTAAAATCACTCGAACGTAGTTGGAATGTTATGTCAAAACATAAATACGACTACGCCAACGCAAGATGGAAGAAGCAACCATCGATGGTGCAACCAAGAAACACGGCACAAGTCTCTTCTGGTATTTCAAACACATGATTTTTATTGCAACATCGTATCAAGAAGATATTACATTCATTAATGGTAGGCCTCCAAACAATGAGGAAGAAATAGACTGCATCAAACAGGATTACGTTCGATAACAACAAGTGAGTGTTTTGTTTGTCATTTAATATAATGAAAATATCTTTCTAGATTTTTTTTTAGAAAAACAACAACAGAAAATGTGCTGATACAAATGGTCGATTTTTCAAGCAGACTACTCGGCAGAGACGTTGCTGAGCTTTTCAGATGGATTGAGCTCATCCCAAGCCTCGATCCACGTCACCATGGCATCGGCTAACTTGTTGAAGTACACATCCACCTTCCCAAGCTTCTCTTTAACCTGCTTGGAGAGCTCGATGTAGCATTCTTGAGGTGTCGTGCATTTCTTCGGAAGGGAAACAGCTTGGAAGAAAGGGATCACCTCTTCCTGCCAGTGGATCCCATGATACTCCTTTTTAAGGTTCACCAACGGGTTGCTGGCCTTGCTATGCCAGATGTAGGGCAAGCCCGTCTTCACGCCCAATCCCAAGTGGTCACAGATCACCTAAAAACAAATGAATGCCATGAGTCAACTTCAGCCATCTGTAGCCATTTATGTCCCTAATGGAAAGAACTCAGCTTAATTGTAAAAAACAAGTATAATAAACAAAGTATAGTGCATAGGAGTTTTTCTTCCAAAAGAACAAGAACTCGAAACTACAAAGGATATGATAAACATATCTGGATGGTGGATGACAAAAGAACAAGTGGGAAAATGCATAACTGACCTTCACACACCATCCTGCCCACATATCATCATATCGACGGATGGGTTGGCCATCACCCATAAGTCCGAAGTACATTGCAGGGCCTATTAGCTCACGGTTGAATGCTAGATTCATCCCGCACATGGGAAACAGTGCACCTTTTGGCACAGTTATCACAGCATCAACGTACCTGTGAGCAGTATGACAGTTCCTCAATTTTAGTCATACTTCCATACTTTTGAATCCACAAATCAATACACAAAACTCTTGCCTGGTGTTTCTTTCATGAGGTTTGACAAGCTGAGTGGGAGCATCATAGTCTGGAATGTTGAGCCATAATCCATGAGAAACAACAGTCGAGACACCTTCACGGAGGCTGAAAGGGTAGCCACGAACAAAGTCTGCACCTTCACGGTAAGGATCATACAGTGTGTTAAAGAAAAAGGGGGTGGATGGAGAAAGGAGATTCTTGATGTGTTGCTCAGGCGCATTGATCTCCTTGCCGGAGGGGTCTTTGGCAACCTAACAAAGGGCAAAAACAGTTGCTTTTGTCAGAAAAACAGGTTCAATCATGATCAGGAGCACTGTAAGCGACTACAGACTACTGGTAGAGTACAAAGAAGTAGCATGGACAGCAAGGAGAAGTATATGAAGGTGACATGAATTGCTGTTCAAACGTAATGTCACTTTTAGAAGTGAAAATTTATCAACCAAGCCAGGGATCATCCTATATGTTGGTAGCACAAAACCAGAGGGAACTATAGTTATTGATCTTTCAAGTTTATGCCATAAATATAGTGAAAGAAAACTAAGAGATCTAACACCATGTAACTTGACTTGGCACATAGGCCCCCCAATCACAAATTGAACAATATGATCATCTGTTGTGCAGATTCTCACTGTCCAGAGCTGCAAGTAATGCTGGTTATGTCATGTATTGATTTTCGCATCAAAAGCCAATTTGTTAACAGACTGCCACAAGTGTTTTCAATGCAAGTTTTGCAACAGAAAAGAGAATCAGACAACACAGAACATTACATATAATAAGATTAGGTAAATGCAAAAAGGAATTAGATGAACCGAACATTATTCTGAGGAGCTTCCAACAGAGTACAAATATTCAGAAAATATAAACCATAGAACAATACACATTTATTGATCCACTAACAAAATGTAGCAAACGATACGATGGTTAGATAAAATATTTGATTAATTAATCATGAAGTAATAAAGTTTCCTTCATTTGTATGATTCATATTGTACCTATGGAATGATAAATAGCATCAGTGCAACATTTAAACGCCAAAGATCACTTTGGAAGAAGGTAAGTGAACTGTGCGACGTTTACTACCATTGACTTGGATTTAAACATTTCAGGCCACATAATTTCAGACCAATCAAGCTAATAGTGAATCAAAATTTCCAGGTATAATGAAGACTCAAGTAGAATTATTAACCTATCAAGCTAATAATGATCCTTAGAGAACCGAAAGTCTTATTGTTGCTTTCTTCATTCTTCCCCACAAGTTTGAAGCTGTGGAAATTTTACACATTTAGAGAGAAACCAATAGTCGTGTTGATTCTTTAAATACGCATCCTAGAAAGGAAAGAAACAAAGAAAAAGAAGAACAGTTCCACAGAGGTTGGGTAATTTAATCATGAAGAAAGAAATAAAAAGAAAGTTTTGATCGTCCCCAGCGTTTCCCTCCCTTCGCTCGAAGAGAAACTCAAATTTACGATCATAAGAAACAAGCAAGAGAAAAGGGGAAATAACGAATCTTTCTCCCGCTTTCCGCAAGCGAGATCAAGCTTCAAGATCCAAAACCCACGAAGGAAACACAAAAAAAAGGAGGCGGGCACTCACGAAGCAATCGTCGTCGACGGTGAAGACGTACTTCTTCTTGGAGACGAGGAAACCGAAGCAGCGGCAGGTAGAGTCGTTGAAGGAGATACAGGCGGCCTTGGGGCCGAGGATGCGGTTGATGTCGTTGCGGTTGTAGAGCTCGTAGTCAAAGCCGTCCGGCACAGTGATCGTCTTCCTGGGGTCTCCGTCCTGGACGATGATGAGGTGGTAGGGCTGGAAAAAGGGGCGCCACATCTCCAGGAAGTCCAGGTTCCGGATGGTCGGAATCACGATGTCGACCTCGTCCTTGAGCAGGGGAGTGCTGGGGATGCCTGACGAAGTGCCAACCGCCATGGCCGAAGGTTCGGGCTTTCGGTGGGGAAGGGGATGTATCTCCGGAGATCCGAGGAAGAGAAGCGCAGAAACGGAAGAGGGTAGGAGGTTCTGTACTTCCAGTCCCAATGTTTTAGAACGTGCATGGGCTGTAATGAGCACGTGCGAAGGGGAGTGTTAACCGGCCCGGCCCGGCCCAGAGACGGGAATTTGACCCAAGTCTATTTATTTTATATCAGATTTTTGTGATATATACGTCATCCTCTTTGGTCGTGATATCTGAGCCATGCCAACGCGCGCTGGTTCGGGTTCGGGTATGGGCCGATTCCAAATCGGATATGTTGAGCTCAGCCCATACAATGTTTTAGTGGTCAATTTAGGTTGGCCACCACAATTAGGGGTGATGGTCGATCCAATTCGAGTCGAATCCAACGAGAATCCCAATCTAAATTCGAAACTAAACTTGGTCTGAGTCCAATAGATTCACGAGCCAGGATCTCAAATCTTTGGGTGGATTCATATGAAGTTTGTACACATGTAAGTATCAAATATTCATGCCCATTCCATAAGTTTATTGGCTTAAAATGGGAATCAATATTCGACAATTTTGGCAGCATTCAAGTCACACCCTTAATTAGGAGGAGGCACAGAATCAATTAATCTCTGTACTTGATTATATATATATATATATATATATATATATATATATACATATTTATATATATAGAGTAGTCGAAGTGGATGCTTGAGGAATCTGCTTTAATTGAACAGGATTAGCAGAAAAGAAATAGAAAGATGGGGCATCTTCTTCATGCTATGTAAACTATGTTGAGATGTAAACTCTGGATGGCGACCGTTCACTTGCTGCCGTCTGCAACACAAAAAACATGATCCCAAGAATAATAAATCGTTTCATTCCAGTGGACAAATTGTATTTCCATTCTGGACCAATCAATCATGTATACACATGAGAAATTGGATTCTCATCATATATCTTTGCCCAAATCAGAGTTCTTCTGGTGAATTATTTCTGTAGATCATATCATTAATTGCATTCATTTCCAGGGTTTCCATGTAAGAGCAGTATATAGCAAACATATATGTTGATTCTTCTTTAATTTTCCTCGTATTTTGACGCATTTGAAGTCTCAACCGACAAGCGTTGGGAGGTATTCTTCAAATTTCGCGCGTCCCTTTCTTGCTATTCTCACCGAACACACATTGCTTCGAAACTGAGGAATTAAACTACAAGAAAACCCGAAGAAAAAGAAGGAACTGAGAACGATAGCAGACTTTTTTTCTTCTTCTTCTTCTTCTTCTTCTAACATCGCCAGCTAATTAGTTGGTGAGTGATGATGCACTTCTTCTCCATAAAAACCCACAAGCTGCTCCTGCATTCACTCAGCAGCAACCTCTTCTGCCAAAGCAGGCGATTCTGGTGAGGTGAATCGCCGAGGATGGAGCTGAATCAAATCGGTCGCCCAAGTCGAAGATACCCTGCATTAGATGATTGGTCGAGCTGTTCGCTTGTTCTGTTCATCTCTGTTCTCGCGCTGATGTTCTCTCCTGCAGGTTCTGATTTCATCTTGGATATAAATGAGGTGACCGAGTTTAGATTCACACGTTCTGATCTAATCGTTCATGACACAGTGGCTTATGATCCATTGGACCCGACCGGAAACATTACCATCAAATGGGATGTGATCTCATGGACGGCAGATGGATATGTGGTATGTGTCTTCCTCCTCCACAAGTACTTTTTGCCTTGCTGACACTCGAGACTCGGATTCTGAACGCATCAACATGTCACTGCAAGGCCGTGGTGACGATGAACAATTTCCAAATGTACCGGCACATAATGAGCCCAGGGTGGACGCTGGGTTGGACGTGGGCAAAGAAGGAGGTGATATGGTCCATGGTGGGTGCTCAGGCCACGGAGCAGGGTGACTGCTCCAAGTTCAAGGCCAACCTTCCTCACTGCTGCAAGAAGACTCCGGCCATCGTCGACTTGCTTCCCGGGGTCCCTTACAACCAGCAGATAGCTAACTGCTGCAAGGGAGGCGTCGTCGGGTCCTATGGCCAGGATCCCGCAGCTGCAGTCTCAGCTTTCCAGGTGAGTGTTGGCCAATCCGGCACATCCAACAAGACGGTGAAGCTTCCCCAGAACTTCACCTTGCTGGGACCTGGACTCGGCTACACCTGCGGGCCAGCCAAGGTTGTGCCGTCCACCATATTTCTCACGCCGGACAAGCGGCGGAAGACGCAGGCGCTCAGTAAGTCTGTGCTCATAAGCTTCTGCTGCTGTATTCCGCTGCCATCCTCTGATGAACTCTGTATGGTGGTGGCTGTGCAGTGACCTGGAATGTTACGTGCACCTACTCACAGTTTCTTGCCTCCAAGCACCCAACCTGCTGCGTCTCCTTCTCCTCCTTCTATAACGACACCATAATCCCTTGCCGCTCCTGCGCCTGCGGCTGCGAGAACAAGAACTGCATCAAGTACTCTGTCTGCACTACTTTCTCATCCGTGTAGGCAACAAGCTTTACATTCCTGATCGGTGCCTCCTGCAGAAGGGACTCCAATCTGCTAAGCACGCCGGGGATCAACACGCCCAAGAAGGACAACGCGCCGTTGCTGCAGTGCACCCAACACATGTGCCCCATCCGCGTGCACTGGCACGTCAAGCTCAACTACAAGGACTACTGGCGCGCCAAGATCGCCATCACCAACTTCAACTACCGCATGAACTACACCCTGTGGACGCTGGTCATCCAGCACCCCAACCTCGACAACGTCACGGAGGTCTTCAGCTTCGACTACAAGCCACTCGTTCCATATGGATTCATCAGTGAGTCAAAGGAGCATGCAGATCCTTCGTTCCCCTTCAGCTTCTGCCACAAACAGGTCTGACTCGTGGTTCTGCTTGCAGATGACACCGGCATGTTCTACGGAATGAAGTACTACAACGATCTGCTCATGGAGGCCGGGGCGTACGGCAACGTGCAGTCGGAGGTGCTCCTCCGGAAGGACGCGAGCACGTTCACGTTCAAGAAAGGGTGGGCGTTTCCTCGGAAGGTGTACTTCAATGGCGACGAGTGCATGATGCCACCACCAGATGCTTACCCCCACCTGCCGAACTCTTCCCCTGTCGGTGCTCCGCCGCTCATTCTGCACAACCTTGCGGTGTCGGTGCTCGCCCTTATACTGATGGTGATGTGGTAGGCATGAGGTGATGATTATTGATCCGAAAGGAATTTTGGGCAGTGTGCATGCATGCTCCATCTTGTGGTGGTGGGATTGCTCTGGTTTTGGTTGCTTCGAGGAATTCAGCAAGGTCATGTCGAGTTTACATTGAATTCAGCCCAGAAATCTAATAGTTTTGTCTGTTTGAAACATGTTCGATGCAGAAACCAAAAAAACACTTCGGTCTCTTTTGGAATCTGTTAAATTGCTAAGACAATGTTCAAGAACATGTAACTAAGCTCTGACGCCCACAACTCTAAATACAAGGCAATGTGCAGTCGGGATAACAAGCAGAAGGAGTTTTCACCAACTTCAACATGACATTAATCTGCATATAGTGTATCTATTTGCAATGATCACTCTCGATTCATTTATGAAGCATTCCTCGTCAAGCACAAAAACGATAAGCACATCCAACCATTACAATTAACATTCCAGGTTCCAAATGAATATGAACTTTAATATATCATCAGCTACGAACAAGGATTTCTACCGCTCTTGCAGCCATCTACCAAAGCAAGAGCGTGCAGCCCATGGATCTAAACAAAGATGCCAGATGTCTAAAAATTAAAGTTGATCTTAAATGGACTAGCTGCTTAATGGTGCACAAGCCGATTGTAGCATTGCATGAGTGAAGGCCAGTGAAGTTTTGCTATCAAAGCAAATATGATATTTGAGAGGAAAAAAGGAAAAAGTGCATATTGGTGACCAAGGATTGAGAAATTACTGTAATTCTCAAAATGAATCCCACAGGCCAACATCACATTAACTTATTATCTTTTATAATAAACCCGCGATCATACATTAACTAGCAACGGGACTCCCTCCCCACCATAACTATATGCTCTGGAGCGACAAAGTATTCAGGTAACCAAGAGGAAAAAGAGACATTTGTTTCGAAGTATCGATCTACATAGACACATCAACAGGGCCCCACAGTTATCACATAGCTTACCCGGAGCCGCCGTTACTGACATCCAAAACCGAGGCAGCCGTCGAATCCAAGAACCACACTAATTTTCCATCAGTTGGCTGGACCATCCTAGCAGGCAACGAAGAGGCATCAAAGTTCTCACTGGCGCCAGCAGTGGCAAGGTGCACTGCCATGGCCTTCTCCTCGCCCACAGCCACCATAGCAACATTAGAAGCAGAGTTGATTACTGGGAGTGTGAAAGTAATCCGCTCAGGTGGAGGCTTGGGAGAATCAGTGATATAAGTAACCCACTCCTCTTTCAGTTCAAGGGCTGGGTGATGAGGGAAAAGTGAAGCGACATGTCCATCAGGTCCCATGCCAAGAAGGATAAGGTCGAATTTGGGGCAATCATTGCTTTCAGAAACACCCACAGTCCGGATCTTCACTAGCTGACGAATGGCAAACTCATACTCTGCTGCTGCATCTTCCACTGTAACATTGTCATTTATGGAGAATACATGGCTGTTGAGAATGGGAACCTAATAATACGATTAAGAGACAAATGTTAGGAATAGTTATAAAAAGGTAAACCAGATAGGGAAGGTAGTCAAGGAGAGATCCTGGTCCCTATTGAAATGGAGCCTCTTCAACCAACCTATATGATTAAATTCAGATACACTCATGTGATCTAACAGACAAATAATATTCCTGTATAGCAATGTGAACTTAAGCAATACAAGATTGACCACCCTAAAGATGTAAATACAAGATATGCCAGGTGGTCAGATCGGAAAGAAAATATATTTTGGTTGGAAAATATTTTTTCACATGTTCATCAAAAAATGAGCATGCGTGCCTTGCATAAGATCAAAAGTGGTAAACATATGCCTTTGTATAAGATAGGAAGGGCTAGTGTTTGAAGTGTCAACAAAGTCATAGCTAAATATGTAAGAGCATAATCCTCACTTTTTCTATGAACATGTTCAATTAATCCTATGAGATATGCAAGAAATACATCATACATCAAACAATAAGATATAGTACAATCTGGAATGATTGCTATAGCAAAGTAATGGCATAACTTTCTTTTTATCTTAGGGGAGAACAAAAAAATACATATGACGAACAAGGAATTGATTTGTTACTGTAACTCTCGAAATGAACCCAACAGCATATGAACATTAATTCACCAATATACCTGTCCCACTTCTGATAAATTTATACATAAAATAATCACATTGCAGCTGTTTAAAACTGCTTCCTAATTGCAAAAAAAAGACAATTTCTTGTACTAAAACCAACATATTATCTTCTGTAATAAACGTCTGATCATAAATCAAGTACCACAGGAACTCCCTCTCCAGCACAACTATGCTCAAGGTAACAAAATATTCAAGCAACCAAGGAGAAGAGAGAAACATTTTTTGAAGTGCAGATCTACATAAACTTTTTTTTTTTCAATGTTTGAAACCATATCATGCCTTATCAGGATATTCTAGGTGAACTGGACACATATGCCCAGATATCAGTACCGAACACCAAGCAAAACAGGTGGTACTCCCCAAAACCAGAATCCTCCCTTTGTCGTATGGTGATCTCATGGACGAATTATCTGAATGCTTCTAGACAAATTACCCAATATAACTTTGCATCCACTCATCACTTTACATCCCTTTCAAGCAATTATAGCCTTAATGCAATGACATTCAACAACTCGAGCGATAAGGAGAACTTCACATAATATAAAAGGAAACACAAAAAATAATATTTTGATGGCAAGCTTAAATTAATCTTTAAAAGATACCTGAAGGATATTTTCAAGCATACACTATGCAGAAAATAATCCGAACCAAGATTCTAAATATCATACCATAACGGTGTACCGATCAACTATTGTTGCGGTACATACCGAGCTGTATCGAGCTATACCGAATGTATCGACACATGATACACTAAGATATATCAATGTACCGCCCATACCGATCTTTTATCAGACCGGTATGTACCGTCCATACCGAGCGATATGGTACGGTATTATAAATCATGATCCGAACTAACTGCAATTTGAGGAAATTTACAAATAAAGACAATCAGAATTTTGACAAATAAATTCTTATATAATCCATAACAAAGCATCATCCAAATACTATGCAATACGAGAATAATAAAGAGAACTATAAGGACCTGTATCTTGTACAGTATTCAAGCAACAAATAATCCAAATTGACTACAAACCTTTGAAAGAAAGAGATCCTTTGTTAGCTTATGGTTGCTATCGATATGATTCTTTGCCACTGCACGCTCATCAGCCCAAAACACAAACCATTTTGTCCAATCAACTGTCTTGTCGTAAGGAGCTTCACAGAGTTTCCTGCAGCCACAGGAATTCCCCATGAAATACTCATCTAGCCTTGCAGAATGATACAAAAATGCAACTACAATAACGAAAAACGAATCATGTGGGAAATATTCCAAAGTAATTACCCCATCAAACTTATTAGAGATCCTCCAGACAAAGCAATGGTAAAACATCCCCTCTCCTTCACGGAATTCTCAGACAGTTGCGATATGTACTCCGCCAAATCCGTGGCGAGCTCATCCGCGCTCTCGAAAATCCTCAACTCGCTTTTGATCTTCGGTCCACCACAGGCAGACATTTTTGCAGTCCGTCACACCTCGGCCCAGCAATCCCCTGTGCAAACACCAAAAAAGACCAAACCTGATGAAGAAGATCCGGCAGAATGGCAAGGACGCCTCGAGGAAGCGATGTATGCGGGATCAATCGAGGCATTTTCCAAAGGTTTTAATTTCGAGCGTCAGAAATATGTAAAAACTTGCCCTTTCCCGTTTAGAGTTTAAGCGATGCGCCGCAGCGGACGCAGCGGCTCCGGCGAGGGCGGGGTAAGCCGAAGAGAATCGTGGCGCGGAACTCCGAGGAGGAGAACAACAGGTCTCACAGTCTGCTGCGGCCGGTGAGGGAACGGTCGGATTTGGGGAAAGCATCCACCGTTCGAGACACAGGTAGAATGGCTTGGGTTAAAGAAGGGAGGGGGGGGGGGGGCACGAAGGAGAATTTGCCAAAGAAATATTAATAACGAATTTTAATAGGAAAAGAAATAATAATAACACTAAGAATCCAATTTTTCAGAGTTAATTAATGTTTTATATTTATCTCTGCTCCATCGCCTCACCCTTCCAAATCAAACCTTGCATGTTCCATAAACCCACAGATTCCATTTGTGGGTGTATCTATCACCTACAAAGTGTCATTTAATTTCCATGAATCTAATGGATTGATATTAGGCATTCAAAATTAAAGTTGAAATGCACCTTAATTTTGACTATGTCAATTGTGCACAGGCAAAGTTTCATGCACGATAGAGTGTCAAAATGCACCTATATTTTAATAAGACATCACCCCGTCGAGTGCAGACAAAATCATAAAAGACAGACGTGAGGTTGGATCTTCTTTGTTGCAGTATGCATGGACTCTGGCAAACACCATTTGGTGTGACATCAAATATAGAGAAATTGGCTTGCTGTTGACAAAATAGAAATGATGGAGCAATGAAGCGTCCTCACTTGATGTCTGCACATCCAATAGAGTTGGTAATTTACTGATGGTCAAATCTGTCTGCTCCGGATTCTCCTTTCTCATTGCCCAAGCTCTCCACAATTGTTGTCTGCTCACTTCACTCTTCCAGTTCGAAGCCTGAAAACTTGTATTGTGATTGTTCCATGGTGAACTTGACAAGCAATTGATTCACACTTTTGTTTGCGTAATGTGCCCCAAATGAATGTGTACAACAGCCAAGGATCTGTTTATTTTGAAAGTCTTCCTCGTATGATGATATGTTCTGTCCAAAATCTTTCTATTAACAATTAATTCACACGCAACTATTCCTTTTCTATTATCCTAAAAGTAATTCAGGTACTGTTCTGTGCAAAATCTAGCTCCTGTGTTTAACTATTCAACTTTAATGGTAGATTTAGTTGAACATCCATGCTACTGCAGAGTGACAGACTCTGCAATTGAAGTTGACAAGCAGATTGTTTTCAGCTTATTTTAATGGTGAACATGGTTTTGAACAATCAATGATACTGATGCATGATCGAAGCGCCTCTCTTTTTTTGGCTGTGATGGTAGGTTGTTCCTTGACCAAACCACGAGAGTAGGATGCTGAAAACAAAAAGGATGGTTCTGAAACCTCATCATACAACCTTTCATCTCCTAAATCACTTCTTTTCTCTCTCCGTTTTCATCCCGATTGGTGTGTGCAAA
Organism: Musa balbisiana; assembly: GCA_004837865.1. Lineage (NCBI taxonomy): Eukaryota > Viridiplantae > Streptophyta > Magnoliopsida > Zingiberales > Musaceae > Musa > Musa balbisiana. The sequence continues at coordinate 11,324,827 of CM017191.1, read as the reverse complement.
GAATGCGGCTACGGAGGTGTCAAATCACTTATCAATGTCTAGCTTCTCCGGCTGAGTTGAAATCATTGTCCCATCAAGGATTGTTCTTCTTCCACTCGCTCGAGCAGTAAAAGAGAGTGGCGCAGTGGTGGGCAGGGCGATCAATCTAAAGCCACACCATGAAAAGATCAAAAGCTCCCACCTCGGGACTCAGCACTCAAACGTGAAGGCTTCGTAGTGGACAATGGGGCCTGGAGTCAATGTAACATGAACCATGAAGTCTTTGTCATAGCTGAGACACCTCATTCGCTGATCAACGCTAGGATATTAAGGCTCCTCCGCTCGGGGATGCCATTTCTTTCTCTGCAAATGATTAAACAGGAAGAAAACGCAGAAAGTTTTTGAACGTGTACTCAAGTTGGTCGTCGATCGCGATACCCATCTTTGTGATAGCAGCAGCAGTTCTTCCGTGGATGCCTCTATCATGAGGTGGAGGAAGACGGTGGGAATTAGCAGAACATTTTGGTCCATGTAAACTTTAAGACGATTTATAGTGAATTTTGCGAACCAGTCGAAGTCAATCATCTCTCAGCAATTGGTTGCAGTGCTGTCGATGTGAAGAAATGTGATTAGTGGTGGATCGTCCGCTCGTTCATTATAAGACTTACCACAAGAAAAAGATAGGTGAGAAAGGTAGGCAGAGTTTTGGCCGCACTTAGATGTTCGGTAGGTTGTCCATCATCACGATCTAAAGAACCGTGTAAGGAATCGACCATGAGAAATTGTTCGCATTCAACTCATGCCAAGACTTCATCGCATGTCCTTTTGCTTGAATCCTGTGCCGGTCCTTGTCATCTTCTCATCTCCAGCACATCAGCACATAATAAATTGCAGACATGACTGGAGAGGTCAAATTGAATGAAAATTTATGTTTTTGGGTTTTCATAGCCTACTGGTGACATGGACTGTATAATCTGTAGTTTCTGACTTTTTTTTCTTCTTTTTTTGTCTTTGGAAGCAGCTGGTTCCGATAAATTTGTATGGGTTCAACCTTGTTTCAGATTGACAGGGATCAGCAGGCGAGGCTCAGAAGAATGCTTCCAAGTTTCCTTTGTCCAGGAGTATGATTTTGGAGGTCTAATTCAATACATTTAAATCCTTGGGTTGGTTAGGAGTGAGATTTAGGGTTGAAGAAGCTCTTGTAATTAATTAAGAGAACCAATCCTCTTTGAGAGGCACTTGAAACCCTGTTTTCTATGTGGACTCTCCGGAAACAGAATCGAGCTTCTCATCATCGTGTCTCTCCCTCACGAAGAGGAGAACATCAAACCTGTTCTCGGGGCTCGCTGCAGCTGAAATCATCACTGTTAAGCGACTCAACATCGAAGAAAGGAAAAGAAAAGGTCTCCAGGATGTCAAAGAGGGGCAGATGTTCTCTTGGGCTTTTGTTGGCTTCAAGTCATGGGCTAATCGAGTCCCATTCTGTAAGCAGGTCAATGAATCAACAATTCCGGGAGTTAGCTGGTACATGTCGAAATTTAGTGACCCCAAGACAAGACTTGGAATCATTCATGCTGGTATCGATATCCATGGAAGACAGTAGCAGAACAGCGTGCTGTTGCTGTGCCATCACCAGCCACCAGCGCCACCGCACGATCACATCACCGTCCTTCCTGTTGGGACTCCCAAACGATGCGAAGCACTTCCGGTATACCATCAGCGCCAACCTCGGGGATATATCATCATCGTCGATGATGGATCATGATAAGCACGTACAGGTGAGAGGCTCACTCGCACAACTCTCCATGTGGCCAGTTCAAAAGGGGCATGCAAGTCCAAAGAACAGATAAGGCTTTGCCCCTCGGTCGGCTACACCTACCGTGGTCCATCAGCTTCGCTTTCTCTTCGAGTCGAGAACAGAGACACGAGGCTTTAATGCCGATGTCTGTCCTCTCGGTGAAACCTCTTCAACCAAGTGCATGAGATAAGAACAGAGCGCCGGGACTGCTGCTTCTGTTGCTGCGTAGCTATCGGTGGGCGATGGATGTCAACGGTGGGTGGGTGGTGGAGGACATGGATGATATAACTCGGGAGACATGGCATGTTGGTGGAGGGCGAAGGGGGGCGGCCGACATCGGCGCCAACTATGGGTGCTGCTGCCTCTTTCAACGTACATGGTCCGCTCCTCCCCACATGATGAGGACGCCGCTTGTGTTGGCAGCGTTGCTACCGCTGCCGCTGTTTCCGTAGATAAGACTCATCGGGCGGATGGTGCCACTTCTCATTCTGCCGAGACAACTCTCGTGTGTCTGGGCTTCCACTCTCCTTGCACAGATCAGCTCTGTTCTTGGGTCGAATTTTTTGGGCACTCCAATGATTCACTCTTATCGTTTTCTTTTCATATGTTGTAATTCAAAACAAGAACAAGAAGTTGCAATAGGAACATGTTGTTTCAGTAGAACTTCAAACATGCAGAGAGAGAGAGAGAGAGATTTGGTGCAGTGAGAATGTCTATCTACTGACTGCCAGCACGATCAGGATAAACATGCCATGGGTGGATCTCCTCCTCATCTTGCTGCAGCTTCATGTTTGCATATGGGGAATGATCACAACTCTGTTGTTGCCCTGACACACTGACAGAGTCGGAAGAACAAGTACTTTCTGCAATCTAAGGCATCATGTGCCAGCCTTGTGGTGCAAAAAGGCCACAGTTATTGGATCGGAACATGCTATGAATTATTGAAGTCAGTTAGTTGGCGCTGCCAAACGAAGCACGAGCAGCCCCATGTGACATTTTCACTTTATGCATGTGACCCTGCTCCCCTTACCCAACCCATTAATCATCATGGCCTTACTAGTACCATACACAGCATACATGTCCGATGTAGAAGGTTATGGCATACATAAAATAAATTCTGATGATTGTACATCACCAGAGTTTTGTAGCCTTTGACTTGTGATCACTAAATCACTTAAAAGCTTATTTGATAGATAATGATAATGGTAAAGATGATTCATAAAGCATTGAGTGTTGCTTTACCCAATTGAAATATGATGAAAATTACATGTATAGTGTAATTCATTTCACCTGAATCTCTAGAAATGTTGAAGGAACAAACAATGAGGAGCTTAATCATTAAAGCTCCAGGAACTCTCAGACAAGCAAAACTGGTTGGCCAGAAACCATGAGCTCACCCAAGGGTTTTTCCCAGATCCCCACCGAGATAAATGCTGCACTGTGACTGAGGTCCTACTAGGAGCATGCATCCTTCTACTTGTAGGAGATGTTTTATACGACCAATTATAAAACATCCCATAGTTTACATTCGACTGTTTTAGATTCAACAGTTCATGGAAGGAAGCAGAGTTATAGTCTGCAATGGCAGACAATCCAGAGTAGGTTTTACTATTTAGATCATATGCATTCGGAAGAAAGAGTTAGAGAGCAGCTCATGCTCCAGTAATGAGACTTGCTGCAATGTGCATCAGTACAGAGGTAGTCAGCAGAGAAGGGATGTGCGACTCTTTTCACCGCACAAGAGCAACTCCTGTATTTTCTGATAACCATGCCATGCTCATGCAGACAGCAGGAGACCCACATCCAGTGTGATGATCGACCCACATGACCATCGTGAGGAGTTCTCAACGTTGCCGGCCCAACTAGAATCTATCACCATCCATGGAATAGCGAGGCGTCCTACCTCTCTCTCTCGCCCCCCCTAACCATTTATTAATTGAATCCCATGGTTTTAGCAGATGCCTTCTTTTGTCTTCCCAGTCGACTTCTCTGTGGCTGTTATTTAGAGCTTGTCGTTGCATTGGAGGTGCGAAGCATTTATACGAGGTTTCATGTATTGAGTCTCCGTTTAGACCTTTGACGGGAAGACGCAGGCTGAGCGGTGCAGTAGAAAAACGTACGAGTGTGGAATGGTTGAATTGAAGAAGCTCGAAATGCCTGAGAAGTTACTCGACGCGTCTGCTGATGACAAGAAGCTGGATTTGCAGAAGCAAATCGGGTGCATCTCCGGGATCTTTCGGATGTTCGACCGCCGCCATCTCCTCGCCGGGAGGAGCCTCAGTGATCGCAGCCATAGGAAGCTTCCTTCAGGTAACAATCCACTTAAGACTCCGTCCATTCTACTGAATTGCCTGCAAAATGTGAGAGACACCTTGTTGAAGGATCATCTTGGAGTATTGTTTATGGGGCTTTGATTAGCTATTTCAATTGTGTTTCATATCTAATTTGAAGAACATAGATGGAAATTTTTTATGATTGTAAACAAAAAAAAAAAGAAAAAAGAAAATACTGATGAATGAACACAAACTAAATGGTTCTTCTCACTTGCCTCTTACTGATGAATAAATTGGTGTGGAAACTAATGGCTTGATTGTATCCCATATTATGGAATTGGAGAAACTTTTGATCCAAAAAAATATAGATTAAGCATTGATCTTGTTATTCATCCATTCAATTCACCAATTCGTTACCATGGAGCTGTGATGGATGACGCTCTGTGATACGAGTTGGTTCTGCAGTCTGTGCTCCTGGATTTAGATCCCACCTAACTCTATCCTGTTCCTTGGTAGGTCATGCTCTTCTAAACACTGGAAGACGAGAGCAAACTCCATGCTTCTCACGGATTCTGCAGGTAAAGTTTCAGTCTTAGTATACCTCCTAATCTTAGCTCTCTCCATGGAAGATTAATAGATATCGGTTTACCATGCAGGAGAAACACCTGAGCAAGAGCTTGAATGAGAACCAGACAGTCTCTTTGGAATCCTCAAGAGCTTCGTTTTCCTCATCTAGCTCATCATTCTCTTCTTTGGAATACAGCAAATTATCTCACCAAGAGGCCTGCTCCTTCGACAGAGCATTCTTTACCGAGAGATCCCCAAGGAGTTCACCCAAGCAGAAGAATTCAGACCATGTTGCCAAATCTATCGGCTTCGACCTCCGAAGTGACATCTCAGTTGCTAAGTCTGGTGCGCAATCCTTTGTTTTCCACAATGCTGCCGAAGACCCCACGCAAAAGGACACTCGGGGCTTCGCTATCAAGACTTCATCCACTGAGGAGGTCAAGAACCATGCAGTGAAGCACGCGGACTCCCCTATGCCTCTGCTGTTCTCCAAAACAAGGATGCCGAATGATCTCAACGAAGCAATCAGACTTCTGGTGGAGCTCAAGGAAGCACCTTGGAAATTTCGCGATCATGGGGCAAGAGATGCCTCGTTGTACCAAGCATCGCAGAGAACTCCTCGTTTCTCATGTGATGAGAGAGAGTTCTCGCGGCCGTCCATGGATTCCCGAGATACCGGCAAGTCTGCTGCCAAACTCAGAGAGCTTCCAAGGCTGTCACTGGACAGCAGGCAAGGTTCCCAAATGGCTTCTAAATTTGTCTCAAGAACAAGCTCTGCTATGGAGTCTTTGGATAAAGCTAATATCAGTCCCAGGGTCAACAGGGCCTCCAATCTACTCCAAGATCCTCCCAGCAATCAAAAGCGATTCCCCACTGTCGTTGCAAAGCTCATGGGCTTGGTGGATGAAGCTCCAGACTTGAGCTCAGCAGATCAAGCAATCACCAGAAAAAGCTGTTCTTCTTTGCATGAACCAAGAGACCGTAACTCTACGACAAGATCAAAAGGAGTTCGGGATGCAAAGGGTGATCCTGTTCAAAGCAGAGATTCCATTGTAACAAAGCCAAAAGGTCACCGTTCATCGCTCAGGCACAATTCAAGGATCATGACCGAAGCAGCCCCTTGGAAGCAGCAGGATAGAGGCCACTCTCCACACAGATCAAGAACTGGGTACCAAGAATCTCAGATGAAGCAACGAACGGAGGCCATCATTAAAGAAGTAGAGGAGCGACTCAAAGGGGATCAGTTCCAGAAGCAGCAAAAGGACCTCAAAGCTCTCAAACAAATGGTAGACGCTATGCGCGCAAGCAGGCTGGCACAGACCACAAAAGATAAAGATCACCCTCACAAGGGAAGCAATCAGAACTTGGGGTCGCCGAAGATCCCGAAACGACCAGCAAAAGCATGTGGTAGTCCAAAAGCTTTCGATCCTCCAATTGTGATTATGAAGCCTGCGAAAAATGTCGACATTTCAGATGCTTCAGGTCACCCAGTGATTCTGCTGGAATCTCTATCAACTCTTCCCAAGCTGCATACAGGTAATCCGGGCAATAGAAAGACAGGTTCTGCAAACATCACAGCCGACAGAGATCACAGTCCTAGAGTCAGAAACATTCAAGGAATTCTCCCGACAGATAAGCAATTCATTGGAAGGACTACCGAAAATAATAGTTCACCGAGATTTCGTTCAAACTCAGCGGGAGAAAGCAGTGGGATCTCAACAAAAACTTGGACTGTTCTGAGCCCAAGACTACAGCAGAGGAAAAGAGAAGCAGAGAAGTCATCTCCAGCCACTCCAGACTCGATGAACAAGGCTCAAATTCATTGTAACAATAGGAATCCTATTGAATCTGTTTCTCCAAGAGGCAAACTCAGGTCAAAACAATCTCAAGCACGAGAAAAGAAAGACCAGGATGATGAGATTACCTGCGAGAAGAGGGTTTTGAGTTGTGTGGATGATGAAATTTCTCCAGGTTCTTACAAAAATAGGAACTTGGCATTACAGTCAACTGTTCTGCAGCGACGCAACCAGAGCTCATCGAGCAGGGCCTCCATCTTAAACCAGAAGGTATAATTGCATGACGTGACATTTTCATTCAATTTCTTACTCAGATTCAATATCAATTAGCTAGTGGCTAACAAAGTCTCTATGAGTCGCTCATTCAAATCACTCGTCGCTTTCGTTTCTTCTCTTGTTTCAGAATTCTGCACTAAATATGAATCAACGCATACCAGAGAAGCAGCTTGCAAGTATTGCCTATGAACAGCCGAGTCCTGTGTCAGTCCTTGATGCTTCATGCTACCAGGGTGAATTTTCTCCTTCCCCTGTGAAGAGATCCTCAAACTCGGTGAAAGGTGAGCATCTGTTCTCCGAATCCTTTCATTAATTTGGACCAAAAATGTTTGACAAAATAGTTTCAATCTTAAGGTGAAAGTTTTCTTCTGCACATGTAACCAGTCATCTCACCGCTCATGATTCTGAGCAATATACCTGCACAACACCTTGACTTCCTTCTCATCTTGAACAGATGATGCACCTTGCACTTCAGGCCTGGGATGCTACCGCCCCAGTGGCTTGTCTGATGGCCAACCACTCAAATGGAGTGATGAAACCAACCCCAAGAAGCTTGAAGGTGTGGAGAACTTTGTGCAACTCAAGGTGCTGAACTCAACTGGTGAAGAACCTCGAACGGGAAACTCGATTACCTCGAAGTGCAACCTGGACAACCCAGATCACGGATATGTCTTAGAGATCCTACTGGCAACAGGCTTTCTGAGCAGACAGCAAGCAGTTCCATTTCAGCTCCACTCCTCAGGCCATGCCATCAACCCTGACTTGTATGGTGTTCTCGAGCAACCAAAGCATGGCTGGTTCTCAGAACTGGAGCCTATATATCGGAAGGCTGATACAGAGAAGAAGCACAGGAGGAAGCTTGTTTTTGATGTGGTAAACGAGATCCTATCTCGTCAGATAGAATCCAATGACTATAGGAATCGCCCTGACCTTTTGCTTCAGACCGGAAGGAAACCAAGTGGGCAGCAATTACTGGAAGAAGTGTGCTCTGAGATAACCAGACTTGAAGCCGAAAACACAAGGTCTACCAGCTCGGGGGATGATGTCGATTTCACGTTCGGAGGGGAGGTTCTTGATCGATCCGAAGGATGGGTAGACTACGGAGTGGAGCAATCGAAGGTGGCTCTACAGATGGAAAGGTTGATCTTCAAGGATTTGATCAATGAAGTGGTGACTGATGCCACTGAAGCTGGTCTGCAGCACAACCCCAGCAAGCTGCGCAGGCAGCCATTTGCCAAGCGTATGAATTAGTTCGAACACTTGGCTTGATCCTTTGTTATTGTAAATATATATATATATACACATGCAAGTAATTGGAGAGAAGCATTACTTGGCGGACTTATTTAGTGGGTGCAAAAAGCTTTTTTTTCTTAGTAATACAAGTCAAAATGTTTACTTGTTAATTGAAGGTTTAATCTTCACAACATAGCATCTTTCTTCCAGTAGTTGAAGGTTCAAAGAGGAAGGTTTTTTTTTTCCTTTTATAAAATAGAAAAAACTAGAGAATTTTATTGACGAAAGGATACAACTCTGTTCACGTCAACACGAACCAAAAGATCTAAATCTAAAGGAAATAAATCCCTCAAAAGATCATAAAGAATGTTGGCACTAATAAAATTGACCAACCATTCGAAATACATGTGTTATCTTACAATCATCACTGACAATGGCAGACATCAGATGAAAAGTATCTCTAACAATATTTAAAATTCTCCAAAGAAAATATATATATATATATATATTTACTAAAAATATCGATCATTATCTTGCAGTTCGATTTTTTGTCGGCATAAGGAGAGGAGATTATGATCACTATCCAGGCAATATTTTCATGGGCCGGGCTTAAGAACATAAAACAAATATTTGCGGCCCAATATTTTACACGATATTTAAAGATCCAGGCCCGAGACCGGCCCGGTCCATGAACCCGACGAACAAATATCGCCGAAGGGGAGAGCGAAAAGATAAGAGCGAGCGAGGAGAGGGAAAGCGGGGAAGAAGAGAGGAGACGAGCGTGGTTGAGTGGAGATGGTGAAGTAATTTGGGAATCCTTACCGTGGCGATCAGGGCGTCCCCCACACGGACCCGGAGCGGTTCGTGAACATCTGGATCGTGTCCTTGGCCTTCTCCGCCCTCACCTTGATCAACCCTTACATGTGGCAGCTCTCCAACCAGTTCAAGTGAGCCTTCCTTTCACCATTAGGTTTATGAGCTTGCTTCTAACTTTTGATCATCCGCCTCACTGGTTGGGAATTCGGGTTCTATTTGTTCTGTGTTAGAATAAGTAGAAAATTTTGTTGTTTGTTGGGTCTTGATTAAATCTTTGTTCAGTTTTCTGCAATCTCAGATATCGTTTCCTTAAAATATTTTATGCAAGGGATGTGTCCTATTGAGTAGTGACTCTCTATTCGAATGATAACTTGTCGTACAGGGATGTTCATATCGGGTTATGGGTGGAGGCTCTACATTTTTTTGTTGTTATAGACATGGGACAATCTTGCCATTATAAGAAATAGAGGTGAAATTTCAAGGAGAAGAAAGCGGTGAGCAAACCATTTCAAAGAAAATATGCATAATTCCTAAACTTCCTTGATGCTTGAAGTTCTGTTGATTCCATGCTGACAGAATGACATGAAGAGGAGTTGTTAGACAGGAAGGGACCAAATAGTGAGGAGTGGAAGGGGGAAGGTGGTACATATAATGGTAAAAGGAACCAACCATATTTAACTTTCAGTTAACAAAAGCTGGAGATTGATGGAACCTTGCATCCGCAGTTGAGTTGAGGGAAGCCAACCCCTGTGCTTCTGGTACATTCACCAATGTTGTGAGAATTTTCCTACATGATCCAAATAGATTAATGTTGTGGGAAGAAGATAACTAGTGAAATATTATAGCAGGTTCAGTTCTTTTGGAAAAGAGCACTTAGATGTTTCATACAGATTCTCTTGTAATTTTGAACTTACAAAATGAACTATTACATATCTCGTAATTCTGCATGGAATTGTGACAAACACATTGAGTCTCGACCAGGAATCCATTGGCAGCCAACCATGATGGGTAGGGATTATGAATACAAGAGACATAAGAAACTGAGTCACCTTTAACCCACAAGTGATTGAAACACAAGGCTTAACTTGTCTTATTAGCAATTCCTGGAACTTTTATATCCAATGCAGTCAAATGATGTTCTCAGCTTCCGTGTCAGTTAATGGGAGTGTGACATGTCATCATGGTCATGTGATACCATGAATTGTGGTATATTATTTGGCTGTCAGGAGCGCCAAACAAAATTCATTTGAACTCATGTCATCATTCAAACTGAAGCCATAGATTTGAAATTGAGATTTTGAGAACAAATTGAAAAAAGAAACGAAAGGATTTTCAAGGAGAAAAATGTAGCTCCTTAAATGTTAAGGGACATACCATTGATCGTTAGCACCAATTCAAAGCAGCATATCTTCTATCAGCAATGAAATTTAAATGTCTGGTAAAGAAACATGATTACAAGGAAAAGCCTTATGGACTATGTTATACAAAAGTTTGCCAAAATGTAGTAAATAGGTGATCCCTTAAATTTTGTGCATCTGGCATATCTTCTCCTAGTATCTGTCAAATACCAAAGAAATATACCAAAATGAAATGACAGGGCAGTGATCAATTAGATTCACAACAAGAATGGCAACTGGATAGTAATGAAGTAATTTCTTGTGGAAAAATAAAAGGAATGTTTAAAAAACATTAGCGGAAAACTTTATACTGTTTTGAAGCTGGCAGTCGTACTTCTGTTAACTTTCTTTTGTGGGATTTTCTAAACAGACTCGATTGAAATATAAATGATATTTTAGGGATCATAATGGGATATCAATTTTGGGACCAAAATATGACATGTTTGTTACAGTCTAAAATGAACTGAGCACTTACTTTCAAGGATCCCAGTTCTATATTTCGTTTGCCTCTTCTGTATTATGCCCTTCATATCTGATTCTCCTTGATGTAGCTATACCACGTTTGAAACTTCTTTAGTTTATGGTTTAGGTGGCTTTTAGCAGGCTAATAATCAGATGCGTATGCTTATGCTTTGCAAGTTGCAGCTGGCATGACAAGGCTATGATGTTTGAACACTACCATTGGAAGAAAGCTATGAAGAAGAATGAACCCTATCAATTCAAGGTAAGACTTTTCTGATCAAATATTAAAAATATGAAGCATCCTTTGTTCATGATGTTTTTGTGAGGGTCAAAAGTGGTTTCACTTTCATGTTTAGCTTCTGTTATATTTAGTTTTCTCCTCTTGTCGTTTATTGTTTATGGGGTAGAAGCGGGCAAAGAATATGACGAGACCATCTTCCTATTCACTCACCATATAGTATATCTTGTTTCCCAGTTCCACACTAGTGCTATATCAGGTTATTATCCTTGATATTTATCTTTAAAGCTTAGTATGCTGTGGTTGGTCAGAGTCGAGTATCATGTAAATGGTTTGATTATTGCATTTTCAAGTAATGAGTTCCCGTTGGTTGCTGATGCATTAATCATTCTTTTACCAGTGGAACCTCTACATGACGAAGCCATTGCGTGATTCCTACTACTACAACTGGCCAGTTTACTTTACGGAGCTTCATCGGTGCTACTTCTTTGTTAGTTCTTCTATCACAACAACTAGAAATTTCTTTTGAATTTGTTCGTGTTAAAACACGAAACTTGGTAGATGAATTGAAAGTTCAGTTGTAGATTAAGTCTAATGCCAATTCCATTACTTGTGTTTGTAGACTTATTGCAGTCTCTTTTTTACTTGTATCTCTACTCTGTTTTTGCTGGGTGTTCCAAACAAGAAATTCATTCTGTTTAAACTTCCAGTGGATGTAGCAGCTAACAGATGCAAGATTTTTAATAGTGACTTTTTAGCACAAATGATGTGTTATGGAAATCTGCAGTTATCGTACGAGAAATGCATAATTTGCGTGAGATACGATTTCATCTCATGCAAACCTGCAGTTATCCTAGGAAAAAAATGCATAATTTGCATGAGATAAGATTTCATCTCATGCCTTCCACAATGGTGAGAGATGCTCTGCCATCCAAGAAGGACCAGTGGCTGGAAAACATATAGACTCGAGGATATTAGGTCAGTGGTACCATTCAAGTTTACCTGTCATACAAGGTTTAGAGTAGCAGTGAAGGTTACTCACATTCAAGCATTTCTACTAGTGAAGAGTGCCTGTCAAGCACCGCATTTATCCATCTTAACCGTATTGTTCGACTCCTGCAATTGGAATGCTATACCTGTTTAAACTGGAGCTGGTGTTCATCCATCATAGCTGATCCTTTGGTGCTAACTGATATGTACTACTTGGCAAGAGAATTACTCCGTGTTAGCTGTCATTAAAACCACAGGAAATAGTGTTAAAATAGAGCACACAGTTGTGCCTCTCCACCGAGGACAGATGTGGATTTGTGGGGGTATCAGAAGGGTAATTAGACTTGATGAGGGTAGGGAGAGTGTGACCCATTTGCCATGATGACCACTGCAAGTAAACGCATTGGTCTTATGTGGACCACTAGTTTGTCTACAGGCAATATGCTACATCGCATGCACCTGTCATAACACACCTACAACTGGACTTTATTGCTGATGTTTTCTTTGGGTACACGCAGTTGTCTCCCCCAACCAAACGATGCTTCACGTTCAACACAAGCTACGACAACAGCCTTGCAAGAGTCCCCACCTTTGTGGTGCAAGAGAACCACACTCTTAGATCACTTCATTGTTCCCTTGCTCGTATGATCACACAAGCTTTTACCAAGTGTGTTGAAGCCAGTAGTGATATGGAGATCCACCTCATCGCTCCCGGATCGTGGAAAGAAGATGAAGAGTGCAAACAGTCAGGCTGTTATTTTCTAGACTTGAGATTATTCAACTTACAGAAGAAGCAAATCAGGTATCACTTGAAGTCATTTTCAGAATATATTAGAATTTTTATTTTCTTCTGAATTCTCTGTTCTTGTTGTTTCTTGATGACAATTCAACTACAAACTTTGGGAAGGACAATATCGATACGGTAAAATGAGTCATGTTGAGGTAGGGGAATCAAAGATATAATTGTTGTTTTGTAGAAAATGGATAGCAAATAACATAAGTAAACAAAATATTGCTGGTGACATCCAAAGAGTTGAGAACCTTTTACAGGTCACTTAATATTTCTGAAGCAAGAAAAAGACATTTCAATTCATTTTATGATTGCTCAGCTGAGTCGAACAAAACAGTGGGTTTGGCATCCGCTATTGTCATACTAGAAAGAAAGAATCGGCATACGGCAGCAACTTTTTTGGTAATTATCAATTTGCTTCAAATAATTTTTGTGAAAGCATGTCAAAGCAAAAGATTATTCAATCTGTACAGCTTGACATACCAAACAGCTACAGTTCTTTTAGTACTGTAGAAGATGATTTATATCCAAAAGAAGGTGGAAGATGGGGTCGGTGCTTGCAGGTCCAAATGCTCCTCGTGAACAGTGATGTATAAAATAACACAGGATGAGCCATGATATTATTGATAAATCAAATATTAAATTCGGCATGGCACACATGCATATGATTTTAAATGGTTTTAAACAAAATCGCCTGCGATTGCGACCAGGACACTCTGGTCATCGATTACAAGCTTCTCCTTAAACTGCATAATTTAAACAACTATCACCAATTATTACTAGTATAAAAAGCACATATCTTGTCTTATATATTTAGCCCAAGCATCAAGGTGAGTTGGCATCCGCTATTGTCATACTAGAAAGAAAGAATCGGCATACGGCAGCAACTTTTTTGGTAATTATCAATTTGCTTCAAATAATTTTTGTGAAAGCATGTCAAAGCAAAAGATTATTCAATCTGTACAGCTTGACATACCAAACAGCTACAGTTCTTTTAGTACTGTAGAAGATGATTTATATCCAAAAGAAGGTGGAAGATGGGGTCGGTGCTTGCAGGTCCAAATGCTCCTCGTGAACAGTGATGTATAAAATAACACAGGATGAGCCATGATATTATTGATAAATCAAATATTAAATTCGGCATGGCACACATGCATATGATTTTAAATGGTTTTAAACAAAATCGCCTGCGATTGCGACCAGGACACTCTGGTCATCGATTACAAGCTTCTCCTTAAACTGCATAATTTAAACAACTATCACCAATTATTACTAGTATAAAAAGCACATATCTTGTCTTATATATTTAGCCCAAGCATCAAGGTGAGTTGGCATATAACTTGAAGAGTCTATGGTTGGTTGGAGCTAATTACCTATTAGCCTCGTAGTTATATCTTTTTAATATTTCAATCTTTAAATTTAAAAATTTTATATTAAAATCTTGAAAGTAAAATATTTAATTCTATTTATCCTAATGTCATCGACTTTACTGCCGGAAGATATAGCACGTATATGAATGACATGAAACAATAAGTAAAAAGATAATTTCAATGACAATGGTAGATAGTGACATCGTGGATGACTGTTATGATGGTAGTCGGTGAGAATGATGTGATGGTCAATCTTGCTAATATCGAATCGAGCATTAACGACGAGGAGGTAGAGTGATGAGGTATCTATCTCAGAAAAGGAAGAGAAGAGAGGTGAGACATTAATGTTGGCGACGCACTGCTCTATCTCTTCTTCCTCTTTCAATGATGTAATGGTCCGTAAGAACGAGTGCGACACATTGTATCGTTCGATGTGGTGCGATGTCGTCGATGCATGCATGTACTATCACATGTTGTATATTCTGTCGGTAAAATTGATGATATTAAGATAAATAAAATTAAATATTTTTATTTTTATAATTATAAAAATTTTAATATAATTTTTTTAAGTATAGAGATTGAAATGTTAAATGATCTAATTATACGGTAACGAGTTAAATCTTCTTTTTTGATATATATATATATATATATATATATATATATATATATATATATATATATATATATATATATATATATATATATATATATATATATATATCTGTCATTGGCATCAATAGTTGCATGGGAGAGGAGGCGATATGGAAGGGATCACCGTAGACTATCTCATCGAATAAATATCCTCCAACACACTAAAGGGCGCATGCATCCGGATGTGATCCACATTCAGCAAGCGCTCGAGGTCGGTCTTCGGATGCATGCAAGATTCTTGATGGACGACAACAACAGCCATATATTCTTGATGGATGACGATGAGATCCACGTGGGCCCCCCTTTGGCTTAGACATGGATGTTGTGTCCCTGTCACGGTAGCGGGCACATAATGCCACGTTGGTGGAGTCATCCTCTCTCCCTCTATTCATGGCGTACCGTTTCGGCCAACTGCGTGGCTGCTGCAATTATTTAGCGCGCGCCCCAACTTGACGCTTTGTACTGCGTCATATCAGCACGAATCAGACGTCAAAGGATCGGACGGCTGATTGCCCGCCCACGCATCCGGATCGGGTCCCAAGGCTGGCGAATCGGCGCTGCTGCGGTCCGGAACGTGACGTCAGCGAAGATGACGCGTCCCGGCAGGCCGGATCCAATGGAGATTTCGAGGGACCGGGACGGCGCAACTTGCCCGCCCGCGCTAGCTGTCACGAGGTCGTTGTCCGACGACGTGGCGGCAGACGCGACGCCCCACGTCCGGCCTCGCTTTTACGATGTCGCGCAAGTTGGGGAGGGCGTGGATGTCACCTTCGATTTCGGTGGGCCGAGGTGGGCGTCCCAGTTGGATCAAGGCACGTGGCCGGCTCGTGGTCTCCGCCCGGGTCCTCTGGGGCCCTTTTTGACCGCGGGTCAAAGACTCGCAGCTGTGACTTCCCGGTGCATCACGCCACACATGGATCACCGTAGGTCGTGCGTTCGACGGCTCCTGATCCATACGTCGCCCCCGATCGGACGGTTGGCGAACGACCACATTTCTCGATTATGTATATACAGATATATATTCGGTAATCACAAGGATGTGAATTGGCGATGTCACGAGGAGCCACCGGAGGACAGTGCGACACATGTCTACCAAGCCACATCTTTTCTCCGATCGAAACGTGTCCCCTGACGGGTCCCCAGCGAGCCCGAAGAGTCGCGCCGCTTGTGTCGCGACAACCCCACCACCATCCTTTCCTCGCCACGTGTGGGTTGGGCCAGCACAGTCGGACAAGTGTCGCGTTAAGGGCTCATCGCTACGTGGAGGGCATTTTGGGGAAGCTCCAAAAAAAGGTCCGAGAACACTGAAGGCGGAGCGAGCCGTCCCCCTCGTCCCTTCCCCCGCGTCCTCTCTCTCATACGTCGTCAGATCTTTAATGGCTTCCTCCTCGATTCCGCTCGCAACTGTGCGTTGCGGACCGCTCTCGTTAGCTTCCTGAAGCGAAAGACCCCCCGCCCCCCACCTTATTCCCCGTTGTCTTCTCCTCCCTGGTGCTCTAATTTCGCGTTTCTTTCGTCGATTTGCTCACAAGATCTTGAATCAAACGCGAACACACCGACTGGATGTTGAACATGTCGGTGAAAAGACCAAACCTGTGAACGATCGTTCACTCTTTGATGCAGTTTTGGTAGTTTTCCTTTCCTTTGTTCCTTTCTTCGGTTTCTTGGTTCCTTGCGGAGCCTGTGATGGAGGGCGAGGCAGCGAAGGGGGGAACAGAGCGGCTGTTATTCGGAATGGAACGATCCGCGAGAGATTTTTTGCGGCGATTCGTTGGGAATGGATACGGAGACGAGACGACGGAGGTGACGGAAGGGGACTCCGATGAGATCGAGCTTAGCCTCGGGCTCTCCCTCGGTGGGTGCTTCGGCGCGGACCCGAAGGGGAAGAAGCTGGTCCGCTCGTCGTCGATCGCGTCCTTCACGTCGCTTCCGTGGGAACCCGAGTTCCCGGTCGTCCCGGCTGCCGCCCTGACGAGGACGAGCTCGCTGCCTACGGAGACTGAGGAGGAGCGGCGGAAGCGGAAGGAGATACAGAGCTTCAAGAGGTTGGAGGCGAAGCGGAAGAGATTAGAGAGAAGGAATTCGATCAGGTCGGGGGCGGCAAAGGCTGGGGAAAAACCAGACGAGGAAGTGACGGGTTCGATGGCGGCGGCGGACCATGTCGCAGGCGCAAGAAATGGGGTTACTCCTCGAGGTCTGCCGGCTTGGACGGTGGGTGGGTCGAAAAGGGCGGCTGCTCAGCCTGTGGACGTGCCTGGGAACTTTCCGCCGATCTCACATGGATCTCTTGGATCGCAGGGGAGCAGCACCGCCGGCGCGTGTGCCTTGGGCAACCGGGCGCCGCAAGGTATTGAATCCACGTTGACTACCTTGGTTATTCTTTTTTTTCGCGTTATACGTGTTTGATCAATTGCCTACGACCGAATTCTTTTCCTTTTCAACTTAGCAATATAGTTACAGTATATGTATTTTGATCCATATATTGCACAGGGTTTGGCATGACAGAGACGAAAAACTCCTCCATGATCCACTCGGTGGGCAATGAAACATCAACGAAGCAAGTTGCTGGAAGAGCAAATGGGATAAAGGAGATGGAGAGGAAGATGATGGAGAAGATGCCATTCGTGTCTACCAGAGGCGATGGGCCCAACGGGAGGAGGATCGAAGGCTTCCTGTACAAGTACAGGAAGGGGGAAGAGGTGAGAATAGTATGCGTGTGCCATGGCAGCTTTCTCACCCCTGCCGAGTTCGTCAAGCACGCCGGTGGCCACGACGTCACCAATCCCCTCCGCCACATCGTCGTCAACTCCTCCCCATTCTCCTTGTTGTGACCATGGACTTCAATCCTCGCAGAAAACAAGAAAACATAATACCAAGAGATGCGTTCGGGAGTATGCGTTCTTAGCTGTAGCTAGTAGCTCGAGGAGGCCGAATCCTGCAGAAGCTGCAACTGTGGGGGGATATGCATAAACAAGAACAGAACCAATTTGTTGGTACTATTTCAGAGGTAATGGAACAGCAGAGCATATATTACATCCAGTCAATACTAGCAAGCAATTAGCATTCTTCCATGGAGGAACAACGCCAGCTGCTAAGATTTGCTCAAAAAGGAACGCAATAGAACAAGATGTTTAAGAGACGGACAACTTGTGGATCTCTTCCAAAAGGTATCTCGACTCAGCTGCGCAGTCCACAGGAGCCTCAGCCCTGACCGTTATCCTCTGCCTCCTGTCATTCATGTACTCGGTGTATGCAACGCTGACCCGGAACAGGTGCGGAACCCATGTTGCTTCTTTCAGTTTGAGTTGGTATTTCTCGTCACCTTCCTGCACACATCAACAAGGGAACAAGATGACTGAGCCATGGATCAAGAACAAGCAACGGATCTTACTGGTTGTACTTTCAGAAGTAGTTACCTCTGTTTTTACCCTGTCAAGCTCATCAGCAGAGCATCCCATGATTTTCTCTGCCGTCTCATTGAAAACCGAAAGCCAGGCTTCACCTGAAGGATCCGAGACCTTTACCACCATTATATATCTGTACAGGCACGATTGGACATTAGGAAGTGTGAGAGCTAATGCATGCATGCTTGCTTCTCTTTCTTCTAGGCTGTATATTGTTACCTTAAGGAGCACCGATCATCGTTCTTCTGGCATGATTCACACCAGTACCCAGAGCCAACAGCTTCGGTAACCTTCTTGTTGCATGTCTTGCATGCTCGGTACCACATCGTCTGGTCAGGCTTGATGAAACTTACGTAGACGTTTATGCTGAAGGCAGGCTGTCCACGAAGTAGGTTAGAAGAACCGGGAAATGATGATGTTACAACAGCTCATTAATTATTTTTTGGTTGGCAAATTCATCAGTTCGTACCTTATCTTGACCCACAGTTGGATCGTCTGTTATTTGAGAAAGGAAGACCCTATCATAATACATGGACCTCGATCCAGTCTTCGAGTTAGGGGAGATCAAGTTTGAACCAATGGATGCCATTGAAGTGCCTTTCCCTTCTGAATCATACCTGTTGAATCACAGCAAAAAGTGTCGGCAAGAAAGTAGTTACATTCGCAAGCTGACAGTATACATTCGGAAGCCAAGAATCTCACCAGGATCTCAGCTTCTTTGTTTCAGGTAAGTCTGGATTGATCACCACTGTGCTTCTGCTTAAAGTAGATAAAGACACACCTACGACATGCACTCGAAATTATGAATGGTAATAAATTTGACATTTTACATTCCTCCCTCTCAAAACTTGACAAAAACGGAGTTTTGAGAACGCGGAGTACCTTGGAAATCTCCTACTTTAAGGCATTTTATAGCTACAACCGGAGAGGTATCAACCATGTCTAGCAACTGCTGACCAACATCAGTTGCGAGATCATTCCAAAGAGAGACATTAACAGTTTTATTCCTGCAACAAAATCGGTTGAAAGCTCATCAAATGTTGTAAATATGGTTGAATCAGACATGAAGTAGAAACGAAAATAAATCAGATATGTGTAACATACGAATCATCGGCAATCGTGATATCGCGCTTGGGAATGGTGTCATTGTTGCTTTTCCTCCGGATGCTTAAAGTCGATGAAACATTCTGAACAATGCCAATCAAGTCTGCATATAAAAGAAACAAGGATTTCATTGGGGGAGGCTGCTAAGAATATTCTCGCAAACGATCCCAGCAAAAGCACATCTAGTTTTACCTACAAGCTCCCTTCCATTAACATAATCTCCAACCTATCGATCCTGACAAAGTTGTACTTGGTTCAGGGAGGAACGCCTCCCCTTCGACCTCTTCAACTATGGAGTTCTCATTCAGGGTCATCTCGTAATCATTTTGCACGGTTTTAAACTGCTTGTTTGCAACCCTGAGAGAACCTTTTGAGATATAGTAGACTTGCCCAACTCAAATTTAGGATAAAACTTTGTTGCTGCTTCATTAAACATGGTAGCTTGAATTTGGGTACCCTGAAAACGAATTTAGCATAGTTTAACATAAGCAAGTAAAGAAAGCAACGTAGATATTTAACATGGCACTGGGTATATAGAAAGCAGGCTTACATCTTCATCGCTCCACATTGAAGACATGGCCTTCTCCTCTGGCATTCCTATATGACCTCAAATTGCCTTTGTTTGTGAGTCGAACCCTTATGGTCCAATTTCCCTGATACGGATTTAAAGAGGCAAGAGGATGCACTCTTCTTGTCATTGCCAGTCGCGCAGCAGGTGCAGCACTGCAGGAGATTTAGTAACAAAATCACTTTGCAGTTGGATTCCAAAAGGTGATGTACATGACAAGATTACTAAGAATACGCATAGTGAGCATGAATGAATCAACAAATATACCTATTACATATCAGATAACACATATAACACTTACTTCCCATGCTGCTCACGAACAATTTGAACAGCAGACTTTGTCACCATCTCTTGCTTGGGCTTCAAACTCATTCCAAGTTCCTCTTTCTTCGCATCACTTTTGATCAGTGCATCTTGCTTAGGTTTCAGGGTTATTCCCGTCTCTTCCTTCTTCACATCACTTTTAATCTCCATATCAAGTGAGGGGCAGACTATTTCACATTTTGTCACAATCAAAGCCCTGTAAGGGCGACAATCAAGATTAGCCCTTGGTCATCATGGTTCTTCCGATTGTAAGGGTAAACAAATTTTGCGATCATTTGCACTTACTTTTCAGGTTGATTTGGAATGGAGTTGCAAGTGTAATCCAGAATGCGGATGAGGCCAAGGTTCTGGAGTTTGCCGGAATTGATTTCTGAAGAAAAATGAGTTGGAAGCATGGCTTTGAGCTTCATCTTCCCATCACTAGCCATAAATCTGCCATCAAAAATATAATTGGCTTCTGAAGACAGCAGTTTCCTTAAGATTCTTAACAAGACCATACGGGGAACCAATAATTTTGGTCCACACAACCATGAACAGATCTAAGAAGCTAATTTGAATCGCTTGATAATGGCCAAAAAAATGCAGCATGTGTAACACGAACATAGTTCTTCTCTCAAAGATCCGGAAGAAAGTTATAGTCTAGCATAAAAACAAACAACGGAGAGGCAGATGTTTCATTTCCAAGAAAATAATGAAGAGAAGAAAACAAATCTGTAATAGAGAGAAGCGATCCACAAGAAGAAGACAGAGAGGAAGCACTGACGTGAAGCGGGTGCTGCTGCTGCCGATGGGCTTGAGATCGACGACCTGTACGATGATCTCCGGGATGTCGGAGGGCGAATCGGGAGACGAGTTGGAGAGGAGCATCGAGATCGCTCCTGGCGTCACCGACTTCCTCATTTCGACTTGATCCGACGCCATGGAGATCCTCTGATGGATAATGGTGGGAAGCAGCAGAGATTTTGGGGAAGACGAGAGAAGAGGGGAAGGGGGAAATGAGGGGAGAGGGAGATGGGGAATCCTCTTTTATTACCCGGCGAATCGATCGTATGTGGCGGGAAGAGGCTTTGGAGTGCTTTTACCGCGGTTTTTTTTGTGAAACCATGTGGAGTGCTTGGAAATATTTTTGGGAGGCCGTCACGTCGTTTCGCGCCTTTTGGCGCCAAGCCCCGTGGGGCCTACTATAATTCTTCCAGCGGCCCATTTTGAGCGGGCTTAGTTAGAAATATTTACTGAATTGAATACTATAATTGAATTGCAATTAAAATATACACAAACAAATAGTGGAATGTTGCTTATTATTTTTCGTAGACAGTTGGAACATGCTGTTGATGCTTAAAGGGAAAAGAAATTGGAGCCTCGATACATACTCCTTTCTTTGAGCAAATGATGCCATAAGTTATTAAAAATCATAAATTTACTTTTTTTTAGGAAATCTAATGATGGTCAGCTCTAAAAAATCGTGTATTAGCATGAAATACTCTTTTTTTTTTAAAAACCATAAGTTGGTAATTCTAAGACAATGGGAATAAGAAGTATTAGGGTGAAAATTTATCGAAATAATGCTATATTCTTTTTTTTTATTTCAAAAATCATAATTAAGCTGTATTAATAAAGAAGTCTTATACACCCATAGAGACCAAAATCTCCGAATCAGGAGGATGGCTATCGTAACAAAGTCTTATTACATTATTTTTTTGAACCCAGCAAAACTTTCCAACCAGTGCCTAAGTAGCATGATTTTTTTGAAGAAAAATAAAATCACATTATTCTATTATGGTAACAAGAATAAGAGAATTAGAATCTCTATAAAAATCAGATCCCCAAGTGACAAACGAGCCTTGATCGAGCAAAGGTAAATAAAAAATGTAATATGATTGCCTTCTCCGTAGACATGAATAACCTTTAATTCTCGGTTCAACTCCTCCAAAATATCATAAATCACATTACTACTTTCCCAAGGAGGTTATGTTTGTTGTCGATTAACAAGACTAAATTATCTGCACCTATCGATCTCCATATGAATTTTTTTTGTGTCCCCTTTTGCTTAGCAAGCATGAGACGAATAACAGCTGCCACCTTGTATAAACTTGATCTATCAATAGTGCTTCTATATCCTGCAAACAAATTCGTTGAGTTATCAGATCTTAGATTGAAACCTAGACCTATATGTTGATCGGGTCCTTCAGGATTAAGTTTGTGTCGAAAAACATCATACATTTATCGCTTGACATATATGTTGCTTCCTTTGAGTCCCTCAAAATGGGTTGTTACACTACAATCAAGCATAATTGTTCTTAAGATAATCATAAAATGATTTGATATTATATTATTGAATTTAATATAATTTATAATTTTCAATATAAGCCACAAAACATTATAACACCCTTTGTAGGGTCACATCATCTCCTTGAGCCATAAATAATCTTTCCAATAAAAAAGGTAATCAAATTGTACAAACAATTTTTATTGACCAAGCTATCAAATTTTAACAGCAAATTCACATCTAAAGAAAATATGATCATTGGAGACATTAGCCTCACTACAAATAACAGAACACTACACAGTCTCGATGCCCAACCGAGACAATTTGCAAAATGTTGAGTAACAATGATGAAGTAGTTTCCAACAAAACATAGCAACAGAATTGATCACAACGTTTGCCAGCCATCCAAATGCCTCCTAGACCATCTAAGGAGGAGCAAGGAACTTATCGACAATCTTTGTGGGAGTAATACCCTTTCTATTATTACGCAAACAATACTTAATAATGGTCGTTGTTTAATTAATACACTGTAATTGCATCAGAAGCTTTTTAATTTTTAGCTAATATACATTTCTGATGTGTTGTTTATATCAAAAGAAGGTTATACCCTATTTGGACTTCGACTATTTGTAAATACTCATAATGAGATATGTTGCGAAATAGGATTTATCAATGTACGGTGGTTACTTGTAATAGTAGGCAAATCTTTGGATATGATAGATCATTTATTCTCAAGCTTTAAATTGTCACCAAACATAAATGTGGTATACTGAGAATCGATTTAGAAGCGAAAGCATATAATCAAAGAGAAGACATATTGATGTCAATGGCCATTTGTTCTCTCAAGCCAAGTACAACCAACTTTATGGTCTTTCAAATCAAATAAGACAATTAATAACAGAAACCATGCCACTAAATTGGATTTCAGGAAACGACCTAAATTAACCACTAAAAAATGATGATTACATGCTTAAAAATTCTAGAATGATGAAAAGATCCCATAGCATCGACAAAACTAGCCTAATGCAGACCTCACACGAACTACTCTTATGATAATTTTACTTAAAAAACAATAGTTATGATCATGGGATTGTACTTATATTGCATAAACAAAGCTCATTGAAAACTGTGATTGACAAGGGTTAAGACACAGTAAAGTAGCAATAAGTTCTGCTAGTAGTGGGCTATCCCTAACACCATAGTTTCCATCGAGTGTGATGTTTGTATTAGACCCTAAATCAGTGAACTCTAAATTTAATATCATTGTGTTTGCTCATTACTTCATTCCAGGCACTGTAGATTGTAAATTAGGTCCTAGTTCTATGGCTTATAGTTTGATAGTAAATTGTATACAGTGTTTTCCTTCCATTAAGTTCCTGCAACCCTCACACGAGGGTCTATCGTCATCTGCTATCCCCCTCCACCTGTAGCCCTCGCGTGAGGGCCAATTACCTCTCTTCATCTCGTGCGAGGGTGGGTCGCCTCTCTCTGCCATGCACGGGGCTGCCTCCTTTGTTGCAACCCTTGTGCGAGAGCTAGTTGCCCCCCTCCATCACTTGTCGCACTGCCCCCTCCACTATAACCCTAGCACGAGGGTTATCCACCCCCCTTCCCCCCCTCCACCTGTAGCCCTCGCGTGAGGGCCAATTACCTCTCTTCATCTCGTGCGAGGGTGGGTCGCCTCTCTCTGCCATGCACGGGGCTGCCTCCTTTGTTGCAACCCTTGTGCGAGAGCTAGTTGCCCCCCTCCATCACTTGTCGCACTGCCCCCTCCACTATAACCCTAGCACGAGGGTTATCCACCCCCCTTCCCCCCCTCCACCTGTAGCCCTCGCGTGAGGGCCAATTACCTCTCTTCATCTCGTGCGAGGGTGGGTCGCCTCTCTCTGCCATGCACGGGGCTGCCTCCTTTGTTGCAACCCTTGTGCGAGAGCTAGTTGCCCCCCTCCATCACTTGTCGCACTGCCCCCTCCACTATAACCCTAGCACGAGGGTTATCCACCCCCCTTCCCCCCCTCCCCATCGTTGAGAGCAAATCACCCTCCACCTGTAGCCCTCGCGTGAGGGCCAATTACCTCTCTTCATCTCGTGCGAGGGTGGGTCGCCTCTCTCTGCCATGCACGGGGCTGCCTCCTTTGTTGCAACCCTTGTGCGAGAGCTAGTTGCCCCCCTCCATCACTTGTCGCACTGCCCCCTCCACTATAACCCTAGCACGAGGGTTATCCACCCCCCTTCCCCCCCTCCCCATCGTTGAGAGCAAATCACCCTCCACCTGTAGCCCTCGCGTGAGGGCCAATTACCTCTCTTCATCTCGTGCGAGGGTGGGTCGCCTCTCTCTGCCATGCACGGGGCTGCCTCCTTTGTTGCAACCCTTGTGCGAGAGCTAGTTGCCCCCCTCCATCACTTGTCGCACTGCCCCCTCCACTATAACCCTAGCACGAGGGTTATCCACCCCCCTTCCCCCCCTCCACCTGTAGCCCTCGCGTGAGGGCCAATTACCTCTCTTCATCTCGTGCGAGGGTGGGTCGCCTCTCTCTGCCATGCACGGGGCTGCCTCCTTTGTTGCAACCCTTGTGCGAGAGCTAGTTGCCCCCCTCCATCACTTGTCGCACTGCCCCCTCCACTATAACCCTAGCACGAGGGTTATCCACCCCCCTTCCCCCCCTCCACCTGTAGCCCTCGCGTGAGGGCCAATTACCTCTCTTCATCTCGTGCGAGGGTGGGTCGCCTCTCTCTGCCATGCACGGGGCTGCCTCCTTTGTTGCAACCCTTGTGCGAGAGCTAGTTGCCCCCCTCCATCACTTGTCGCACTGCCCCCTCCACTATAACCCTAGCACGAGGGTTATCCACCCCCCTTCCCCCCCTCCACCTGTAGTCCAACTTATTCTGACCTTTGGTTGGAATTTTTTTTCAGCCATAACCTGATCTCATTTAGGTTGGGTTAGTCCCATGTCAGGTCAACTTAGGGATGGGTCAGGTTGATTTGAATTTTCTTACTCGGATTATCTAAAGCATATGAGTTCAAATATTCTCTTTTATCAAAATGATACTTTATGTTGGGTTCAGTGATGTTACACTGGGTTTGAGTTAAATCCATACTTGAGCTCTAGCTAGTTCTGTTGAGATTTTACTACTCTAATTTATCCACACTCTACGAAAACCAACAAGTTTGGCGTATTTGTTGGGTTATGTCAAATAGGTTTTAGATGAATTCAATCTAAGTAACAGTTTTACTATGATTGTAATGTTGGGTGTTAGAAAATTTAGAACAAGAAAATAGGTCTTAGATAAAATTATTTATTATATAAAATACATAACAAGCTGGAATAGCTCAGTTGGTTAGAGCGTGTGGCTGTTAACCACAAGGTCGGAGGTTCAAGCCCTCCTTCTAGCGATTTTTATTTTTTATCTGTATACATTTTGCTGAACACTAATTTTTCATTTGAATTTTTAATTTTTTTTACTTCATCATAACATCAATTTTTTCATATGCAATTGTTTTTTGAAATTTCTATACATATTTTCATAATTTTTTCTCTTTATACTTTCTATAATTATATTTATACCTTCTATAATTATATTTTGTCAAATGATTTAAATTTTTAATATATATTTTTTACTTGGGTGAATTTTTGAAAAAAAGCTTCTACTTTTAAAATTTTTTCTAAGAGCATCGCTAGTTTGAAAAATTCTAAATCAACACACTAGTTCCATGAAAAGCATTTTTATATTTTTATTGAACTTATTGTCGCCTTCACAGTCCCAACGTCACCTGCAACCCTCACACGAGGGTCTATCGTCATCTGCTATCCCCCTCCACCTGTAGCCCTCGCGTGAGGGCCAATTACCTCTCTTCATCTCGTGCGAGGGTGGGTCGCCTCTCTCTGCCATGCACGGGGCTGCCTCCTTTGTTGCAACCCTTGTGCGAGAGCTAGTTGCCCCCCTCCATCACTTGTCGCACTGCCCCCTCCACTATAACCCTAGCACGAGGGTTATCCACCCCCCTTCCCCCCCTCCCCATCGTTGAGAGCAAATCACCCTCCACCAACTTCGAGCAAGCATTATCCCCGTAAGCTATTAGGTTCTGATAAAAGTGACGACAAAGGTTATGGCTAACAGGCTTGGTTGGGTGAAGACAAGGCAAAAGGGGCAACCAACGATGAGTTAAAATTGTTATTTTTAAAAATAAATTATTTCTAAATTTTTTAGAGTATGGGTGCCCTATAAGAAATTTTAATAGATAAAAGTTTTTTTTCATGAATTTACCCTTTTTACTCCATGATAGCATTGTGTTTTTTGATTTATATACATAAGCAATTGTTTTTTTGACCTTTTTATACCTATTTTCTTTTTTCTGCTTTATACTTTCTATAATTATATTTTTTCAAATAATTTTTGTCTTCATCAATCATAACTCTGGTTTTAATTTGTCAAATTTATAATATTTTCATATAATTTTGCTTTATAATTTCTAGAATTATATTTAGTCAAATAATTTTTGTCTTCATCCATCATAACTCTGGTTTTTTAGGTTGGAATTCAAACCCTCCCTCTACCAAACATTTTTAATATTTTTTAATTTAACACTTTTTCTTTCATCTGTCAAAGTTATACATATGCAATTGCTTTTTTGTTTTTTACATTTTAGTACCTATTTTCACATATTTTTGCTTAACACTGGATTTTCATTTGAATTTTTCAATACTTTTTATTTTAACATGGCACTGTTTTTCCTGTCAAAGTTATACGAATGCAAATGCCTTTTTCTTTTAACCTTTTTATACCTATTTTCATAATTTTTTTGCTCTATAAATATATTTTGTCAAATAATTTTTGTCTTCGTCCATCATACTCTGGTTTTTAATTTTTCAACTTAATACATATGCAATTTTTTATTCATTTTTATACCTATTTTCATATGATATTTGGCTTATACTTTCTATAATCATATTTTGTCAAATAATTTCTGTCTTCGTCCACCATAACTCTGGTTTTTCATATTGTTTTCGTACTTCTTCACATTTATTTTTGTCAAATGTAACTGGTCTTTTATTTGTTGCAGCTACTCATATGAAAGTGCTTTCAACTTCCCTGCATATGAAAAGAAAGTCAAGCTTTTCTTCTAATTTTAGCTTATATTTCCTCCTTTTCCTTATGTTTTGATATATTCCTACGTTGATTTTCGTGGCTTATACATTGTGAGAATTATCACATTTCTTTTGATCCAACCACAGAAAATATTAGATACAAGCACATTCCTATTTATGCGTATAAATATTAATCTATCACGCCACACAAATGTCTCGTCAATCTCGACTACTGGATGAAGAGAACCAACGAAATAATAAGGTTGCAGCTAAATATCTGCTCAAATCTGATTACGAGAAAAATAGCTGCAGTTCAGGGTTCAGAAGCCGCATCAAAATTTTTGGTGGAAGAGAAAGAATAAACGAAGAAGAATTGCTTCCCGAACAGTGCAAGAAAAAGCCATTCGGGCGTGAACAAATCTAGAAACCAGAGGGAGAGGGAAGAAGGGATGTACCTCCGAGGAATCGACTCGGATTGAAGACTGTTCGCAGATCCGCTTGGCGTTCTCCGGTGTAGAGGAGGTCGCGGCGGCGGTACATCCCATCCACACGTCGTAGAGGATGTCGCGGCGGCGTGATCCGGAGAAGAGACCGAGGAGGAATGGAGGAGTTCAAGAGTTTGGGAGACGGAATAGAGAAAGACAAACCGATCGGCTTTGTTCCCTCTTAAAAGGAAGCAACAGAATTTGGAGGGAAAATTCTGTTTAGGGCCTTTTTATTCTATTCGAATTCAGCGGGAGATTGATTACTTGTGCTAAATAATATCGATCTCAAGCTGACATAGGTAAACTGTATTCATGTCATTTGCCCTTGAAAAGCGATATACGTATTCATGTCTGTAACATCGCAAACTGTAATTCATGCCCATGTGACGACGGATGACATGTTTGATGTCTAGATTGACGATGGTCGTAACAGCAGTGATTACAAATTCATACAGGTGACGCTTCACTCGGTTGCCTCAGAAAGAGGGTCCGTACGCTATTTGACCAAAATTAAGAGGATCATCAAAGCATTATCATCGTGATGGAGCAATATCCACTCTATTATTCTCATCTCTAGCTAGCTTGGGGAGAGAACTCCATGACAAAATCTGCTGGTTCCGGACTTAAAAAGTCCAAATGATGGATCTTAATCACCAAAAGCTTTACAGTAAAATCCTGCAAGATAAATAATTAACGTAATGACATTTCTTCCTAATTAAAAGAAAACCTGAGCCATGATGATTGGTATCATTCATTTCACCTGACGAATGGTCAACGCGAAGGATGCCAAAATATTATTTTCTTGCATGAAACAGAAACGGTGCATATGCCGGAAAAATTAAGGCAAAAAGATTTCCAATCATTTACAACCGCAGTCTAACCAAATCCACTATGGAATAAAAGAAATGCACTACAAAAGAGAGGCCAAAATTAGCCCAACATATTATGAGGCCAAGGAAATGCACTACAATAAAAGTAACTTCAAGCATGAAAATTATGAGATTCTAACTCTGAAGTCCATATCATATTATCCCACTGTATGAAATGGCAGATGTGCATGGTTGAAGTTCCACCTCCATTTTCTATACATCCACGTGACCTTTCTTTGAAATGCCATCGAGAAAGTTGCCCAACAGTCTCTGATCCATTATCATATTGGGTACCTGCATACAGTTTGCTCATACTTGAGACTTCCATTATAATGGAAAGGGAAAAAGAAAAAAGATAAAGTGATTCAATTAATCATTCATCAACCTTCTCCCCAAAGAAAATTTTTGAATTATTTGCAATGGCTTCAATGAATTTGAGCTCAAGAAATTCAGGTGTGAGCTTCAATCTATTGGCTTCAGCTTCCTTCATCACTCTGCAAAGAAATCATGAACACCGAGCATTTACGAGTAGTGTTTCACACCAGCAATTACCCGATTAACAAACAGTGGCCCACCTGTAAAAGTTAGCATCTGCTTGGCTCTTTTCACGTGCAATGTACATCTCATTCTCGATTTCCTCCTGCCTCTTTGCACTGTTCTTTTCCATTAGCTTCTGCTCCATTTGAATCTGGCTGACCTGTGCATTCTTCTCTGCTTCTGACAATGCTATCTTTTTCTGAGTCTCCGCCTCCTTCTCTGCAACCTTCTGTTTCTCTATGGCTATCAGTGCCTAAAAAAAGAGGACAATTTAACAGTTAGGTAGCAAACTGCTTATGTGAAAATGCCTTATAGATTGTCAAGGGATCAGGTTTCTATTGAGTTTATATATGGACCACAGTATTGGTGTTGCAGTATATGGCTGCAAATGTAGCAATAACAGTACAACAGCATATGAAAAGATATTTTGTACTGTGCATGTTATTCAGTGTCTATCGATGCTTTATAATTGCACCTTGAATTCTAAAAAATTTACCAGCATATACATATAGTGAGTTCAGAATCTACAGCCTCATCCGTGCAAGAGATCTGTAAAGCATACAAATGATCTCCGGTTTGCCAAATTACAAGCATTCCAAAATACTATCCCTTGAATCTTTATAAATTTCTCCACCAAATGTTTTCATCTCAAAAGCTGTCAGAAACTTGATGTGCATTACCATCGATATGTAGATAACCACATGAAACTTGCTCCTGTACTATGGGAAGCAGTAAAGTGGCATGTCATTAATTCGATGAGTATAATAGAGATGAAAAGGCAAATACCTTAGTGCGTTCCTCCTCCATCAGTTCAAAATTCCGTTTAATGCTCACAGGGATGTTTGGTTTTGTAACACGAACACTAATGATCTCAATACCAGGAGCATAACGTGTACAGTCAGCTTGAATGGAATCTTTCACTTTTTCATCAATCTGAGAATTTAATTGTTTCGAAGCCCAAACAATTGCAACTCATCTGCTTTAATATTGGGACATGACTCAGACGTTAAATATCATAACTGCTATTTACCTGATCAAACATGTCAATATAAACTTGCTGCAGAGAATGAGCACTGCAAAACTGATTTATCTCATGATGAATCTTATCATATATCCATGTCTTGTCATAATAAACGCCATATTCGTGCAAAGTCTGATACACAAAACTTTTACGAAGCCGATTGACAACCTGCTAGACATGTAAGCATCATAAATAAAGGTGAAAGAACAAACTTAACATGATAGAGAGAAAAATGATTAATCTCTCATACAACAAAAGCAATAAAAAACAACAAGCACAACCAGTGTACCTCTATCTTATCAAAGCTGATCATAACACCACCTTTGGTACCACATGGAATGTCTCTAACCTGCTTGCCAAAAGATAAATGGCATATATCAACTTAAGATAAATGTCGAAAAGAAGAGCTCAACTTGCATCCATGAACCACTGCGAACAACAGGATGGAGTTGTGGTACAAAGATAAGCTCAACTTGCATCCATGAACCACTGCGAACAACAGGATGGAGTTGTGGTACAAAGTGATCATAAAACTGAGGTGCAGTTTTTGAGGAAAGGTTCAGTAGCAACCAGAGCACCCAAATTTGTTTGTCTTTCTTCACGAATGGGGGAAGGAATTCGTTATCGTGTTTAATATCATGGACTTGGATCGAATGAGGAATTAAATGTTACCTGATCAGTTTGAATAGTCACTTGTATGGGCTCAAACTGGGTAATCAATGGCAACTTCCAATGAAAACCTAAAAATGAAAAAGTTATTAAACAGTCTATGGTAGGCAAAATAAAACATGGAACAATTCATTTTAGGCACACCTGGATCAGTAGTTGCCTCTAAAAGGGCACCACCCCTCCAATATACCCCAACGTGACCTTCAGGAACTTGATGCAAGATGGAGAGACTTGAGCCTGTTGTTGATGATGACACCAACAATACCTACAAAGAGTATCTCCCACAATAAATACCAGTCCAACCAATCATGACATGGCAACCAAACACCAAAAAACCAAACAATTTTTCTGAACTATTTCTTTCAGGGTGTACCACTAGGAATTAGTACCATACCGACCAATATGTGCCAGTTCCACAGGTTTCCAGTATCAGTATCGGGCTGGGATATTAAACCTTGCTTCAAAATAGAGAAAATCGAGAATGCAAGAGAAACAGGTTTCTCAATGACCAAAAGACTCTTTGATGTGAAAGTCAATAAACGAAAAAGTAATTCACAAGAAGTATTGAGGTTTCTCAATCTTAAGCATCCATCTAATTGCAATGTTCGATGATTATGCCAACCCCTAATTTCGGAAGATAAACTATAGACATTATAGATGAGTCGACTGAGGGTCACATATGGAACACCGCAGGGAAATCGAAAATGGCCGAGTGATATAAGGACTCATGAATGGAAGATTAACCATATATTCACTCATACACTACAAGATGTAATCTGAACAAAATATGTGTCCGATGAATGTTCTAAAGCCACAAATGGTCGCATTAGATCCAATTTTGATTTACCCAGACCATTTTACAATCTAATCAGTAGAAGATTCTGCAATTCATTATGAACCACGATATGGTAATAACTGTAGAGACGCTAAAAATCCGAAGGAAGTTGACTGAAATCAAACCAAAGATTTCATATGACACTGAGAGCGATTACCACGACCAACACGAACAAGAAAATCGTAACCACTGCGTTGAAGAGGCCATCGCCACCGGACGGAGGGTCTGGCCTCCTCGGCTGATACTGCTGCTGCCGCGGCTGTCGCGAGCCTTGCGGTGTGTCCATCAGCGGCTGCCGAAGACCCTGCGACGCATCCATCGGCCGCTGCCGCGAGCCTTGCGCGTCCGGCGACGACTGTGGCGACCCCTGCGGCGGATCCATGGAGACCGAAACCCCGACGAAGAAGGTGAGGCACAAAAGAAAGGACAACAAAGTGGGGCGGTCGCCTTGGGGATCAAGAAAGGAACGATATCCGTGCTCGTAATGTGATCGATCGGACGGCCAGAAACATAAGCTGCGTGATCTCTCGGCCGTCGATTGGATATTAAAGCAACGGCCCATCAGTCACGGTTACGGCGGACCAACTCGACACCAAGTTCTCGTCTTGTGTTTGCTTGTGGATCCAATTTAGCTAACCATCGTGCATCAAACTCTATGCCACGATGCTCGAGTATGCTGGTTTTAATGTTTGATCGATATACTTTTGAACTAGAATCATACAAATATGATGCACATCTCTCATCTGTTTTCTAACAGTAACCACATTCGTCCATATGAGTTAATGTTTATCGTCCTCGTCACTTGTTTAGTTTATTTTAAATAAAATTATAAAAAATTTCATTATGCTAATTAACATAAAATATAAAAACAATAATACACTTAGCTGCCACTACGTTGTCTTAATAAAAATAAGTTTATATTTATTATTTTAATATTTTAAAATTCACTAAGAATCTATGGAGAAAGAAAAAGATCAAAATGATAATATAGATATAAAAATGTACCATAATTCATAAAAGAGATAAGGAATTTGAGATCACAAATGATGCAAAGGCATTATATTCTATTAAGCACCAAAGGATTTCCATAATTGACTTCACAACCATACACCTATCATTCTTGTCCAACTAAAAAATAAATATATTAAGAAGGTTGAATTATCCCTCAGATCCAAAAAACTTCTTTTTGGGTTTGACCGTTTTCGGTAGTTGGGGTTAGGATTGCACGACACGTCCACGTTCATGTCATTGAGGTGTCATAGAAAAAGAAAGAAATCGTGTTGCTCCGATTCACTATGAATCTACGATAGAAGAAAAGGTTTAAAGTAATGAATGCACGCATAATATATCACCGTAATCCATGAAAGAGGTAAGAGAGATCACAAATAATACAAAGGTATTAATTTTCCTTAACCGTCGTTCACGAAAGGCTCAACCACTGCTGTCTTTTAGGGTTAGGATGGTGCCAACATGCATTAGCAATGATGGGCGGAAGCTCACAGGAGGTTGTGCTCTTGCTCATCATTTATGATGTGGGACTAATGGAGCTGTAACCCGTGTCTCTCTATGCGTGTGCATTATTGGCTCCTCAGCGACGGTGGTGGCCGGATATAATTTGGCACCGAAGAGGAAAACCATCCTCCCGGAAACACAACCGCCATGGGCCAGCAGCCTCATGCTCTGGTTGTTCCGTTCCCAGCACAGGGCCATGTCATCCCTCTCCTGGAGCTCTCGTACTGCCTGGTGGATCACGGGTTCAAGATCACCTTCGTGAACACTGAGATCAACCACGCCCTCATCGCCGCCGCTCTGCCGGAGGGGCCAACCATGATGGACCCGATGGTACGCTTGGTCTCGTTCGACGATGGGTTGGCTCCCGGAGAAGACCGACGTGATTTGCTGAAGCTGAGACACAGCTTGTTGAAGACCCTGCCCATGTGTTTGGAAGAGCTGATACTGAAGAGTCACGAACCTGGTGAAGACAAATTCACTTGCATGGTCGTCGACGGGATGGCGCCATGGGTTCTCGAGGTTGCGAGAGAGAAGGGCCGTGGCTGCCACGATAATGAAAATTCCCAAATTGATCGACGATGGAGTAATCGATGCGGATGGTAATACTGTTCTGTCTCTGACATCACTGTGTTAGGATCTTTTGAAAGGTCGGTACTGCACACAACTCCGAGAGCTCTGATACGAGATAAAGAAAGAAACTTTAATTGATTGATGACCTTTTTAAGGTCACAAAACTGTTCAAACACTTTTATCTTTCGCAGTTTTAACGATAACACAATCATTTGATTGCCAGAAAGATGATGGTGCGCATAAACAACAGAGACAGAGAAAAGAAAAGATGATCGATCCACATATACCCAATCTGGGTTTGATATTGTCGGTATGTTGTGCAGGATTCCCAATGAAACAAGAGATGTTCCAACTAGCCCCTGGTCTGCCGCTCATGAACCCAGCTCATCTTACATGGAACTGCTGTCGCGATCGAGAAACGCAGAAGGAGATCTTCCATAACTTGCTCGACGACGACCAAAGGAGACGGGTTGCTGAATTCTTCCTCTGCAATTCACCTTATGATATGGAGCAGCCAGTGTTCGCCTACGCTCCAAAGATACTGCCGGTCGGACCAATGGCTCACGGGGCAGCGTCTCGGTAAGCCGGTCGGCCATCTGTGGCCTGAGGACGGGACCTGCGAAGCTTGGCTGGATCAGCAGCGTCCCAACTCCGTCGTCTACGTAGCCTTCGGTAGCTTCACCACGTTCGACCGCGGGCAGTTCCAAGAGCTTGCACTCGGGCTGGAGCTCTGTGACAGACCCTTCTTGTGGGTCGTCAGGCCTGATCTCGTCGACGCCGCCATCGACGCCTATCCACACGGCTTCAGAGAGCGAGTTGCGCGTAGGGGAAGGATAGTTGGCTGGGCACCTCAGCAAAGGGTGCTGGCACACCCTTCTGTCGCTTGCTTCATGTCTCACTGTGGCTGGAACTCGACACTGGAAGGGGTGAGAAATGGACTGCCCTTCCTCTGTTGGCCTTATTTCGCGGACCAGTTCCTTAACCAGAGCTACATATGTGATGTTTGGAGGATTGGATCGAAGATGATGCCTGATGAGAATGGAATCGTATCGAAGGAACAAATCAAGTCAAAGGTGGAAGAGCTGCTTCTCGACGAGGACACGAGGGAGAGGGCGGGACTGTTGAAGGAATTGGCACAAGAAAGTGCCAGGAATGGTGGGAGTTCCTTCGAGAATCTAAAGAGATTTGCTGATGCCATGAAAGCATGAGAGCGACAAAGATGAGTGGAAGCGCGAATGGCTTGCATTACCAGGCTGTGATCGTTTACTAGGAATTGAAATAACATTTGAACAAGTGATGCATTGTGGTGTAAAAGTTGTGTTTGATGTCTGCATGAGAAATCGAAAGGAATCGAGATCAACTCGAGTTACTTGTTTGTCTCCACAGCAAGCTAAATTCTGGTTTTATGCAGACTTAAGTGCTATTACGGAAGAACTTTTCGATCTCATAAAATTTTATGAATTATGATGATAACATGCTAGGATTTCTAGAAGTCGAGTAAGTTCACCATCATCTTCTTCCTTCTTTTTATGTGAAAAAAAAACTCTTTTATTTCATAATTATTCAGCCTTCCTCTTTGCTTATTGATTTTCCAATCATCAAATTCCTCATCTTTTTATTAGTCGTAATCTAGATTGCTTTAATTCGCAGCAAGATTTAAAGTTGATGGACCACACTGTAATCTATGAAGACCAGACATCCTGCTCTTTTGTGAACTGTTTACTAGGAAGAGTAAGTTGACGAGTGATATAAACCAATAAGTTAATTATAATTCTGTCGAAGATCATTTAACTATTCATGAAATACTAATGACAAGAGCTAAAGCTAAAATAATAAAAAAATATTTTAACTTATTTATTGAAAGATATTTGAAAGGAACAAGCTAGTCGATCAACGTTCTATGAATACCAAAAGAGTCTAAAATGCTTAATATGATTCAAATAAATCAAAATCATGAATAGAAAGTTCAACCTTAAGAGAATGATGAATTTTAGCCCATCTCGAAGAATAAAGATCATTCAATCATGTTGGACCATATTGAAAATTATGAGCTTATTTTATTTTAGTTTGAGTTTTATTTTGTTAAAATGAAAGATCACGTGCCTTTTGATTACCTATAGATAATTAAAATGAAAGATACATGAATAGTCTACATTCATAAATTAAAAATATAAATGTTATTTAATGTATTTAATAGGTTTATTCCTTGACCTTTATCTTATATAAATAAGATTGACTTCCTTTGTAAGGAGATAATTTTAGAAATATAATCATCTTTCAATACTTACGAGTATTTTATTTTTAAGTACTTGTTTGAACTTTGAAACTTATTAAGCATTTCTGCTTATAGCATTCAAAACCCAAAATTCATTGCTTTCTTTTCGGGTTATCAAACTTCTTAGTTTATAGCATTTTAAGGGAATCAAAGTGTTGTTCTAATTATTTCATCAATTTTATATTAATAAAATGATTATAATAGTTTCTCTTACTTTAATCTTGAATTATTTGTCTTGTTTCAATTCGTTGGAGGGTGGCAATTTACATTCCATATGTATCATAGCTCTTTAGCCATTGGAGTGTATGGTTGCTAAGTTGATGATTTCCATCATTTGGTATTAGATCTCGACTCAAGGTTTGCATATCCATTTATTTACTATATTTTAATTTTATCTTTTCTTTTCTTCTTCTTTTAACACCATATCTATAATTGTTATTCTTCCTTCATCTTCATTGTTGTGCTTCTTATGTTATTACTATTCTTTTTTGTTTTTCTACACTTTATAGTATTAAAAAAATTAGAAAGTACAAAAAAAGAAAATCAAAGGTCAAAAAAAAAAGGAAAGAGATGAGAATTTTAAAAAATAATTATTGATTCAAGGAATTCTTGCAAATTACATAATTCTATCTTCAATTACATTCTTATTTTGGTTTGAAAATTTTTCTTCATTCTAGAAAATTTTCTCTATTCATTTGATATTTGAATTCTAATACTTGCTTGTGATTGAAGTGCATTACA
Organism: Musa balbisiana; assembly: GCA_004837865.1. Lineage (NCBI taxonomy): Eukaryota > Viridiplantae > Streptophyta > Magnoliopsida > Zingiberales > Musaceae > Musa > Musa balbisiana. The sequence continues at coordinate 11,287,924 of CM017191.1, read as the reverse complement.
CATACCTTTAAATTGGCATATCTTTTGTTTGCTTTTAGACCTACCCAATTTCATGACCTTTGGATTGTCATAATATGAATTGTTTGTTTAGATATATTAGTTAATGTAAGAACCTAAAGAATAAAACAAGAGAGGTAAAAGGTAAAATTGGTGATATTACTATCGAGAAAAGTGAAAAATTATGTAAAACAAGAGTAGAGTGAATCAAATCTTGAGTGAAACATGTGAGAGAGTGTTTTTTAGGTTTTAAACATGTCTAAAGATAAAGATAAAGGAGTAAGTTTTTTATCAAATAATCTTTTGGTTCAAACAATATAGTAACAATTTAAATGTATGTTCAAAATAATGGGAGATATAAGAAATCATCTAGAAAAACATGATGATGCAATTAATAGATTGCAAGGTGAATCATGGCATGGGAGACAATAAGGCGTGGGAGACAACCAGCCTTTGTCAATGATTAATATGATGGTGGAGATGACATGGCTGATGACCAAGTTATTTTAATTGGTCAAGATGTTAATCCTAGGAGACAAACTAAGAGAGGATGTTTTGATGATGTGGATAGAAACATAGGAAACATCAAAATAAAAAATTCTCTTTTTAAAGGGAAGACTAATCTATATGCCTATTTGGAATAGAAATGAAAAGTGAAGCTGATCTTTGAATGTCACAACTACTCCGAAAAGAAAAAGATAAAATTAATCACTGTTGAATTTTGTAATTATGCTATTGTTTGGTGGGATCAATTGTGTAAAGAATTTGTCCTTAGTCATTACTATAGGGATTTGCTGTTAGGATTGGGGTCGGCACTAAGAGGGAGGTGAATTAGTGCAGCGGTAAAAACGTTGGTTTCGTAAAATCTTCATACAATAAAAATCGAACTTAGAAGATAACTTGAAATCTCATGTTCGTAAATGTATTAAAGGCAATAAGTAAGTAAAGAGGTTTGCAGAAGGTAAATTGCACAACGCAAACCGATTTATAGTGGTTCGGTCGTCGTCGACCTACATCCACTCCTTTGATTCCTCTTCCATCGAGGCCACCGGCATCCACTATCGATCTTCTTTCAACGGGTGAAGATCAACTACCTTTTTACATACCTATTCTCCTTTTTATAGGTTTAGGAGACAACCCTTATAAGCACTCACTCCTCTCTTAAATAGAAATTTAAACTTAGAGTAGAAGAGGAGGATTCTCAAGAGATTGCAACAGCGTTTTCTCACTTTTGAATTCTTTATGCTTATCTACTTTAACCAAGGATGAGAGGGGTATTTATAGGCTTCAAGTTGATTCAAACTTCGACAGTGATACAACCTTTTCAAGCGTTTTCTTGAAGACTGTGTCACGACGGTGATACTTCTTGGGTCATTGTTCATTAGGCCCAACATAGTCTTTACATGGGCCCAACTGATCCCTAATTGGGTTGGCCCAAATCCAAACTCAATTACGTGCTAACTACAATTCCTAAGACATATTCTAAGCTAAAAAAGTCCGTAAGTTTAGTTTCTTCCGGCGAACTTTCGACGATCTCTCGGCAATGTTCCGACGGACTCCCGGCAAGCTCCTAGACTTCATGACGATCTTCTTAGTAAGTTATGACGAGCTTCTTCCGGCAAGCTCCTGGACTTCTCGGCCGGTTCCTGCAGAACTTCCGACGAACTCTCGAACTCCCAACAAAATTGCATCCTTGACTCCGGGACTTCATTTTGCTTCATGTCTTGCTATCGTAGTTAATCCTGCACATGTAAAACACACTTCAATCTAGACAATTAATACTAAGCATTAATCATGTTGTCCGACATGTCATTGGTCCCTCGACGCTTCGTCCGATTCTTCGACGCATCATCCTCTCTTGCGGCCTATTGCCCAATCGGCCAGTTGACTCCGCAATTCCGAAATCCTTGGCGCAATATCCGCTCTTCTTGGCCCGATGCCCGAATCCATGACCCGAAGTCTTCTGTCGATATGTCAACCGATCCTTCGGTTCGACGTCCAATCTTTTGACATGTTCTCCTCCGGTACAACATGATTCTTCCTGCTTTAATTGTCTCATCCTGATCGAAGCATCCTACATCACTCAAACGCAGATTAAAACATAAACACTTATCAATTGGTTTCATCATCAAAATATGAGATTCAACAATCTCTCCCTTTTTGATGATGACAACCAATTGATGACGGAGTTAAAACAAACTCCCGGAGTTAAAACAAACTCCCGGAGTTTAAGCAAACTCCTCCTATCAATATGTCATATTGATAGAACCTTGAATTCAAACCGAATTCAAGTCATTGCAAATTTCATCATGAATATTTGCAACACATCATTATGCATAACATGATCATACTTCTCCCCCTTTGTCATCAACAAAAAGGAGAAGTTTAATTCTCAAGTGCTTACAAAAACAAGTTTAAATCATTGCATAATAAATATAATTTCTAGTTTTATCATTATGTAAGCTAGCAAAAATTTTACAACATGCAAGCTAGCAATTTTGAGATGTTCAAGAAAGCAACTCTTGCTTCTTAAAATATGCAAGTTTACAAATTTTGCTACGTGTGCAAGTTTAACATGTTTTGCTTCTTGAGATAGGCAAGATAGCAATTTTTGCTTCTTTTGAGATATCAACTTTTTGCTTCTCTTTATATTGCAAGCTAGCAATTCTAACAAATTTTACATCATGCAAGGTAGCAACTTTTTGGTGATGTTCAAGATATCAAGTTATTCTCTTTGCAATATGTAAGCTAGCAAATATTTGCTTCTTTATCTTTGTCAAAAAGAAGGGAAGAATACAATTTTGTATCTATTTTTCCCTTTATAATAATTTTCAAAGCATGACAAAGATAAGTAATTATTTTTATTTCAAAATATCATAATTGAAATAAACATTGAATTTAAATCAAAGCAATCATGATTCACATCATATATAATACATCATCATAAAAAGAAGCATGAGTATTGCATGCATCATTTCAAATCATAAATATTCCATATCATGATAGTGCAAATTTTGTCAAATTACATCCTACCATATATGATCAAAACTTCTCATTTGCATACATCAAAATAAATTCATGAGTACTTCATGCATTCAATCATCACATAAAGAATATTAAGAAGAATTAATTGGGTGATGAGATAAATATTTCATGAATACAAGGAATTGTACATAAAAATCATATCATGATTTATTAGAATAAGTCTTCTTTTTAGTGAATAGCAAATAGATATCAATTCATGCATATCAAATATATGATTCACTTTGACAAATCTCATTTTTAGTAAATAACAAAAAAAGAATATGGGAGTTCAAAAACAAGATCTTGATTATTTTCTAGTATCAATATTAAAAATTCAAGATCATGATATAGATGAAGACATTCCTATAGCAAAAAGATGTCATGAGAGAACATGTAAATGATCTCGATTCATGTATAATATCTTTCAATTCATTATGAATCATAAAAATTATAATTCTGAAAAATCATGATTCATTTGGATAATTTTCAATAAGAAGATACAAGAACACATAATAGGAGATTCAATTTAAATCATTTTCGATAAAATCCATTAAATTTAAATCATTTTCATAATCCATGAGATTCACAAAAACATAATATACATAGATTCATTAATAAAAAATTAATAAGATAGAGATGAAAAATGTATTCCTCTTTTATGTGTTTCATTTGAAGTTGTTTGTTTCATACAAGCATGCCTCTATCTTTTTTATACCAAATAAAAATATATATCATCGTTTAAAATAAAAGTGTAAGATTTATTACAAAAATCATCAAGATCAATAAATCACAAAAATCATCATGTATAACTTTAAAATCTCATGCATAAACTCGTGTATCAAAATATTTAATATCTTCATTACATCATTATGCATCATTAAATATTCAATTGTCAAGCACAACACTTACACTATTTCATATACGAATGCCTTTTTCATTTATTCCAAATCAAAACATGCATCATCTTCAAAATCGAAAAAGCCACTTTTATTACCATAAAAATCGATAATACATAAATCGCAAGAATCATCATGCATAATTTCGAAAAATAAATTTATTAGGCATGATATCATCAAACATGATTTCATATGGCATTTTTAATCAAAATCATTTTGTTTATCATAAACATGCAATTTTCATGATTATTTTTAAAATTACTAGAATGATAAGCATGATTCCTATTTTTTCATTTTTATTTATTAAACATGCAATTTTCAAGAAAAAATTATATAATTTTTTTTAAACTAAATTAAAACCAACTCATGAAAAATATCCAGTAATTTCAAAGTAAACTAAAGGAGTTTCGTTTGAGTTGTTTACCTCATTAATGAAAACCGTTAAGGAGTAGTTTGTCACCTCGCCTTTGTTGGATTGTCCTTCATCTTTGGATGAGCTTATTTAGTCCCAATTTATGTTCTTTTTATTTTTTTAATTTTTGTTTCATGAACTTTTTAAATTTCTTGAGGAGTTCAAGTTCACAATCACTTGAGCTTATGCTCGAGTGGTCTTCAAATGTTCTATATCCCAAATCCTTCCTGTTATTTGGAAGATGGCTCTCAAGTTCATTTCATTCCATGCAATTTATTTCATAAGTTATTAAAGACCCAATTAGTTCTTCAATGGGAAAATAGTTCAAGTTCTTACATTCTTATATTGTCGTTACTTTAGAATCCCAATTTTTAGAAAGTGAATGTAAAACTTTGTTAACAAGTTCAAAATTCAAAAAACTTTTACCAAGTGCTTTTAAACCATTGACGACATCCGTAAAACAGGTGTACATGTCAACAACGATTTCGCTTGGTTTCATATAAAACAATTTGAAATCATGAATTAAAAGATTAATCTTCGAAACTTTTAATCTACTAGTGCCTTCGTGTGTAGTTTTAAGAATGTGTCAAATATCGAAAGTCGTTTCACATAAAGAAACCCGATTGAATTCATTTTTGTCTAAGGCGCAAAACAAGGCATTTATAGCTTTTGCATTTAGAGAAAAAGTCTTCTTCTCCAAATCATTCCAATAGTTCATTGGAAGAGAAGACATTTGAAAACCAAATTCGACTATGTGCCATAAATCGAGATTCAACAAAAGCAAGAAAACTTTCATTCGAGTTTTTAAGTGTAATCTATCCCATTGGAAAAGGAAGGATGAATGAGAGAGTGACCCTCTTAAAAGCCGAAAAGAGTCATTTCTATTTGAGTGTTAAACCAAATTAGAAAACGAAGCTCTGATACCAATTGTTAGGATCGGGGTCGACACTAAGAGGGGTGGGGGTGGGGGGGTGAATTAGTACAGCGGTAAAAATGTCGATTTTGTAAAATCTTCGTACGATAAAAACCAAACTTAGAAGATAACTTGAAATCTCATGTTCGTAAATGTATTGAAGGCAGTAAGCAAGTAAAGAGGTTTGCAGTAAGGTAAATTGCACAAGAGAAATGCAAACCGATTTATAGTGGTTCGGTTGTCGTTGACCTACATCTACTCCTCTGATTCCTCTTCCGTCGAGGCCACCGACATTCATTATCGATCTTCTTTCAAAGAGCGAAGATCAACTACCCTTTTACATCCCTCTTCTCCTTTTTATAGGTTTAGGAGACAACCCTTACAAGTACTTACTCCTCTTTTAAACAGAAATCTAAACTTAGAGTAGAAGAGGAGGATTCTCAAGAGATTGCAGCAGCGTTTTCTCACTTTTGAATTTTTTGTGCTTGTCTATTTTAACCAGGGATGAGAGGGGTATTTATAGGCTTCAAGTTGATTCAAACTTGGAGCCTAAAAAATCTCATCCCGGGTTTCCCAAGTGCAGGCGGTACCACTGCCTGCAGCCTCTCAAAGGTTGTGTCTAGGTGGTACCACTGCCCAGACTGATAGTACCACCACTTGACATAGTCTCAAAGACTATGCCACGACAGTGATACTTCTTGGGTTATTGTTTAGGCCTTTCATTGGGCCCAACACAGTCCTTACGTGGGCCCAATTAGCCCCTAATTGGGTTGGCTCAAATCTAAACTCAATTATATGCTAACTACGATTCCTAAGATATATTCTAAGCTAAACAAGTCCGTAAGTCTAGTTTCTTCCGGCGAGCTTTCGGCGAACTTTCGACGATCTTTCAGTAATGTTCCGGCGGACTCCCGACAAGCTCCTGGACTTCACGACGATCTTCTTAGCGAGTTTTGACGAGCTTCTTCCAGCAAGCTTCTGGACTTCTCGACTGGTTCCTGCAGAACTTCCAACGAACGTTTGGACTTCTGACGAATTCTTGAACTCCCAACGAAATCACGTCCTTGACTTCGAAACTTCATTTTGCTTCATGCCTTGCTATCGTAGTTAATCCTGCACATGTAAAACACACTTCGATCTAGATAATTAATACTAAGCATTAATCATATTGTCCGGCATGTCATTGGTCCCTCGACGCTTCGTCCGATTCTTCAGTGTATCATCTTCTCTTGCGGCCTATTACCCAATCGATCAATTGACTCCACAACTCCGATATCCTTGGCGCAATATCCGCTCTTCTTAGCCCGATGCCTGAATCCATAGCTCGAAGCCTTCCGTCGATACGTCGACCGATCCTCCGACTCGACGTCCAATCTTCTGACATGTTTTCCTACAGCACAATATGATTCTTCTTACTTTAATTGTGTCATCCTGATCGAAGCATCCTGCGTTACTCAAAACGCAGATTAAAACATAAACACTTATTAATTGGTTTCATTATCAAAATATGAGATTCAACATTTGCATCAATGGCGATAAACGTTTACACAAGGTTCCATTGTTAAGCTAAAATTGAATTAGAGTAGAAAGGATGATAAACCCATTGTTAAGCCTAAGATTGATGAAACTAAAGGCAAAAGTTAATTAGGTAGCAAAAGTAAAGGTAAGAATCAACCGAATCAAACTAGAAGTGTTAAGTGTTTTAAGTGCCTAGGGCATGGACATATAACACGCGAATGTCTTAATAAGATAGTTATAATCATGAGGGATGAGATTTTGGAATCTAAAAGTGAGAGAGAAGATGATGATGACATTCCATCTATAGAGGATGCTAGTAATGTAGAGTATGCTAAAAGTGAAAATTTAGTTGTTCAACGAACACTTAGTTTGCAAAATAAAAATGATGAATAACATGAAAATTTATTTCATACTTATTGTTTCATTGCTAACAAGTTGTGTAATGTGATTATTGATAATAGAAGTTGTACAAATATGGCAAGTACTTTAATCATGGAGAAACTGAAATTACCTACTATCAAACATCCAAAACCTTACAAGTTACAATGGTTGAATGATAGTAGTGTACTAAGGTAAATCAACAAGTGTTAGTTTCCTTTTCAATTGATAAATATAAGGATAAAGTTTAGTGTAACGTGGTACATATATATACTGGTCACATGTTGGGGAGACCATAACAATATGATCGAAGGGTAATACATGATGGGTTCAAGAATCATTATTCTTTAATCATGGATGAACAAAAATATCAACTTAGACTTTTAACTTCAAAGATAATTTTTGAAAGAAGCTTAAATCTTCGTTAACTAAAAGTTTAGGGAGGGAGCAAGAAAGAGAGAAAAAAAGAAAAAGGTGAATTGAGTGGTAAAAATGAGAGTATTGGAAAATATAAGGGGAGATAAAACAAGGAATACTTGAGTAAAAGAAAAATGATTGTTTATGTCAAAATGAGTAATGTGAAGAAAGCCTTAACTATGAGGTAGTCCTTACTTGCACTTATATACAAGGACGTTTTGACTGCTTTTAAGAAATTGATAAGAGTTTGCCTAGTGTTATTATTGATCTTTTGTAGGAAAATGAGGATCTCTTTCTCGAATAAGTTCATAATGGTGTGACACCAATTAGAGGAATTGAGTATCAAATTAATTTTATTCCAAGTGCAAGCATACCAAATAGGTGAACATATAGAGACTAAGGAAATTGAAAAGCAAGTGAGCTTATAGAAAATAAGTATGTGCGATAAAGCATGAGTCTATGTGTAGTTCCTGTTTTGTTGGTGCATAAAAAGGATTAATATTAGAGAATGTGGGTTGATTGTAGAGTCATCAATAAAATCATAGTAAAGTATAAACATTCTATTCCAGGGCTAGATGATATATTGGATGAATTGCAGGGTTTTTATGTGTTTTCAAAAATTGATTTGAAATTTAGATATCATTAAATAAGAATACGTGAGGGTGATGAATAGAAAATCGCTTTTAAAACTAAATATGATTTATATGAATAGTTGGTGATGTCGTTTGGATTAACGAACACATGTACTTTTATTAGATTAATGAACTATGTTTTGTGTACTTACATTAAAAAAATTTATAGTGATTTATTTTGATGATATACTTGTGTATACATGTAACACATTTAAAAGTTGTTTTGATGTGCTTAGAAAAAAAAAGTTATATGCTAATATAAAGAAATGTACTTTTTGCACTAATGAAATTACTTTTCTTAGATATATTGTTAATGATAAAGGAATACATGTTGATCAAGAAAAAGTGAAAGTAATTAGAGAGTGGCCAAAACTCTCTAGTGTTAGTGATGTTAGAAGTTTTATAGAAGATTCATTAAGGATTTTTCTATAATTGTTGCACCATTAACTAAATATATCAAAAAGAATATAGGATTTAGGTGGAGTAAAAAACAAGATGATACTTTTAACTTGCTTAAAGACAAACTCATATGTTTGCTTGTTTTACCTAACTTTGCTAAAACTTTTGAGATTGAGTGTGATGTGAGTGGAATAGATATTGGAGGAGTCTTAATACAAGAAGGCAGACCTATTACGTTCTGTAGTGAGAAGCTAAGTGGAGCAAGTCTTAACTATCCAATATATGATAAGGAGTTTTATGCTTTAGAGTGTTAGAGACATGACAACATTATCGTTGATGTAAGGAATTCATTATACACATCGATCATGAGTTCTTGAAATATTTCAAGGGACAAGGAAAGCTAAGCCATAGGCATACAAAATGAGTAGAGTTTATTGAATCCTTTTCATACATCATCAAGTACAAACAAGGTAAGGCAAATGTGATTGTCAATGCTATTTTTAGAAGGTATGCTCTAATGTCTAAACTTGATGTAAAATTATTGGGTTTTAAGTGCATTAAAGATTTATACAATTCTGATCATAATTTTGCTAATGTTTATGGAGCATGTAAGAAAGAGGGTTTTGACAAGTTCTTCAGGTATGATGATTTTCTTTTCAAAGAAAACAAGTTATGTGTTCCTCAATGTTTAATGAGAGAATTAGAGAGAGGTACATAGTAAAGATTTAATGAGATATTTTAATATTAGAAAAACTTTTGATGTGTTAAGTGATTACTTCTTTTGGCCACACATGAAAAAGATATTAAGAGATTGTGTGAGAAATGCATTACTTGTAAATAAGCTAAATCTACAATAATGCCTTATGGATTGTTTACCCCTTTTCCTATATCTAGTTAGCCTTGGGTTGATATATCTATGGACTTTGTCTTAGGTTTACCTAAGTCGAAAAGAGAGAGAGATTCTATTTTTGTTGTTGTTGATATATTTAGTAAGATGACATATTTCATTCCTTACCACAAAACAGATAATGCAACATATGTTGTGGGGTTGTTCTTCAAAGAAATTGTAAGTGATAGAGATGTAAAATTCCTTAGCCACTTTTGGAAAATATTTTAGAGCAAATTGGGTATAAGGTTGTTGTATTTAATCACTTATCATCCACAAACAGATGAACAAATAGAGATAGTAAATCAAACTTTATCAACACTTTTGAGGGCTATAATTCAAAAAAAATTAAAAAAATTAGGAGGAATGTTTACCTCATGTAGAGTTTGCTTATAATAGAAGTGTGCATGCCACAACAAACCATTCCTCATTTCAAGTTGTGTACGGGTTCAATCTATTAACTTATATGGATTTGCTATCTTTACCTTTGAAAAAAACTAATTTGGATGATAAGCAAAAAACTGATTTTGTCAAAGCATTGCATAAAAGTGTCCGAATACAAATTGAAAAATAAAACTCTACAATATGAGAAACAACATAAAAAGGTCGAAAATAAGTAGTATTTGAACTTGGTGATTGAGTTTGGGTACATTTGAGAAAGGAAAGATTTCCTAGTCAAAGGAAGTCTAAATTAATGCCAAGAGAGGATGGTCCATTTCAAGTGATTTAAATAATAAATGACAATGCATAGAAGTTGAAACTACAAAGTGAGTATGACAATGTTAATATAACCTTCAATGTTTCTAATTTATCTTTATTAGATGTAGGTGAAGAATATGCTAATTCGAGGATGAATCCTTTTGATAAAAAGGAGAATGATATGAACTAACAAGTTGATCATAATTTTGCCAAAGACCCTTTAACTATTCATGAAGGACCAATGACAAGAGCTAAAGCTAAAAGGATGAAAGAAACATTAACTTATTTATTGGAAGATATTTGGAAGGAGCAAGCTAATCTAAGACTCAGATCACGGTTCTATGGATGTAAGAAGAGCTTAAAATAGTCAACATGATTCAAATAAATCCAAATCATGAAGAGAAAGTCGAGAATGATAAGTTTTAGCTCATTTTAAAAAATAAAAATCATTCCACCATGTTACATCATATTGAGAATTGTGAGCTTATTTTATTTTAGTTTAAATTTTATTTTATTAAAATGAAAGATCATGTGTTTTTGATTAGTCATAAGAAATTTCAAGATAGAATATGAATATCATTTAATGTATTTAATAGATTTATTCCTTTTGAATTTAGCCTTTGTCCTATATAAACAAGGCTGATTCCCTTTGTAAAGAGACAATTTTAGAAATATAATCATCTTTCAATATTTATGAGTATTTTATTTTTAAGTTATCGCATGAACTTTAGAATTTATCAAGCTTTTTTGTTTGTGATGTTCAAAACCTAAAATCTTTGCTTTCTTTTCAACTTATCAAACTTCTTAGTTTATGATGTTTTAAAGGAATCAAATTATTGTTCTAATCATTTCATCAAATTTTTATTGATAAAATGATTAGAATAATTTCTCTTATTTCAATTTTAAACGATCTGTCTTGTTTCATGAGAGGATGATAATTTATATTTCATATATTATCATCTTTAACTATTTGGGTGTAGATTGTTAAGTTGATGATTTCCATCCGAGTAGAAGTTATTATGTGATTGAATTTTTTAAGAGATACTGATTTTGCAGGCTGAATGTAATTGAGAAACCCGTGTCACCTTCCATAAAAACATGATGCTCAGTTGCATTATGTTTGAAAAGACTACAGAGTTACAAGCATTCGTACGTGTCATTGCTGCATCTGTTTGTCTTGTTTGCTGCCAAACATAAGTTGTATCGCCTCCAAGTAATGAACTTATTGGTGTTGTATCTGCAAGATGACAACTTCACACTTTGAATCTTTCGTCCAACTTGTTGTTCTTAGCGCATCTGAGATGACACGAAAGTCCACACATCAGCCGGCCGGTACGATGAGACCGATCACAAAACTATAGATCCGATGAAGACATGGTAAATGTGGAACAAGAAACCAGCAAAGGAATCGAATTGTTTGAATAAGATACCATTCCATCGTCATTTGTCTGCAATATATGTGACGGGTGAAGTGCACAACTGCGATAGCAGAGCTGACATGGGGGTATTGCCACATGCACTGGCACTGCCATACCCAGCACAAGGCCATGTTATCCCCCTCATGGAACTCTCGCATTGCTTGGTGGATCATGGCTTCAGAATCACCTTTGTCAACACAGAGTTCAATCATGATCGCGTTGTCGCCGCCTTACAGATTGATAGCACAATGGAGCAGATCAATCTGGTTTCCGTCCCAGATGGGTTGGACAAGGAAGAAGATCGAAATGATATCGGGAGGCTAACCGAAAGTCTCATGAAGACTATGCCGCTGTGTTTGGAGGAATTGATACGGAAGAGCAGTGAAGCAGGAGACCGGATCACATGCATGATAGTCGACGAGAGCATGGCATGGGCGCTTGAGATTGCGAAGAAGATGGGTCTTCGGTCGGCTGCGTTCTGGCCAGCGTCAGCCCAGCTGCTGGCCACACTGCTCAGAATTCCGGAGTTGACCTCCAAAGGTGTCATCGATGCAGATGGTAAGAATTAGCCTGCAAACCGAGAAAGAAAGCTACTATTTCACCTGTGATTTATTACTCGACTACAGAGCAGTTGAGAGAATCTGTTCCATTCTGTGCAGGAGCACCAACAAGGCAAGAGATGTTCCAGCTCGGCCCCGGCATGCCGCCCATGAACACAGCTCACTTCGTCTGGAACTGTATCGGCGATAGTAGAACCCAACGAACAGTGTTCAACTGCATACTCGACAACAATCGAGCAATCGAGATCGCAGAGTTCATCATCTGCAACTCATTCAAAGAGATTGAAGAACCAGTGTTCGCCAGTGCTCCAAGAATTCTCTCCGTAGGACCATTGCTCACAGGCCTGCGACCAGGGAGACCTGCCGGGCATTTCTGGCCCGAGGATGCCACCTGCATGTCCTGGCTTGATGAGCAGCCGCCCAGCTCCGTCATCTACGTTTCCTTCGGAAGCTTCACCATCTTCGACCGCCGCCAGTTCCAAGAGCTCGCGCTGGGGCTCGAGGCCACCGGCCGCCCGTTCTTGTGGGTGGTCAGGCCTGACCTCACCGCCGCATCCGGTGATGCCTACCCACCGGGCTTCGAGACCCGTGTCGCGGGAAGGGGGAGGATGGTAGCCTGGTCACCTCAACACAGAGTGTTGGCTCACCCATCCGTAGGATGCTTCCTGTCCCACTGCGGCTGGAACTCGACCATGGAGGGTATCAGCAATGGAGTTATTTTCCTGTGCTGGCCATATTTCGCAGACCAGTTCCTCAACCAAAGCTTCATATGTGATGTGTGGAAGGTGGGTCTGAGGTTGATGCCTGATGAGAATGGGATAGTGAAACAGGAACGCATCAAATCGAAGGTGGAGGAGCTGCTGAGGGACGAGGAAATGAGATCAAAGGCATTACTTTTGAAGGACATAGCCCACAGAAACATTAGCAGAGGAGGGTCTTCCTCTCAGAATCTTCAAGCTTTTGTTGATGCCATGAAGACCTCAACGAAAGAAAGCCCGGAAAGCCTTAGAATTTGAACTTGCACTGTCGACAACAGTCTGAATGACTAAACTGAGCCTCACTTTAAGATTTCACATCTCTTGCTCTGTTCAGTGTATGCAATAAAATGTACAGCATATATATATATATATATATATATATATATATATATATATAAACTCCCACGCAAGAAGTACTCCCATTGCCTAAAAGAGGATAGAATCACTAGGAATAGTACACTGCAAAGTTCTTATATAGCACTACTCGATTGAAAGTGTACAGCCATCTCGGGAACAAGTATTACCAACTTCTTTTTCTATCTTTTTTTTCTAAAGAAAAAGTGTTTCCACTAATTTTAAGAGCACTGATGCCTTGCTAGTTCTAGCTTAAACATTGGGACAAGGAGATCACAAAAGAATCTCTCAGTTGGCTGTCCCCTCATCGACCAAAGCCACAATCAACACAGACACAACAAGAGACGCGGCAAAATGACATGGACAATCCAAAAAAAACCATCCTTTTAGCTCTCACTCTCACTCTCACTCTCCAACATATACCACATCACTCACTGCATGCCGCCATTCTTCTCCGTGCAGGGGCTATGGAAATCCACCAACAGCTTCAAGACCTCGACTTGGGCCCTCAGCAGAAGGATATACTCCGCCGTCTCCTCGAATATCCTGTCGGTGGCCGTCTCCTTCTCCTTCACGCTGTCGCTTTTACGCGGTATAAGCTTCCTGAGCGCTTGAAGCCGCTCCTTCACTGCCCCCGACGCCACCGCCGCCGCTGCCGGGCTCTGCTTCCTCCTGCCATCGATATCGTAGCATATCCTCGAGCACTTCAGAAGCGGCAACCTCCTCCGCCGTCTCCTGTTCATTCTTACTACAGGTCTCGAGATCTTGTGGTCGAGGCTCGTCGGCATGGCAGGGAAGAGGGTGTCGAAGAAGCGGTCGCCGAAGATGGGAAGCAATGAGACTCTTTCAACTCCTTTTATGGAGACAGGACGGAGGAAACATGAAACAAAGCTCAAGTGTCGAATCGCATACCAAAGTTCCCCTGTTTCTTCCAATAATTACGATATCACCACCACCACGTCAGCGAAATCAGCACAGGGAGCGATGGCATTCATGTATATTAAAGGCAAGCATATGGTCAAAATATACGAGGAAAAGTTAAACATGAGAAAGCCATAGGCGGTACTGCCACGGATCACGTGGGAGCCCGAAACATTCACGTGTCTCAATTCCCAAAATACCCCGTTACGTAAAAAGCAACAGCTGTGTTTTCGCACCGGCAATTTTTACATTCAAACCGCACTGCAAACCGCTGCCGACGCGGCTTGAACTGAAGCGTGAACGGGACCACCTCCTTCCGCGGGCACACACTGTGGGTGCACATTCAGAACGTTTATTTGATCAAACCCGCCTTTTGCAACAGTAACCATCGTGACAGGTCCACGTGGGTGTCAGCGGCTCCTTCGCCCCGTTACGCGCTTTCCTCGAGACCGTGGCACGCGTGATCGGATATCGATCCAACGGCTCGTTACGTTGATGGCGGACTCGTTATAGCGGGCGTTACTACTGCTACGGCAACCGCTACACAAGTTTTATAGCAGTCACTTATATATCGGTATACGCAGATCGGTTGCAATTTCGTGCGTGTTAACAGTTATTGTAACCAAAGACATAAGTAAAAAAGATATATAATAACCTTTTATGTATTTATATATAATTAAGCACCAGGAAAGGATGCTTGCTTGGGGGTACTGAGGTCGGCTAAAACTTGGACGAGACGGTGGTGGAGGAGTAGGGCCGGTGGGTGGGTGGGTGGGTGGGGGTTGATATGAAGCAGAGATCATGTGAAGATGGGGAGCGTGGCCAGTGGCCAGCGATACATCCGCGTCGTTGCAGCGAGGAAGGGGCGGGAAGACACAGGACCAGAGAGGGAGGGAGACATGGCGGAGAGCACATGGAGGCAAGGGGGGTTTTGGGGAAGAGGATGTGGGAGCAGCATGTGGGCGGAGGAGGAGGTGGTGGGCGCATTGCCTGCAACATTCCATGCGCCCCCAGAAACGAACAGTGCCCGCTGTCCGCCTGCAAAGCTGATATTGGTAGCCAACTAAAACTTTTATGTGTAGCGGCTCACAAGCAACCAAAGTTGCAGTACTTGGAAATCCTAAATATTTTCCTGAATCAATCAGGAAGACAATAGTCTTATGATCCTTTCACGCATTTAATGAAAACTTTTTATCCCACTCTCACCTTATGTGAGGATGACTACCTGTTGGGACTTACCATATCATGCGTGAGATTTAAAAGAAAAACGTCGAGAGACTTTTTGTTCATTGATAGATTCTAATTATCATTCAACAACAAAATTAGATACTTAACGGACAATTTTGGCGATGGAGACACATTACCTGATCGAAGAAACTTCAACGTTTTTGGTCCACGAGACAGCTGTGTTAATCGAGCTTGTTTTGTTCCTTCCCATTCGGTGAAGACGTTGATGATTGATTCGTCCGGTTTTATGATGAGATTTGGTAGCTTCCCTAATTCATGATTGATTAGAGATGGTGGAATCTCTGTTAACGGAATCATTAGTACTTCTCCTCCTCTACGGTCTCTGGCGAGTGTATGGTCTTTCGGCCATTCATTAGGCATATTGCAGGTCCCATTTATCACTCAATCAAGCCAAAACCCAAGTCACCATTGTGATCGATCGAACTCGAATAATTAACTGTGTTACTTGTGAGGAAGATATCCGTAATTTTCGATAAGCGTAATACTTATAAATGCAAATATAATGTTGATGTGACGCATACCAATACTGACAAGACCTTTGAAGGTTTCATGTCCTGAACGTTTGACCAGGTTTTCACCTTCCATCACTTCAATCACTTACACACAAGAAAAAGGAGAACAAATATGCCACAGAAAAGGACGTGAGACACAATTCCTCGGTGTTCTATCTTGAAGAATTCCACAGATTCGGCCAATCTCCATTATTATGTGAGACGCAGTGGAGTTAGGCATATTATGATGATGATGATGATGATGCAGTAGTAGGGAGAAAAGTACAAGTAAAGCTTTAACTAATCTTACCAACAATTTATTGTGAAAAGTGAAAAGAAATATATTTTTTCTATCTTTTTCGTTTAAAGATTGATATATACATATCGAATTATTTATATAATCTATTTATGTCGATATGATTCGATACATAATAATCAATCGATACATAAGTACAAATAAATAGATAAAATAAATCGAGTGAAGATTTCTTTTCTTTTTAATCCATTATCATTACAGTTTCTGTTGTAGTGTTTTCTACGTTATAATCAAATCCACTTGCTTCTTTTTGCTGTATGCTGTACCATTGCATGAAGTTGTCTGCTACCTTCTTCTCCCACTGTCAGTACCTTTTTCTTAAACTATGGATCATCTTAATATCTTTCATCTCACACCAACTTTCTCTCGACCAACAATCATTTGCCTTTTCTGATCTCTCAAGTTTCCTCACAGATCTGATCATCTTTAATTTTCTTAAAGAAAATGAAATTTTTGATCACAAAAAATTCGACCAAAGTATGTTCTTTCTGGTTATTAATCCTAGTTTGATGATTGTTACTTATCTATTTCAAAGAATATATGAGAGTAAATGTGCTGTTTCGATTCTGGTGTGGGTTTAGAAGCAAACTTAGGATACTTGGAAAAGTCTGACATGCGGAGAAGAAAAGAAAGTCGTTGTTGTGGACTTTCCTGGATTTGTTCTCGGTTATATTAGATTGCGACCTATGAGAACTTGGTTGTTCTGCTGTCATTGTATTGATTTGCCTGCTTCCTTCATTCTACTGCAGTAAAACATATTGATCCTCCAGTTCTCTGGACTAGTCATTTGAATCCTAATGCTGTCTGTTTTGGAGTTACGTGATAGAGAACATGCGATCATACGGTTGACTGTTTCCTTCCCTTTTGTTCTCTCTGTCGGTTTGGAAGTTCAGTTAATGCAAGAATTTTTCGTCACAACACGTCCAATATTTCCATCCAGTGATAAGAAAATGTTTGTGTTTGGTAGATCGTGAGATGCTTGCGGAGTAGTCGATGTCAGTGTTACCTCTTTGACTTTTTGTGTGGTGAGTTCATGGTGGGGAGAATGAACTAGATCTCACAAACGGGGTGTGAGAAAGAAGGGGAAGGCCTCTTTTTAGTATTTAAGGAGCTGCAGACCATTTCCTTTCTCTTCACAGGGAAGTCCTCTTTCTCCTTCCTCTCTGTCATCCTGCCATAGGATCTCCGATCTTCCCGTTCCTGTGCCTCTTCCTTGTAGGAAAGTTCCGAGAAGGTAATGTTCTCACCTGATATGAAGTGTTTCTCTCTGGTTCGATCGATAGATTTCTGTCGTCCTCTGTTTGCGCTGGTCTTACTAAGCGTCCACTTTGATTAGTTATGTGCTATGGTTGGTCTTTTAGATCGACAGTTCTTTCAGTATCATGCTGCTAATTCACAATTGTAGAATGAATGATGAGTAAGAAAAGAGTTTCAGATCACAACACCTTCAGGTCACCCGTTTGTGCAAATCTTGTAGCGAGTGGTGTTATGTGACCGTTTTAGTTGTTAAGATCTTAAGGTGCATTTCCAACTGTGATTTTTCAGATTCGATCCACATGTAATTTTTTTTGCTGCCTGAGTAGCTTTCATTTGGGGATAAAAGCTTGTTAACCGGCAAAATTTGACCTTGATCGATCCTTTCATCGTGGATTCTCAACATCTTTCCGGTTGGAGAAGTTGAGCTTGCACTGACTCAGACAAACAAATATATAGATATAGCTGCAAAAGTTCAATTACATTATGAACACTCTTGAAGAATGAGAAGGAATCGTAGTTTTAGTTGCTTTGAGTCTCGGACATTATGCTGGTTGCAGATCTGTAGCGTTTGCAGCCACTCGACTTGTATCCTTTCTTACGCCTTGATGTTGTCAGAAGAATCAAAGTCATGAATGATTCAGATTCGTCAGTGTTTGCATCTTCTGACCGCTTGATATTGTTCGGACAATCTCGAACGCAGACATGGTGAAGATATGCTGCATCGGAGCCGGCTACGTCGGCGGCCCAACCATGGCCGTGATTGCTCTGAAATGCCCTGCCATCGAGGTGGTGGTCGTGGACATCTCTGTCGCCCGTATCGCCGCATGGAACAGCGATCAACTCCCGATCTACGAGCCGGGGCTCGACGACGTCGTCAAGCAGTGCCGAGGAAGGAACCTCTTCTTTAGCACGGACATAGAGAAGCACGTCCGCGAAGCCGACATCATCTTCGTCTCCGTGAACACCCCCACCAAAACCCGCGGCCTCGGCGCAGGCAAGGCTGCAGACCTCACCTACTGGGAGAGCGCGGCTCGCATGATCGCTGACGTCGCCAAGTCCGACAAGATCGTCGTGGAGAAGTCCACCGTGCCCGTCAAGACCGCTGAGGCCATCGAGAAGATCTTGACCCACAACAGCAAAGGCATACGCTACCAGATCCTCTCCAACCCGGAGTTCCTCGCGGAGGGCACGGCGATCCAGGACCTGTTCAGCCCTGACAGAGTACTCATCGGCGGGCGGGAGACCCCGGAGGGCCGGAAGGCCGTCCAAGCTCTGAAACAGGTCTACGCCAATTGGGTTCCCGAGGACAGAATCCTCACCACCAATTTGTGGTCTGCCGAGCTATCCAAGCTCGCGGCTAATGCCTTCCTAGCTCAGAGGATCTCATCGGTGAACGCCATTTCTGCGCTGTGCGAGGCCACAGGGGCCAATGTGGCCGAGGTGGCCTTCGCTGTCGGGAAGGACAGCAGGATCGGGCCCAAGTTCCTGAACGCAAGCGTTGGATTCGGTGGCTCCTGCTTCCAGAAGGACATCCTCAACCTGGTCTACATCTGCGAGTGCAATGGCCTCCCGGAGGTGGCCAACTACTGGAAGCAAGTCATCAAGATCAATGACTACCAGAAAAGCAGGTTCGTGAACCGGGTGGTTTCCTCCATGTTCAACACCGTGGCGGGCAAGAAGATCGCAGTGCTCGGGTTCGCCTTCAAGAAGGACACCGGCGACACAAGGGAGACTCCGGCCATCGACGTCTGCAAGGGCCTTTTGGGCGACAAGGCCAAGATCAGCATCTACGACCCCCAGGTGACGGAGGACCAGATCCAACGTGATCTCGCGATGAACAAGTTCGACTGGGATCACCCCGTCCACCTCCAGCCGATGAGCCCGACGGCCGTGAAGGCGGTGTCCGTGACCTGGGACGCCTACGAGGCCACCAAGGGGGCGCATGGAGTCTGCATCCTGACGGAGTGGGAAGAGTTCCGGAAACTGGACTTCGCCAAGATCTACGAGAGCATGCAGAAGCCTGCCTTCATCTTCGATGGGCGCAATGTGGTGGATCCCGAGGAGCTTAGGGAGATTGGATTCATCGTTTACTCGATTGGGAAGCCTCTGGATTCATGGCTCAAGGACATGCCTGCTGTGGTCTGATTGGGAGACGACAACACAACCATGGATCATGATGTTGATTACTTCTTTATGATTATTGTCTTATCATATTGGGTATTTTTCTCAATTATTTTCATAATTATGTCTTATCCTTTCCTATTATACTTTGTAATGGAGTGTCTTTTGTTGCATTAAATGAAAGCATTACTAGTTCTATTAGATGGATCTATCTATCTGTAACTTGATGAGACCTCTGTTCTAGAATCCATATCGACTCAGGTGCACTGCACTGTACTGCACTGCTATCATTGTTGGTTCTAAAACAGTCAATTATTGTGTATTATTCTTAAGATAAAATGAAAATATTCTGATAACCTTATGAAACACGTTCACAGAAGAGCTCGGGTCTAATGAAGTGACAATGCCCAAGATTTCACTTGAGTGTCCCGAAGAAAATGCCATTTATCTCGAATTAGTTTACTTTGCTTGTGACTGTTTGAGTCTTGACTTCTTCTAAGTTGTACGACCTGCATCAGTTGGAACTGAGCCGATCATTTCCTATGGATTGGGCTTGGAAGGGGTATGATTAACCAATTCAGAATTCTCCGTCCTTCAAAGAAAGTAAACTGTTGAATCCCTTACTAGCCATGGACAGAAGAAGCTCAGGACACCCTCCAAAAGGTCAACTGTTGAATCCCTTACTAGCCATGGACAGAAGACCAGGCTTGACAAGATCTTGATCCAAGGTCTGTAAAGGTGGTCATCTTCCACCTCCGGCACTGTCATAGAGACCTTAGGAAAACCGATATACATCTGATGAGAAAGCTTAGCGTTGGCTTTTTATGTGACGCCCCAATTAGTCCCTCGGAAGTGGGTTAAGATTATGATTAGCTTATATGAGTCCAATGAGTATACTATATTAACTCTAGCTTAAGTATTTTGGTTCATGGTTGAAGGAGGGTTATGTTGGGCCACGAGAACGTCAAGCTAATTTGAGTGCCTACATCGGAAGTGAGCTAAGATATTTGGTATCAGAGCCGACCTAACATTTGGGCAGGGTGAGAGGGCTCGAGTAGGAAAGGACTACCCGTGGATGAGTGTACTACGTTAATTTTAGCTTAAGCATTTTGATCCATGGTTGAAGGATCAAAATGAAGTTATTTAGCTTATTAGACTAGGATCGTGACATTTTAGGTTATACACTGTTTCAATCTGTGTTCTACCATGCAATAGCTGAAACATAGGTTGGGGATATTTTCATATGCAACCATTTGAAAAACTTTATTTATTAGCCCCGTAGTAGTTTAAGAAAAATCCATCAAGATGTAAACTCGTACAAATTTACCTCTAAATCTGATGATGCTAATACTATCTATCTTGATCAATCTGCCAATGACAAAACCTACTTGTAGAAGGAGAATGGGAGTGAGAAATTCTAGTGGAAGACCCGGGAATTACACTCACATTGGTTGGAATTCCTGGGGGCGAGAAATTCTAGTGGAAGACCTGGGGAATTACACTCACATTGATTGGAATTCCTGGGGGCGAGAAATTCTAGTGGAAGACCTGGGAATTGCACTTACATTGATTGGAATTCCTGCCTCTAAAGAAATAATGGATAAAACTTGTCCCAAGGAGTTAGGAGGGTCCTCTGGTGAAAACTTTGGTAAGTTCTTTCTGTAAGGGAGGAGTTCTGTCGAGCTCAGACATGGAGCCTTGAGGTTGAGATGGAGCATCGTGTCGATGTGGCACCTCGGACTCGGGAGAGCTATCGTCATTTCCCGAGACATTCGAAGTTGTACGAGACAATGTCGTATAGTACAAAGCTTACTCTGGAAAACTTCGAATGGTACCACCGATCGACGTTAATGGGGGGAGGATAGACATTCCCCTTAATTCCGCTTGATACTGATATAGCCCGGAAGAGTCAAGTCGAGAAACTCCCTTCCCAACCTCGGCCTGTGTGCAGAAGCCCGACGACAAGGAAGGCCACATGCCAACGGGGACGATTGCATGTGGGATAAGTCTCAAGCTCAATCCGAGCCGAAAGAAGCCCCCATCCAATGATTAATCACACGAACGATCATACACATCGGGGGTCGGATCGAGCCGTGATGACATCTCGGCCACGGTTTTAGAGTTCGTTAACATACCATACCCGGCAAGCTTCATCCACCTCTTTGTGGTCTAAGACCAACTTAAGGTTGGAAGAAGCTTGAATCTGGCTTAGCTTCTCTTCCAAACCATCTGAGAACTTGCCGGCATCAACCCCGTGTGCCCTTCGAGAAGAGTCCAGCCCAAGATGTGGGAGCTGCATTGTTGACAGCATCCGTTGGCTTCGAAGTTTCCTCCACCTCCTGTGGAGGAGACGGGTCAAGGCCAGCAGAGAAAGCAGCTTCAGGATGATCGAGAGCTCATCGCTCGTTCTGCCTCACTCGGACGCCAGATATGCGGCGCTGGTGCTCCAGGGACTAGTGGTGTTGATCTCTGCCTTTCTCCGTCTTTTGTCGAGCTCATGCGTTCGCACACTCGAGACTTGCAAACTGCAGCTGCTGAGTAAGAAGTTTCACAGCTTCTTTGCAGGAACTGTGTATGCCATGATAGCTAAATTAAGCAAGTAATAAACAATCTTTCTGAAGATGAAGCATCAAATTCACCTATGAGGTCAACCATAAACTCTGTATCCATAGAATTGCTGATTTCTTACAAGCATGAGATAATTATGAATGAGAAGAAGAAATGTTAGCTAAATTTAAGAATGATTGGTCTTCAAGCTGCAGAACAATTGCTTCCTGACAAGAAATTGTGGATCCACGTTGTAATTATTTCTGGATAGGAGGAGGATAATGGAAGGTTGCAACGGGTTCATTTGCAATAAGAAACTTAAAAAGGGCCTTTATGCAATACACGTTTGCACTTGGGTTTTATATATACGCCCCTCTCTATCGGAAAATATGCAGTTGCCCCCTCTCCACTGGTGGTTTCACGCCGAACGCCGGGTGGTGGAAGATCCACTAGGTGAAGTGGCCAAGGTAAGGGCCTTTATCACGCGCATCCGGGATCGGTAGTAGAACGTCGTCGAGATCGAGAGATCTTCCATGGCGAGCTCCTCGACCTTGTCGTGGATCGTCTTCTTCCTCCTCCTGGGTCTAGGACGCTGTAAAACCGTGAAGAGAGACGGTACTCCTCTTCTTCTGCCAAGACTATTCTTTTCCGGTTCGAATCGCATAGTTTCTTGACGCTTTTGGGCGCGATAGATCGCTCGTAATTCGGTGGTTTTCCTTTTGTCCTTTTATTGGAATTTTGGTGGATCGCATTACCAGGATCCAGAATTGATAGGCGTGGTTCGGTTCATTGTTCGCCTCCATGCTAAATGTGGGCAGCAAGTTAGGTTTTATCGCTTATTGTTGAGCTCAATTCCTTTTCTCATCGATGAATTGTGCAGTGCCTCTTTCTTTAAAAGTTCACCGGCACTCTGATTTAGGACGAGAAGAAGCTTAATTTGCCCAAGACATTTCCTTGTTGTTTGCTCCCAACACCTTGACCTGAACACTGGCATTTTCTGAATTCGGAAGGATGTTGGGACTCATACTCTGACGGTGCTTTTTAACACAGCTTCGATGGAAAGGGAGCATGTATATATTATCATGATTGGACATATAAGAAATTTGAAATGCCTCGTATAGAACATAATAAAATGTGAAGATGTAATTGATGCCTTCTTATTGCTCTACACTGAATACCTTGCAGTGAAAGCATTGAATGAAATCAAGGCTTCACTTGGATGGAGAGTAGTCTATGCATGGGTGGGAGATGATCCCTGTGGAGATGGTAATCTTCCCCCGTGGTCAGGGGTTACATGTTCCCAACAAGGAGATTACAGGGTTGTGACAGAATTGTAAGTATCCATACTTTCCCAACTAATCATGTTTCTTACGTTTGCACCTTGGAAGTTTTGAGACCTTATCTGTCTGCAATTCGGTGGCCTGAGGGAAACGACATCAGTGACTTTTCAATGAGTTGTCTATGATATTTGGATGCTAACAGAGCATTCTATTTCTATGTAGAGTACTCTCATTATTAGGAAGACTTGGCAGATGAATGTTATAGTTTTAAGCTTAAATATAAATAAAATCACAAGCTATTTTTAGTTGTATTTGATCTGTAGATTTTGTCTTCTAGATAAGGTATTGAATTTTAATATATAGTTTTGATGTAGAGCTTGTATTTTCTGAAGTAAATACTGGTTTTAAACATTAAAATTGTTCTATTGGTCTCTGAAGTTTATTCTTTGGTCCTACTACACTTGCAGGGAAGTTTATGCAGTTTCAATCGTTGGCCCTTTTCCTATAGCAGTAACAAATCTCCTGGACTTAAAAAGACTGTAAGAACTCTCCCTGAAATATCAGTTGCAAATTTATGAGTTACAGAATATTTATAGCGACAAGTGCTGGTTGTATTCTTCATGGTGCTTTTTCTGTATGCTACATCTGTGAACACAAGTTCACATCATGATGTGACCATGTGCCGGCATTCTTGCATCATGTTATACTGAATAAAACATGGACTTGGTATGTCATTTTTCAATAAGAAATGGACAGCAAATGTATATGGATATGCCAGCAATCTTTGCATCATGTTAATCATGGACTTGGTATATCAGTTTTCATGAGAAAGGAAACATATAGAGAGAGGGTGCTCACTTCCGTTGTTGTTTCAAACAATTAATCTATGCATGTTCATGTTCTGCGGGTATCCTTTGAAAATGCTAACATTACTGAATATGGTTCCTTTATAAAAGAGCAGTTACTTTTATCATTACATGCTGCTACAGTTGATCAAGCTTACTTGTAAGTCGATAAATAATAATTAGCAGCTGACAGCTTATGCGATGCATTGTTTATCTCCACAGAAGAAATCAACTTATTTGCTAGCTCCTCTAAGTTGTCTACATTAGTTTTTATCTCTTTGCATGTGAAGAATAAAGCATATGACTAGCTTTTTATGAGCTTCCTATAAATCATGGCTTTATACAAACAAACCAGCTTCCAGATTATTAGCTTGTAACTACATGTTGCAGTGCATTTAACAAAAATTTTCAACTCTACTTTAATGTCAGGGATCTTCATAATAACAAGTTGACAGGGCCCATCCCTCCTCAAATTGGACGTTTGAAGCACCTCAAGATACTGTATGTTCATCTGAGCTTTTTGGTTAAGCCTGTAATCTGATATTGGTTGGTATTTTGTTCTTTTGTTTTTTCAATGAACCAGACTGTATAGGTAGGTATACCATTAGTATATATGTACTGTACAGGTCCGGATAACAAGAACTAGTATTGGGCTGAGTTTAAAATCCTTGTTGCTATGCTTGCACTGAGTTTGTCTTTTTACAAGCTTATAGTTCCCCATTTAATTCTGTTTTATCTTAAAAATAATGATATGGTTGAATTTGATTAGAAGTGAGACTACTTTTTGTAAGAACAAAAGTTGTTTATCTTAGGTGACTAATTAGAGGGCAAAATTTTATTTAGAAACACTAATATTATGAACCTTATCTGGCAAAATGACAGTAGCTCTGTCAAAAATAACTTTCAAGCATTGTCCTTGTGAGTTCCTTGACTGGCAAAGCGACAGTAACTCTTCTTGAGGCTTTTCATTTGAGGAAAGCTTATATAACCTGACAACTAATTACTTATAGTTTTTCTTGTTTTCATCTGGATGCATCTTAGGAATCTGAGATGGAATAAGTTGCAAGATGTCATTCCTCCTGAAATTGGTGAATTGAAGAAACTGACACATTTGTGAGTTTTTAAAGGTGTATTTGTCATATAATGGTTAGTTTTCAGAAGTTTTTTCATATTGGTGTTTTTCATTTTGAAAACTTTGCAGGTACCTGAGTTTCAATCATTTCAAGGGTGAAATTCCTGTGGAGCTTGCAAATCTACCAGAACTTCATTATCTCTATCTCCATGAGAATCGTTTGACTGGAAAAATTCCTCCAGAATTAGGGAATCTAAAGAACTTACGACACCTGTATCAATTCTCTCTTTTTCTTCCCCTCCTCTCTCTCTCTCTCTTTTGTGCATGTTTCTGTTGACTGTTTCTGGATATGCAGCTGTTGTTCATACATGTTTGCTGTTAAATACCATCAAACCTATAAGGGATCATTTAGCGGTCTGGATTTATGTGATAACCATCTTTTCAGATTCTTTGTTTATCATTTTGTGATAATTTTGGTAGCAAACTTCCAAGATCAAACATATAGAAATTTCCTAACAATGTAGCTATTTCTAGTGATGTTAGTGGCAACCACTTGATGGGAACTTTAGCCGATTTCATCCGAAATGGAGATGGTTTTCCATCTCTCCGCAACTTGTAAGTCAGTTCCTAGCCTTCTTTCATATTATTTGTTTATTACTCTGGATCTCTTTTTGGATACTACTTGTTGATATAGGTACCTGAACGATAACCAGTTAAGTGGAGAATTGCCTAATCAAATTTCAAATTTGACCAACCTGGAGATATTGTAAGTTTTGCCATATTGAATGAAATTTCACGCTCAAATGTTTTTTTTACGACATCCAATTTAACCTAGCACCAAGATTTTTGAGGATTTTATCTATTTGTTTATTCTATATATGTGTTTGTAGGTATTTATCGTACAACAAGTTGAGTGGACAAATAACTCCCAAGCTCATAGAAATTCCCAGATTGACCTGCTTGTGAGTTTACTATCCAAAATCTCTTCAATTGAAGAATGTACCATCTCATGAAAGCAAACTTTTGTTTGTGGTATCATCTATACTGAGCACTCTATCAATACATCTTTTAGGTACCTGGACCACAATGCATTTACCGGGAAGATCCCAAATGGATTATACAAGCACCCTTTCTTGAAAGAGATGTAAGCTTTTACTAAAATGCTTCCTCTCGACAGCATAGATTGTGTTGTTTCTTTGTTTCTTAAGAACAAGTCCGATGCAGGTATGTTGAAGGAAATCTATTCAAGTCTGGTACAAAGCAAAAGGGTCCACACAAAATACTTGATCTGTCTGACACAGAATTCTTGTTCTAGACAGCTCCAGTTTGATCCATCCTTGCATCGTATCTTACATGCTATATGGAAAATCTTCCTAGAGTCAGATATCTAATGTTTCTGTTTCCCTTAAGAGACTTGAGTAACTTTGTCATTTCTTTATAGAGAAAAATGGAAAGAATCATTTATGCTGTCTACTTCTGCTTTTGCTTTCTACTACATGATCACAACTATAAGTGTGATCTGAAGTCCTAAAACAAGTTGCATATGCTACGATGCCTCGACCAAGATTGTGACTGGTTGGCAAGTTTGAAGCCACAACACTAGTCAAATCGTTTCATTTCTGAACAGTAATATCACTATATGATCAATTGCTGGATGGATGTTGGATGCTGATTCAGAAGCTCGATGAATGATCAGGAAGTAAGTTTTCTATTCACAACATCAGTTCTGACATGTATGGTTTCAGCTTGTTTCAAACAGTGTGGTCAAGTAACTGAGAACAAGATTGCCTTTTGGTTGTACATACATGCATGTTTAAGACGTGCATGAATCTTTATTCAGCTGCAATATTTTCTGAAGTCGAATTAGACGAACTGCTGTTGTTGATCAACCCACAAACCTCGGAGATCAATCGACATGCTCCTCAAGACAGCACCAGTCTCCCAAGCTCAAAGTAGTCCGGTTTGAATTACCAGCACTTCGATAGTCCAAGGTTAGCAAGGATTGTGATTGTTCATCATGACTGATGCACGATCTGCCAACTTGCCTTGATATATGGGTATTTGATTCTCTGATCCACGAAACTTTTGCGGCCAGAGATCTTTACGATAAGTTGTAGGAATACAGTAATACTGCTCTGAGAACTTCATCTTCTCCTGCAAGGCAGTAATTTTTTGTTGGAATCTAGTCTAAAACTATGTTAGATAAACTTAATAATTAGAACTAACTTGGACAACAATACAATCATTGTTACAGGTCTCTGCACAAACACATCATTGACCCAAATAATGCCTGATGAAGTTAACAGACCTTTAATCCAAAGGTGGGTTGAAGATTTACCTACTATCACACGGTAAGTGTTGTAGCATCAATGCCCGGGTTTTGCCATCTGGTTTAAGTCCAATGCTGCGCATTTTCTTGTACATTATTTTTGCCACTTCGATCTTGCCTCGTAAGCAAAGTCCATGAATAAGTGCATTGTATAGGGAAGAATTTGGTGCAACAACCTGTTAAATCCAAGACGATATAGCATGAACAAACTGTTGTCAGAAAGTAAATAACCACCTACCTTGATGCCTAAATATATGCATAAATAGCACAGTGAATAATTTCATTTTAAATTTCACAACGAAGAAGGTCAAAGCAGAAAGAGCAATAACAAAGATAGATAGAAGCAATTTAAACCTAAATTTGTCAAGAGCTCATGCCATGATTATGAGGGTCAATAGATAAAATAAACACACTTTAGCCATCTCCTCTGACACCTGGAGTGTAATAAGAGA
Organism: Musa balbisiana; assembly: GCA_004837865.1. Taxonomy (NCBI): domain Eukaryota; kingdom Viridiplantae; phylum Streptophyta; class Magnoliopsida; order Zingiberales; family Musaceae; genus Musa; species Musa balbisiana. The sequence continues at coordinate 11,259,784 of CM017191.1, read as the reverse complement.
GGAAGCAGGGTGATGCTTTTGTAGTCACCAGAACAAGTGAGCAAGGACATCAACAGTATCTTGTTCATTTACATCTGCTAACCAAAGTTTTAGATGAAAGAATTTACACACCAAGGTCAATGCCTTTCTAGTCGCTGGAGTAGAATCTGCGATGTAAATATCAAATATAGCAAAAGCATGTTTAAGCCAAAATTTTGTTCCTCCCCCACTAAACCTTCATCAAATTGTTTTTATGATTGTGGAGATGCTTCAGTGGCTTTTTTGGATCCAAGATCCCAAAAGATGAATATTTGTTTCATCATCGTATGGAAACAAAATTGCAGGTGCATAACCATGGTCTTCCTGTGGTGTCCCATGCGTGAAAATCTAACTATGTCTGTGCCAACCAGCTAATCATTATATTTCTGCATGGAGGGGAGGCGGAAAGAACTTCTCAAAGAAGCAGTCCCTTGTGCAATATACGATGCCCTCATTGGTCATTCCAAGGAAAAATGAATACCAAAGTTGTTTTAGTTATTTAAAAAGCAAAAAGAAGATGGCAGGTAGCTACAAGTAATTAGAAATTTGTTTATCTTGAACATTTTGATGACTTCTCTTTCAACGAGCAGGGGAAATAAGTGAGAATAAGAGAAACAGCTGATTAATGAAGTGTGACAAAGAATCCATGACCAAATTAAGTTATATGCATTTGACTATAGACAATCTCTGGTGGTTTATTCAAGCAAGATATTTCCAGGAATTCTAACCCTAGTGAGAGTACAATGGTGTTTAACTGTTAAACATTCAACGCGGACATACTTATGATATTTGTTGATCAGAAAGACAGTCAAAAATCTAAATGACATGGAGAAAAGTGGATGTTCAGTATGTTTCCAGCATAGTGAAAGCAAGATAAGAATAGTAGAGATTTCTGTCATGCAAGAAAGGATAGATGAACTTGGAAGGAAACTATCTTCACTAAAGACCTATGCAATGCTAGGCACAGGACATCCGTGAATGGTGAGAGAAATAATCAAAGAAGAAGAAAAATCACAGCACACTAAAACCTTCTATATCTCTTCAATAAACCTAGAATTTCCATCAGTGGCTAAAATAAATAATATAATTCTGGCAAGATGTAACAATGTACCTTCCATGGTCTAAACTGAAACTTTGATAGACATATATTGGCATATTATGTTTCAAGTATCATTGCAGATACTAAGGTAAGGCTTGCTAATCATGACTTGTCACAGGTTGTAATCACAAATAAGAGTAGAAACCCTGATAAAAGTGAGCTAAGCAATGAGATGGTACATACCTCCATGATTTCCTCTATTTCGGTCCAAAGGGATCCCCAGATGCATGATCTAATCAATGATAAGTATGTGAAGGTGTCTGGGGCACACTTCTGCTGAATCATGTGCCGATGCACTTGCAATGCAACTTTTGGCTCCCTTGCAACCTCACAAGCAGAAATCACATGGTTATAAGAGGTACTTGACATTTGAATTCCACTTTTTTCCATCTGCCATAACAGCTGCAATGAACGCTCCCATAAACCAAGTCTCTGACAAGACATGAGAGCCATATTATATAAATGAGCATTCAAGTCAACATCTTGTTTTGTTTTTATGCCCTCAAATAATTGTATGGCATCAGCATATCGATTAGACCTATATAAAGCACACAGTAATGCACTCCATGTGTATCCATCAGGCCTATGCCCTACTGATTTCAGGAGATTATAGACCTTGAATGCAAGATCATCTTTCCCAGCCTTTCCAAGGCAATTGATCATTGAGTTAAAGGCAACCATATTGGGCTTGATGCCACTATCCAACATTTTCTGGAAAATGTTGAGACCCAGATCCCACTTCCCTTCTTTGGTGCATGAAGAAAGAATTGCTTTCAGAATATCCTCACTCGGTTCTAGTCCACTCTGAATCATATCATAGTATGCATCAACTGCAAATTCTGGCTGCCCACACTGCACAAAAATGCTGACCAACAATTCGTAAGTTATCATGGTACTTCTAAGCGCATTCTGCCTCAGCTTTCTCCAGGTTCTCTCAGTCTCAATCCAGTTCCTAGCTTTCCCACAGATTGATATCATCGTATTGTAAACAATAACATCAAAAGTTTTTGATATGCCTTCCTCCTCCAATGCCTTGAACATTTCTAAAGCAGAATTACAACCTTGAGCACTAGCAACAGCTTGAAGTACCAAGCTAAAAGTATGGCCGGTAGCCATTCCTTTCTCATTCATTATCTCGAAAACCTTCAAGGCATCATCATGTGATCCATTGCGCACAAGACTTGATAGAAGTGAGTTACAAGCATGAGCATTAGGTTGAAGGCCAGAGGCTGTCATCGAAGTAAACATTCCTAGTGCACTCTTAACTTTGTTCAGCCTGCTGAGGATCAAAACCCTCTTTGACAACAATTCTTCATCTTGTTCCTCTAAAAACAGCAACTTTCCTTCCGAAAGCTGAAACTGCCTCTCTAAGTTTGAGCATGAGAGATCATGCGTAATTTCAACACCAAGCTCTTGTTGAATAACTGGGCTCCCCAAAGGCAGCTGCTTTTGGATATACTCGTCCGTGCTGAATCTGACTTCCTCATCCCACGTCAGCATGCTAATTTGCTGTCTATATGCAACACCAGATTTACAGTAGCAAGCAGACACAACATGATCTCGTCTTATAGAGAAGGAAATTTTAGTCATTCTGGGCATTACAAGTGGCTTGAGTTCACACAATCTACCACTTTGTGCCACCACCAGCAGGACAGGTGAATGCTCGACAATGCAATTATTCTGCAGACATCTCAATTTGCTGGGTCGAAGATTCAGGAAGCAAAAAGACGGACGGACTCGCTCCTGTTTTCTAACCGAGCTTTTACCAAAACGAGAGCTATCATATATGCCGCAGATTGAACCGTAACTGCTCAAAATTTCCACCATATTGACAGATTTAAGAAACCACTAGCCGGACGGAATTACACCTATGTTATCAGGCAGGCAGGAATCGACACTCCCAGATCTAGCAAACACAAGAAAAGAACTTATTTTAAAGGAATTAAACATCAAATAACCCCAGAATCTCTCACATCCATAGACGATAAAGAATTTCCACCATGAATAACAGGCATCCGAGACCTCAGAAGGTTTAGGAAAACTAGTCGAAGCTCCACAAGCTAGAAACAAATAGTATGCTTCTTGGATAAAAAGAACAACCAATAAAACCAAACCACTTATCGAAATATAACCAAAGATACAACTTTTTTTCTTTTAATGGTAGAACCAATTGAATTTTGACCTTAAAAAAAATCGATTTTTTCCCCTTAACACACACAAAAAGAATCTATAAAAAACCAGTGACCATCAAGAAAAGGGCCTCTGATGCTAGGGTTACAAAGAAATGTTAGGACGAAACCTGGACTTAGTTCGCACCGACTGTCGATCGGGACTCGGAGGGGAGCTATCGGGGAGGAGGAGAAAGAAGGGGCCTATCGTCGTCCGGGGAGGCTGTCGTTTAGTGACGGAGCTTTCAAGGAAGGGGAGGAGGAGAAGGCGGGAGGGGGCTGTCGGGGAGGCTCGGCGGGGTGCGACGGCAAAGGAGGCGGAGATAGAGTGAGAGCGACAGCGGGAGACGGGAATGGGGGCGGTGGTGGCTCCTCTCGAAGCAGTCCTCGACAGCGGCTCATATCCCAACTAGAAATTTGGATATGATTTGTTTTCTTTGCTTCAGGAATGTCATGCCATTCACGTGCTAACAACGCTGATCTGTATCACTTTGTTTAATCACGAAAGTTTGATGATTTCGGACATGTAAAACAGTTGGGACATTTGACATTTGTTTAAAGATCATTCATTCTGTATTTGTATTTATACAAATTTCTGATTATAAAATATTCCAACTATTTTCTTCTCATCAACAAATATTGTTTTTAATATAAACATTAAATTAAAAGATTTTCTATTAAATATAAATTTATATAACATCTTTATGAGATACCAGATGAAATCTATGTATTAATTATTTGCATCCCAATATGATTAGAAATACTTTGACATATTAAAAAATAGATTAATGTACAAAGAAAGAACTAGGAGGATGAATTATTTTGCTATTAAGGAAGATTTTAAGTGTTTTTTCTACTGTCTAACCGAGTTCTTAGTAAGATTATATAATGATGACATATTAATAGAGTTTTCAAGAACTTAAATTATGCAATCTGATCAATCATGATCATGGTCATATCAACATCTTATCATTCTATAATACTAAAAAAATACAATACGGCCATTCTTATAAACATATAAATATATATTAATTATTCTTAAAAGATTACCATACAAAAATTATTTATGAAAATTCAAAACAAAATACCAACATATTTGTATCTCTAATAATATATATTTTCTTTATACCTTTTTTGTTATATATTTCATCAACTAATACATATATATATATATATGTATTATTGCTATGAGTTAATGCTGCTGCTGCTGCTACTACTGCTACCTACGACCCATTCAAGAAAATACAATTAGTCTCGATAAGAACTTTCTTCACATATAAAATCCCCAAGGCTTATAAAACAAGACTATTACTTACTCTAAGAATCCAACAAATAAAAATTCAAATTGTTAGACAGTTTTAGATCATTATTTGCCATATTGGTTAAAACCAGTTTGCTGTTTAGATGAGATCAAATAGTCCGAATAATATACAAAAATTGTTGACTTGTTTCCGGAGACATGGATCACTTTGGATGTCATTAAATAGCCAGCCACACATAGGCAATACAATGAAATTAAAGCATAGTAGAGAAAAAAACACATAGGTATTAATTAGATATATCATATGCCAGTAATAAGATCAGCCAGAAAAGGACTAGAAATAAAATGAACTATAACAAAACTAGATAATCAAGTGACGATATCAAAGGGCTCGCTCATACATGGCCTTCACAATGGAGTAGAATTTTCAAGTGTCCCACTTACGTGAAGGTAATAGAGTTCATTGCATACATTTACTGCCAACGTCGGAAATCCCAAGCCAAGGCTCAGCAGAAATTGCAAGACATGCATTTAGTAAATGACCAAGCACTAGATGGCTGTTATCACAACAATAGATTGATGCCTAAACATGCAAGCCTCATGTACTTGATAACTAGCCATTTGAACTCTGGTTTGATCAGAAGAAATACAAGTCAAGTGAATATTTCCCTGAGAAGCCAATCCAAGCTAGGGTATGCAAAATATAGTATCAAAAAAGAGGGCAAAGCAAACAGAATAGTGATTAGGAGATAAAGGGCTAAGATGGCGGCACTAGCAGGAATGGCATAAAGGACTATCAGGAGGAAGATTATTACAAGAGGGAACTTGGCTGTCAATTGTATAAAGAAAGCCAGAGAATTGCGTAGGGAAGCACGAAATCTTTCGGTACTGAAGTAGTTACCAACAAATCGAGCATGCATTTCGTTGGAATGATCTTCATGCGTGCGTGGAACTCTATGGGTGTTGTGTTGGCGGTGAGAATGACTTCCCCACGACACATTGCCACTTGAAGGATATACTGGTCTGTGTTCCCCATGGATCGAGGACTGAGATCTCAACCTATCACCGTTCATGCCCTCGACCATCCAGAGTAAAAAATAATTTTTCCGGGGAAATATGAGATTACCTTTGTAGACTAGCCGGAGAGACAAGAGGTTACACCACGGGCAGGATACGAGGAGGGGCAACTGGATAGGTACAGTTGGAAGCTTAACCACAGCCCACTGAAGCCCCAGGATGCAGTTCTTGCATAGTGTGTGGCCACACCATAAGACATAAGGCACATTCTCAACAATGTTAAATGACTCCCAGCAGATTGGACATTCCAAACCTTCTTCTTCTTTACTAGCACATGAAGAAACCTCATCATCAGAGCAATAAGGATTGGTGGTGCTAGCCTTTGCACAGATGTTCTTTGAGCCTGATTTTCCAGTAGTCGCACTTGATATGAAACTCCACATTTTGATGGAAGGCTTGACAAACTATGAAAGAAATGGCTCTAAGATTGCAATGTCAAGAGCAAGATAGCTTGACTGGGTAACAATTTCCAAGTCTGGTGTTGATCCAGCTTCGAAGGGCCTGTCAAAATGAACCTGAAACCAGAATGGATCCTTGACATGCATTTTTTTTTCTACTAAGATAATACAAGAACGACCTTCCACAATAATGCAAGTGTGGATGTTAAGTAAATTTTGGATGGAACAAAGAAGAGGTTTTGGATTGCAAATACAAACATGAATAGTATCAGAAATACCCAAGCAGCAATTTCATTTTAATATATGCAATTGTAAATCCTAGAAATCCTACCAATGTGTTTGATCATATCTCATAAAATCCTGAGTTTATGTCGATCTAAAGAACAATTTAAAGCACCAGGGATCAAAGATCGTTGATTGACTCCATGGAATATGCATTCTATGCAGTCAATGTCAATCATGTCTCCTATAATCATAAGTTTGTTTTGATCTATAAAGTAAGATCTAGAGAGCATCAGTAACCGAAGATTGTTGATTTACTCTAGGCAACATGCATTCTACAAAACCACCGTGAGGTCAAATAAACTATAAAGACACAGAAATAGTAAATTAGGACATCGCACTCGTATCCGAGGAACAGACGGCAGATGATCAAGCATGGGAGCAAAACAGCAAGTTTGAAAGTTTAATCTCAAAATTGAGCAGACAAGCAACATCTTTTAAGAATAAATTACCACGCAGGAATGAAACACGTAAGTCATTATCATCAACTTTATTACTTTTAACATGCATATCATCTCCGGCTGTCGTGGTTGACAATTTCAAGATCACATCTACGCATATGTAAAAGTACAACTTCAATTAAACTAGCAGGAAATTTCCAGCAAATGGTTCGAAAGAACAATATCAACCGCAATAACGATGTACCAATGAAGAAAAACCAAGAAACCAAATCACAAACGAAACAATCTTATAATGTTAATGAATGATAAACCATAAGCGCAGCAATTGAGCATAGTTTAGATCACATTCCAATAGTGGCTCGTGCATCCCAATCACACCTTCTGTAACACATTATAAACACAATATATGAAAAAGAAAAAAAGGAGAAAGCGAACCCAACCCTAGAATCCCCAAAGACGGACCACTCGATCAATATACTGCTCGTAATTCAGAAATAAGAGACAGAATCCATCTAAAATATCACAAAACGCCCACATCAACGGTAGAAAGAACTGATTTTTGCAATAAAAACAGAAACAAACACAATAAATCCCGCCAAAAAAGCCTGATCCAGAAATCGCGTTTTTCCTGAGAGAAATGAGATTAAACGAAGAACACACCGACGGTACTGGCTTACCCGTCAATCATTGCGAAACAGTAGATTGCCGAAACAAGAGAGGAAATAGACGAATCGAGGAAGCGATGAGAAGACCTGCGGAACCTCCGTCCCAGCTGCCTCTTTCTCGGACCTCAGCGACGCATCGAGATCCTTAGCTCATTATGTAGAGCCTGGGGAAAATGTAATTACTTAGCTGGGCCTAGACTTGAACTTAATCACGAATAAGTCATTTGTAATGAACTGATATCTTCCGTTTATTTTTGATCCGACGGTGGCGGATAGAGAGGGGGAGGTGTACGTGTCCACAATGGCCTTGTGCACTGTGCGACAGATGTCGGCACTGTTCTCGTTAAATAGAGGGGCCGGTGGGAGTCCCAGATCGTAATTTATGATCCACTATTAATACCAATCGGAAGTCTGGATTTGCCTGATTAAAATTGACGTAGGAATCTGAGTCTGGTCCAATCTAAAGCGAACCCACCCGTGACGGTCAATGCAGTTCGATTCAAACGATTCATGTTTAATTCGCGAGCCAAACCGTGTTCCAAAAGCAATTAATCTGAGAAAGCCAAACCAAATGGCATAGTTAACAAGTTAATCGTGCTGATTCCTATCGTAGGGACTATTTTCTTATCGTAAGTCTGGCCCATGTTTGGGCATAGGGACAAAAGACTAGTACGTGTCCAATTGCATTACTTGTCTTGAAGATAAGCTTTGGGCAAAATGTCAGATTAAAAATAAATATACAACATGTCAATTTATTGTTTTATTTTATTAAAAATAAATATACAACATGTCAATTTATTGTTTTATTTTATTAAAAATAAATATACAACATGTCAATTTAAGCCTGAAAATGGTATACTTATTAAATGTCTTCCAATTATTTATAAATCTTCGTCAACATCTCAATATTATATGATGGATAAGAAAAGTTACACTTATATCATACCATATTTGATGTGATAGAAGTTATAATTAGACATAATTGAGTTGCAATAATACTATGATAGATTTGAATGAAAAATAACTCTCATCACTAACTCGATTTAATTATCTATAATGATAATTTTTGACACCGAAAACCTCCCTAAAATGATGGCTCCCGACACCAATATGATTAAACTATCTAAAAAAATAATTTTCAGCACCTACGTACCATTCAAAGAGATGATACCCAATATTAATACAATCGGAAGTCTGGATTTGCCTGATTAAAATTGACGTAGGAGACGGTCAATGCAGTTCGATTCAAACGATTCATGTTTAATTCGCGAGCCAAACCGTGTTCCAAAAGCAATTAATCTGAGAAAGCCAAACCAAATGCATAGTTAACAAGTTAATCGTGCTGATTCCTATCGTAGGGACTATTTTCTTATCGTAAGTCTGGCCCATGTTTGGGCATAGGGACAAAAGACTAGTACGTGTCCAATTGCATTACTTGTCTTGAAGATAAGCTTTGGGCAAAATGTCAATTTATTGTTTTATTTTATTAAAAATAAATATACAACATGTCAATTTAAGCCTGAAAATGGTATACTTATTAAATGTCTTCCAATTATTTATAAATCTTCGTCAACATCTCAATATTATATGATGGATAAGAAAGTTACACTTATATCATACCATATTTGATGTGATAGAAGTTATAATTAGACATAATTGAGTTGCAATAATACTATGATAGATTTGAATGAAAAATAACTCTCATCACTACCTCGATTTAATTATCTATAATGATAATTTTTGACACCGAAAACCTCCCTAAAATGATGGCTCCCGACACCAATATGATTAAACTATCTAAAAAAATAATTTTCAGCACCTACGTACCATTCAAAGAGATGATACCCAATATTAATACAATATGATCACTTAAAAATAGTGAGCTCTCAACACCAATACAGTTAAATTGCCTTAAGAGATAAGTCCATATTACCAACACGAATAAAAAATTAAAGAAATAATTTTCAACACTAACACGATTCTTAATACTCACATGATTGAATCGTCGTATGAAAAGATAATTTTTGATAATTTTAAATTATTATGAAGATTGATAAATTATTCATTTTATTTTTTTTTGGAATGTGATCAAAATATTATTCATGCAAATATTTTTTAATAAATTTAGAAAGGACAAAAAAGAGAATTTTTTTAAAAAAATTTATGTGAGATGAGTTAGAGTTAATTTAGGGGAAAAAATTAATTCTTAATTTGAAATTAAAGTTAATTCAAAAAACTTATTAATATGTTTTGATATGACAAAGTTGTGAGTTCAAAACCTCTAATATATTCATATCTTCAATATTGATTTAGTGATAATGTATCATACTAACTTACCAAAAGTTAAGAATTTAAAATATATATTAATATTTTAAATATTGATATGATGATAATATATCAAATCTTTTAAGAAAGATTAAGATTGAAACCTCTCTAACATATTAAAGGTATTAATTAATTTAATTAGTAGAGATTTTTTACAGTTTATTATAACAAGACCCAAGTTCGATATCATTTATTATTTTATAACTAATTTATTAAATTAAAATATTTTAAAGAAAAATACAAAAATGGTAACCGATCGAAGGTGAGCGCCATCATCGACCGTCCAGATGATTATGATCCAACGGCTGGATCGCTACCGGACTCGACGAAATGATCATGTCGGGTTTAACTAAAATCCTATTGCCGCGATTTGGGATCCGGGTTTCTTTTGCCGCTCCCTTTCGTCCTCTGCGACGATGAAGGAGGGCGAGCGAGAGGTGGTGTGTCGATCGCTTCTCCTCCCAGATTCCTTCGCATTCCAGTTCGATTGATATTTCAATTAGAATTCGCTGTTCTTTTCTCTTTTTACATCGTCATCTATTGTGGTGGAGATGTGCAGATTTCGGCCGTCACGTTGGACGAGGAGCGCTACGGCCGATGCGGGAGCCACAAAGACCTACCCGCAGCAGGCTGGGACGATCCGAAAGGTGGGATACATAGTGACCAAGGAGGATGGCCATGCGAGGTTTGTGTTCTCTGATCACATTGATCGAAGGATGTTGTTGAATGTAATTTATCATGAGCTTCGTGGATTCTTCTTTTGTTCTCATTTATGTGTTGTTTTAATTGATCAATTCATAGATTATTACGGATTCTTCACATTCGTCAATAAATTTTTCCTCTAGTTGTAACTGTTCGCAGTTGCCTGTGGATACATGATTTAACTTGTTGTAATCAAATACCTCTGGTTGCTGACTGGTTGATTGGATTGTCATATATGCTGTCTGGTCCAATGACCGGATTGAATACGTTTTGATGGAGTTAACAATATTTCACGCATAAACATCTAGAAAGCGAGTGATTCTGAGATGAAGCATTAAACTACTTTTTAGAAACTTTCGACTCTTCAGAAATGTTGAATATATTAATGTTGGCTGTGGGAATGACAATGGTGATCGAGCAAGGTAGTGTGAGCGCAGGAGACTCAGCGGCCAGAATGGGATAATCATGGTTGCCATAATTAACCTTGACCTGTCAAGTTCACTGTTTGTTAAGTGGCATATGAAAATATTGGCGTGACCACATTTATGGGCACATGCGTGATTTGTGGCAACCAAATGCTAAATGAAAATTTTGCAACAGGAGTTAGGAGAATCCCAATCACAAGCACCGATACTTCATCTTTAACTTTGAGATTTGTCATTGCCTGTTGATTAATTACTTCCGGACTTCTTGCTTAGGTTTCATTTAATCTCATTTATGTGTTGTTTTAATTGATCAATTCATAGATTATTACGGATTCTTCACATTCGTCAATAAATTTTTCCTCTAGTTGTAACTGTTCGCAGTTGCCTGTGGATACATGATTTAACTTGTTGTAATCAAATACCTCTGGTTGCTGACTGGTTGATTGGATTGTCATATATGCTGTCTGGTCCAATGACCGGATTGAATACGTTTTGATGGAGTTAACAATATTTCACGCATAAACATCTAGAAAGCGAGTGATTCTGAGATGAAGCATTAAACTACTTTTTAGAAACTTTCGACTCTTCAGAAATGTTGAATATATTAATGTTGGCTGTGGGAATGACAATGGTGATCGAGCAAGGTAGTGTGAGCGCAGGAGACTCAGCGGCCAGAATGGGGATAATCATGGTTGCCATAATTAACCTGACCTGTCAAGTTCACTGTTTGTTAAGTGGCATATGAAATATTGGCGTGACCACATTTATGGGCACATGCGTGATTTGTGGCAACCAAATGCTAAATGAAAATTTTGCAACAGGAGTTAGGAGAATCCCAATCACAAGCACCGATACTTCATCTTTAACTTTGAGATTTGTCATTGCCTGTTGATTAATTACTTCCGGACTTCTTGCTTAGTTTCATTTACTTTTAACTGTTTCGAGGTTTTTTGTTGATCTGAACTGTTTAGTTTTTTTTACCAGTGAACAGTGTCCTTTTTGTCTTACATGGTGTTTTTTTTTTCTTTGTTGACATTACAGAGTCTTAGTTCTTCAGCTTGATTCAGGGAAACAGACCTTAAAATGCTGCATACTTAAATCTAAGTGAGTAGATGCGATCAATAACACTCCTTACTGTTTAGAAGAGCCCATGTTTTGAGTCACATAATGTTTCTAGTATTATTAAATAGAACAATGATTTCGTTTGAGTAATCTCTGAGAGCAAGTGATATAGTTCGCAGCTTGCTTCAGCCTATGTTCATTTTGATGTTAAAAAGAGCAGCCCAGTTTGTGAGGCTCTTACCAATACAAATTTTCTCCAAGCTCTCTCTTCTTTCTTTTTCTGTCCCTTTGTAATTTTTTTCATTTTTGCTCAATTTGCACTGGTGCCATCTATGAGACTACCTAGATGGCACATATCAAACACGTCTTTAAATTATATCATCCTATTTAATTAGATAAAATATATTATTGATATATTTAGATTTTGATTATGGTTATTGGTCAATAGAAAAAAAATTCATATTATAATAGAATTTCTTAGGAGATGTTCTTGATAGGAGGAACTCTCATAATAATTTATTTTAGACTCTTTGCCTTCGTCTATAAATAGACAGGATCTCTAGGGGCTAAAGAAGCATTAACATAGTTTAGAGATTATAGTTTCTCTCTCAATCTTTTTGAATTATAAATCTAAATTCTCCTTGCAGATTGATAACGATTTGGTGGCAATAGTTGTGCCGAGCAATGTACGTATCACAGCAGCCACATTGGGGATGGTCACAGGTCGAGCGTTGGGCTGATCGCGCAGGCGGTGGCTTGGCATGAGCAGTAACCGTGCAAGCAACGTGCACACGCGATGATTGCACGCGGCCAGAACCCATGTCCAGGTGGCGATCGTGTGAGGGTAGTAGTCGCGCGTCATGTTAGTGCTGCAGGGGGGCCGCATAGTCGGCAGCCACCCGCAAGCAGCAGCCACACAGGCGATGTCTGCGCGCGGGCATAGGCCGCGCCCAACTGACAGTCATGCGTAGGCATAGGCAGCACCGCAGCAACGATAACCGTGCGTAGGCGACGACTATTGGGAAATTTGGGGTGACATCACATGCGTAGCGGAAGAATAGAAAAATAAAATCTCATAATTCCCGAAAAAAGAATGTTTTATTATCGTGTAAAAGTTGGTATGCAAAATCCCGTGAAACCAAAAAATTATGTATAAGAGAATTACCTAGGGAAATCGTATATCCCTGAAAACCTGTAGATCTTTAGGAGAGGATGAAGGAGGTCAATTGCCCTCTTCTCTAGCGGTGATCCATATGGTAGGGGCTGCGAAGATGCTCCTCAAATCGTTGTTTAAAACTCTTCCTCGTGTGCACCACGCAATCAAGAAGGGGCTGCCCCTTCTTGCTGTCCACACGCCCCAAATAGGGGTTGTAGTATGAGGATGAGAGGGAGAGAGGAGAATAGGATTTTCATCCAACTACCTAGGTCTCTTAGATTAGTGAGTCTCTACCCATTAATCTCTTATTGGCTCTTATTAGATCTCATACATAAGATCCAATAATTAAGGGGCTTATTAGATCTCCAATAAGATAGGGGCTCCAACGAATATCTCATATTTGAACCTCTACTTATCGCAATACTTGTCATATGTGTGTGACCCTCTAGACCCAATATCGAACTGACCGTGAGTCATACCTATCAAAACTCCTTTGAGCTTAGTTAATTATTATCGACTCATCGAAGATAATAATTTACTCAACTCATCGACTACAGACATACTAGGCCACTACGCCATAATGCCCAGACGATATAGGGGAATCCAATCCTTTAGACATATCTGTCATCATTTACCATGTATTTATAGTTCTTCATCTATCTAATACCACAGAGACCGTATATTGGATATGGTACTGTCAAACTCATATAGTTTCTACTAAGTCTCATCCTAATTGAACTCTCCCGGATAACTCTTTTTCTCTCAATCCGAATAACCATAGCCAGGGATTTATCTGAGCAAGAACATATGAGATATTCCTCTCATGACACCGAGAGCGAATGACCCTCTATCGACACTTAATAGCTCTCGTAAGATTGGCTACCACTCCCGATGACTGGCTATGCTATATCTAAAACTTTCAGATCTATAAATCTAGTATTAAAGAGTAGAGTATTCATATATGACATCCTTGGTATCTTAAGTCTAAGGACCAGATACACCACTGAGACGACGAAATCGTTGTTTGACAATGAGGCATCATCAATCATCTAACATTCCTTGATCGAATCAATTAGTGAACTCATTCTCCAATGAGCACCTACATTGTATCCCTAGTGTCCTCACACGAGTAACTATAAGATTAGTTGCATCCATCATATGGATGGGTATACAGCACACCAATCTGTTCAGTTATCTTGATGTCCCTTTCGAGTAACATGTGATTGAGATTATTTAGTATCTTGTTTAAAAGTCAATCAGTCTTATTATCATGATCTCATCAAGATATGATTCTCATTTCATAGATTCATGGACATCACAATATAGTCATGTAACAAGCAATATAAAATGATAAAATATCAAATAATAATAATAAGCAAAAAGACTACGTGTCAAGTTAGAAGTGTCATCACTCATATGATTGGCTTGTAAGATGCCTATGATTAGCAGTAGCCATGCGCCAGGTTTGTACTATAGGGGGCCACGCAACGCAATCGGTAGTCGCTCGTCGCAGCGGTCGCACAGGTGGCGGTGGCGGCGTAGGTTTTTTGGCAAAATTATAGTTTTTACCCCAGGGTTTCCTTTTAGTCAAATTTAGTCAAATTATATCTTTGCCCTTCTATATTTTATTAATATCTTTTAATATTTTCACGGTTCTTCCCTTTAGAAATGTCATAATTACATCTTATATCCTATCAATAAAATTACCGTTTTATGAAATTGAGAATTTCTAATTTATATCCTCAATTACAAAATTGATAAATATGACTTCCTATAATTGTGATTGAATTTGATCATGATTATATTTTGATTATTTGATCAAATTTAATTTTATTAAAAAACTATAAATTATGATTTTCTTTTATAATTTTCTCATATGACTTATTGATTATATTTTGCATGTAGTAAATAAAATTTAATTATTATTCTTGGATATTTTTTTGGTTATTCGCATGTATCCATTTGAAATTATGAAATAATATTTATCTTTCACTTGAAGACATAATTTATATGTTATTATGATTATAATTATCATATTAGTTTTTCTTTTACTAATTAATATTTAATAATTATTATGGTTGTTATTCTATTATTAAATTACTTAGCATAAATTAAAATAAAGAAATTTGAATAATATTATTTGTAACTCATCTCCCTAAGTTTTATTTGACTTGTAGCTAGTAAAGTGGCATAGGCTGATAAGCTTTTGGGATGTGAATTATAATAAAAATCTTGTTATTTATAGGATATTTTGGATTATATTTTATATTTTTGTATTAGTCATATAGCCACCAAAGTGACCTGAACCAGTAATCTATAAAATATATTATGGAATTAGTTATAAATGATATTAAAGAAAATAATATTCACAATGACATACATAATTATGAGATTTAGATAATCCAAAACGAGAATCTATTTCAAATAATTATATGATTGGACATGATGATACTGTTTTGGATATTCTTTTAGTTTAGCGTTGTATACCCAAAGATAGCAACACTATTCCACAAGGATGATATCAATCCTCCATAAATGATTGTGTGTGAACATTAGATATGTCAATATTAAAAGTAAAATATTGATGATATCAATATTTAATATTCATTAAAAAAACTTAAAGTATTAATGTTTTATTATTACAGTGTTACTTCATTGTATTTTTGTAAATACCCCTATATTTTTTCGAATAAATAGCTTGAGCATATTCAAATTGTATTAAGTAGGTGAGACCTTGATCAAATTAATTGAAGGGAACACAGACTTAATTACTGAAAGTTATGTGGAATAAATAATTGAGGTAACTGATCAGGAAAGGTATGAAAGACTCAATTTTATGATATTTAGACTTCAATATAGTTTACAACTAGTGCATGAGAATATTTAAGGATTAATTTAAATTTTTTGATAAGTCATTAGCTAATACTTTAATGAAAAGACTGACTAAAAATGATAGTATTTAAGAAATTTAAGATTATATCCTCAATATAATTGACAAAGTTATAAACGCAAGACTCATAATATTTTGAGTACTATTCATGGAGTGGGTAACAATAAAATCAGGATGAAGTATAAGTCACTTAAGTTTATAATTACTATATAAACTCATAAAAGAATATCTTCGTTACTTTTGTAGCAAGGAAAGTTACGTGAAAAAGAATTATAAGATTTGATTTGAAATGAAAAGGTACAAGTAAAACCTTTATATAGTTCAAATCAAATATTATATAAATAATTTTTCTAATACTTAGTGGATTAATTTGACGCTTCAACATATGTTATTAATAATAGAGATTCATTTTAATTATAAAAAAAGATATATAAAAAAAAGGATAAAACCAAAAGAGAATGAAATATTTATCATTGTAAGGAATCATCTTAAAGTGAAAACGATAGTAGTTTGTATTTATCACTTACGTCTAAAGATAATTCATTTGATGGATTTTGAGGATTTATGCTATATTCTTATAATTTTGATAATTTGAGTTCTTTACCTAGAATTGTTAGAATATTATTTCTCTTTTAGTTGTTGTAAACTTAATGTAATTCAATAAAAGTTAATATTTGAATTCTATATAATAGTTTATACAAAATTAATATGAATCTTATGTTTATGATGATTCTATAATTAAATATTATAAAAAAATATAGTTTCATAAACTCCTTGAGATTACACTTATATCTACGGGTCGCTTTATGTTTTCATCTTATAGACATTGTATTACCATATAGATAACCTATTGAGATATGATTATATATATCTAATTTATATAAAGTGTCACGTTATTGACACTCTTGAAGTGTACATAAATAAGGTTGAGAAACAATTAGATAAAAATGTTAAGATCATCATATCTGATAAGGGTGATAAATTTTATGATATTTATGATGAACCCAATTATAATTATAATTCTTTTACTAGACTCTTGGAAAAGTAAGGTATATGTGTTTAATATGATTTATCAGATGTGTTACAGTAGAATATGATTGTTAAAAGGTATAATTATACTCTTATAGATATGGTTAGGAGCATGATGTATTATTCTTTTGTACATAAAACAATGTGAGAATAAGCTCTAAGAACAACTATGTATATCTTGAATAGGGTTCCTAGTAAATAAATTATATGACTTCTTTTGATTTATAAAATGATAGGAAACATAACTTAAGATATTTACATATTTGAGATTGTCCTAAAGAGATAAAAATCTTCAACTCACATTAAAAAAAATAGATTTAATAATTATTTTTAAATATTTTATTATTTATTCAGAAAAGTTCAAAGGGGTACATATCTTATTGCCCTAACAATGGTACGAGGATAGTTAAATCTGGTAATATAATATTCCTATAAAATAGTGAATAAGTGGGAGTGAAAATCTTGAAATTTAATTTTGATATAGGGGAGATACAAGTTGATACTCCTTTATTATTCGAGAGATTGTTGTTACCCAAATCATTAAATAATTTGATAAAGGTGAACAACAAAATAACATTACTAAACTCTCATATTATATTTATATCGTTATTAATGGTCTTATAGAATAATCACAATTGATAACCTTAGGAATATCTTAAAGGGAAAGGAATCATATTATGGTTATTACATGGTATATCTATAAGAATTATATTATGATATAGGAATTAGAATGAATTCCTCATTATTTTCACAAGTCATGAGAAGTAGCGATTTCGAAAAATAATATAATACAATAAAAATAAGAGTTAAAATCAATAACTAGAATGATGTCCGATAAATTTATCAATTTTTTTAATAATTATAAAAGAGTCTATTATATAAATATGATTTAAAGGACAATGTTGAATGATATAATGATCAGACTTATGGTTAAAAGTTTTACTTATAAAAAAATATCAACCATAACGAGATATTTAATTTTTAAATAAACTTGTTAAGAATCATCATGATATTAATGACACATTATGAGTTTTAGTTACATCATAATGATATGAAAATAAGTTTTTGATTAAGAATCTAGCTTTATATAAGTTACTCTAAACGATTCATAGAAAAATAAAAAAAATATAAAAGTATACAAATTCAAGAATCCATTTATAACCTTAAACAAGCTTGATATATAAAGGTTCTTGATATCATTACTTTTTTTTTAGATTTAAGAAAAAAATATTATTGATCAATATTTATATCTAAATATCAGTACGAGCAAGTTAATTGATATTATATATGGATAATATTTTACTTATTAATAGTAATATTTGTTTATTATATTAAATCAAAAAATTTGTCATCAAGAGTTTTAAGATAATTGATATGAATGAGATATCTTATTAATATTAATATATTTAGAAATAGATCTCAATGATTGTTAAGACCATCTCAAAAAGGATATATTGAAAAAAAGTTAAAATGATTTAATATATAGCTTTGTTCAGCAAATCATAAAAGTAAAATTTTAGTCAAAAGTAAATATTTTAAAATGACTTAAAAAGAATCAGATAAAGAAAATATTCTTTGTATATGCGTAGTTGGAAGTCTATAGTCAAGCTTGTGTTAGAACATATATTAGTTTTATAATTAAAATATTAGGTATATATTGAAGTTACATAGAAGTAAAAATACTAAAGGATTGCAAATAAAGTAATAAGATATTTGGAAGGGATGAAGGATTATATACTCATGTGTGAAATTATATTAGTTTGAAATGTTAGTATTTTTCAGATGTTGATTCTATAAATTGCCTCGATAATAAGAAATCCATCTTACGACTAATATCTATATCAATTAGAGAGATAATTTATTATTATATCATTAATAATAGAAGTTGATTTTGTGACATACTTTGAGGTCATTGATTTTATCTCAGGATTCGTGACATCGCAGTAGTTTTCTTCACTAACAATGACAAATACTATTATATCTCCATGCATTATGGTATAAAGTACTTGCTGGTTAGAAAAGAGAAGTCCAGAAACATCCAATATCAATTAGTTACTCGAGTTTTACTATATTGATTATTGATCTATTCACTTAGGACTTACAACCAAAGTATTTTAAAAGAATATGTTCTTATGATTCAGTTTGTGAGCAACTCATAAAAGGATGTGGTGATATATGTTTGAGTGGATACTATAATTGACATTCGTACTTACATACTTAAAGTTATTTATTTATTTATTTCTGCTATCATGTTCACAATTATGTATGTACATATTATGGTTGAATGTGATAATATGATTATCTTGACAAGACAAATTACAAGAGTCATTTTGGATTACATTAGGAAATGCAAACAGTGTTATGGTACATAGAAGTATAACATTAATGAATACATTCGTATGACTCGTATTGTTAGTTAGACTTAATATAATATTATTATATTATTGAACTTATTAACTTATTTTTAAAAATTTGTGCACGTATAAATAGTTTTTTTTTTTTAATTTTAGAATCCAATTTGATAAAATTATTTTTAAATAAATTTTATTTATTTATTTTTTATTTTAAGTCTTTTTGTATCTTAATAATTAATGGGCCAAGTGAGAGAATATTAGATTATGTGGTTATATTTAATTAGGTCAGATATATTATAAATATAATTGAATTCTGATTATGGTTATTGACCAATAGAAAAGAAGTTCATATTATAATAGGATTCCTTAAGCGATGTCCTTAATAAGAGGAACTCTCGTAACAATTTATCCTAAACTTTTCTCTCACCTATAAATAGATAGGATCTCTAGGGAGTAAAGAAGCATCTTATAGATGACATAGTTGAGATATTATAATTTCTCTCTCAATTTTTTTGAACCATTAATTTAAGTGATCCTGTAAAAGAATAAGAAGAGAAGATAATGAAAATCTAGTTCTCTTTTTAGATTGATAACAGTGTTTAAATTTAAAAACGATACTCAGATCATACAGTAAGCCTTTTTCATATAGTATTAAAGGTATACATCATAAAAATCATAAAAATCGATATAATGTTATTTGATTTCAATATCAACATTAAAAAAATTTTCCTATTACATATAGTATATTACATATTTTATGTTATTATTAGCACAAATCAAAAGCTCGATCTTCTTTGCTGTCCCTTTGTAATTTATTATTTTTACTCAATTCTTGCACTGGTGTCATCTAATCTTGTGGTGACTGTCGCGTCCGCAGGAGGCGGAAAGCAAATCTATGCACTAAAGGACAATGGTTCCAAGCAGCTTTCCTCCATCTACTATTTGCTGGTTGCAGATTCCTACAAGAGGATAGGCTTCCAGATGACACTTTCCGAAACTTGATCTGGCGTTTGCAACAGGTACGAGTAGTTAGTCAACTTGCTTTTCAATGTTATATTTTCTAAAGGAAACCGAATTAGCTACAGAAAGAACCTCCGACAACATAGTACAAAACTCCAGGCCACAATTATCTTGTCAAAAAAATATCGTTTTTACTTACAAAGTGGTAGCCTTTGGTGGTTCACCCTCCTCGCTGCTTGCTGGCCAAGTGGGTTCCTTAGCATGTCCAAAGCTTTGTTTATTTGTAATCCGATAGTGTTTTTCTGCGAATTTGGGACCGAAGGCTCATTCTAGAGATGGAAAATTATAGGTAAAATAAGCAGCCATCGATTGGCATGGTAATACGATGTGATTTATCACATTACAATCGTGATAAACGTGTTTGATCTGTTCATACTGCTTGTACAGCGGTGTCCGTCGGCTGAGCAGCGATGGAGAAGTACCAATGCCAAATCGAGAACCTGACAGATTTTGACAGATCGTGAGGACCAACCAGAAACGACGAAAGAGTCTGCTCACTTTATCTCTCTTTTTAATTTTACTGCAAAATAGATGTTTGTCCTTTCCGCTCAATGATGGTGAGCATTCATCGTGAAGAACCCAAGCGCTCGTGCTTCTCTCTCTTGGTGCGCGTGTGACTGAACAGACTCATGTGGCCATACTGTAGCAGCGGGCACCAAAGAAGCGCCTCCTCTCTCACCCGCCGCCAACTAACATTCCGTGTCGTCCCCGGAATACCCTCCAACGGCCTCTGGTTTTACAGAGCTGCCTTGCTATGGGTCGGGCCCTTTGCTCCACATGATGGGAGTGGGAGGGTGGATCCGTGCAAAGCAAAAGAAGAGAAACAAGGGTAATGCGGTAATTGCACGTACCAACTAATTGGCCAACAAGTCAACGAGTCTCTCTTTACTCCATCTGATCATTACCTCGGAGGGAGGCCTTATTTTTCCCATTTGTAGCTCCATATTTAACTGCAAGAGTCGAGAGCAGTTTGGTATGAATCTGATGGCGGAGAACCGGGGCGGCGGCGGTGGCGGAGCAGGAGGAGGAGGTGTAGTTCGAGGAGGGAAGGCGGCGGTTCCAGGGCCGGGGACGCTGCCGCGGCCCACCATAACCCTCCCTCCCCGCTCCTCCTTCGAGAGCCTCTTCCACGGCGGCGCCGGGGGCGCGTCGGAGGTGAGCCCCGGTCCGCTGACGCTGGTGTCGAGCTTCTTTGCCGAGGAGTCCGAGTCGGACTGTTGCTCCTTCACCCAGCTGCTCGTTGGCGCGATTAATTCTCCGGTGGCGGCGGCGAAGAGGACGGTAGCCTCCTCGGGGGAGCAGGGGAAGGAGGCGGAGGAGCGCTCCAGTGGCAGGGAAGCGGAGAGTGGTGGTGGATTGGTTCGGTTGGGGCAGAGTCGGCCACCGGGACTGGCGATTAGCCAGCCGCAGATGTTCACTGTACCGCTCGGGTTGAGCCCTGCCGGCTTGCTTGATTCTCCTGCCTTCCTTTCTTCTGGCCTGGTATGTATTTCTTTGAAAATCCAATCTTGATATTTTTTTTGCCGTCATTATTTATAGATAAAAATAAGTGTGGATGCCTAAAGCATGTCAGATAGTACTTAGTAACACGTTATGAATTCGGCACCCAAGTTGTTGTTGTTGTTGTTGTTGTTTATAATTCTGCCCATGTCTTAAATAGTGATAAATTCAAATTTTTGCAACATCTTAAATATCTTAATTAGGGGTTTTACAAGTAAATTTGAAATCTATGCGATACATAAATTGAATTTTAGATTAAGGCTAAACTGAAGATTCAGAACGGATGTTGAGTTATTAATACAACCAAGTTGCTTGTCTGAGGGTATAAATTGTACTGGTCGATTCGGCCCACTGCTTAGGAAAGTATACCGGCAATTTGGCACTAGAGAAGGATGCAAAGCAGGATGCTGTCTTGGTTCGTAATGTTATAATGGATGCTACTCCATCTTGATGTGTTTTTGAGTTAACAGTGAATGGGATTTTACTACACAAATGGTCTAGCCGGACTCCTATGGAAAAGGGATGGATACTTTTGGATGCATGTTTACAGCAAATTAAGTTTCCTTCGGATAAATTTATTTTAGCAAATTAAAAAGTGTTTCTGCCTTGATGTTGTTGACCGAGGAAACGTCACAGCTTGGTTCTATCTCGAAGGTACAAGCTAGTTCTGATGACCCACGTGACAGTCACGAGAGGTGGTTAGAGTGGGGGAAGGTCCAACTGATGTAATCCCGAGGTGTTGCTTGTTCACCCAAGGTAGATTCTATGTCGGACTGAAGTGGTCTGGGCTTCCTCGGGGTTTTGGAGATGAGTTGAGACGTGCCTTGGCTTCGTTGGGAACCTTGCACAAGCAATTAGCATTGGGCGAGTTCCCAACCGGAAAAGGGGAAAATAGAGTGGCAAGGAAATGACCTTCCACCCCTGGCCAACGATAGTTTCGGGAAAGGCCGCACAGGCTGACCGCAAGGAACATTAATCCCTAGCGATGAGTTGGGAACTTTACCATCAGAGGGGTCGAGTTGGGAACTCACCCGATGCTAATCGCTTGTGCAAGGTTCCCGACGAAGCCAAGGCATGCCTCGGCTCATCTCCAGAACCTCGAGGAAGCCTAGACCACTTTAGTCCAACGTAGAATCTACCTCAGGTGAACAAGCAACACCTTGAGATTGCATCAATTGGACCTTCCCCCACTTTAACCATTTCTTATGATTGCCACGTGGGCCATTAGGATGAGCTTGTGCCTTCAGGATAGAATCAAGCCGTGATGATTCCTCGGTCAACGACATCAAGGCAGCAACAAGAAGTAAGGCTTATCAAAACATACATTGATATTATCTGATCTAATGAAGTCATAAGTTGAAATCCTACATTTACTGATGATTGGAAGATGATATAAAATTTTCATTACTCTACATGTGATTGGTGACTGCTGATCATTGTGTAACACACTGAGTAGGTTCAAACAAATGTCAGAACAGCTGGCTGGCATGGATCATTAGAGTAATATTTAGAAAATCTATGTAGCAAAACATTGATGAGGTGATTAATAGAGGAAATTAATGACTGAATTATTCAAGTTGATATCCATTCAAAATAATAAAATCTGATTGTCTCCATGGTCAGAATATTATGTCATAGATAAGCCTCTTTATAATCTTAATGTTGACAAATTAATGTGTTTTGGACATTCTACCTGCTGGTGATAGAAACGATGAGAAGGAAGTTTAGAGTTGCTAATGCTCTAAAGGGAACCTTAAAATTATGTGATGTTTCATAACCCTTTATTAAGGTGTATCATTTGAGCAAAAAGTGGTCATTGTATCAATGTAATTAAACTATTTGACTAAATCATTGTATCTATGATTCTATCATCAATGGAGTGCTAGAAGGAGACCAATGTGGAAAGGACAAAAAACTAAGCATTTAATAAGCAAAAAAATTATCATGAGAGAAAGCAGGTGTGATGTATGATGCACCTTTTATTGGAAGTTGTTAGTGGATTTCGAAGGTCATATTTTTTTTGAGAAATACATTTATGGTTTGGAGTTCCGAAAAGTTTTGACTTCACCATATAGTGTTAGCATGGTACCAGCACGGGTCTATTTGCAGGTCAGGTAGCACACTAAGATAATGTCATGGCTGACATGGCCGAGTCTATTGAAATAATTAACCTATTAATTTTGTTAATTGTAGTACACTCATCCAATTTAAGTCCTCCT
This sequence comes from Musa balbisiana, assembly GCA_004837865.1. Lineage (NCBI taxonomy): Eukaryota > Viridiplantae > Streptophyta > Magnoliopsida > Zingiberales > Musaceae > Musa > Musa balbisiana. The sequence continues at coordinate 11,235,733 of CM017191.1, read as the reverse complement.
CAACTCTCTATGAGGACTTAATCTGGGGATGTTACACATGCTTTTCCATATACTTCTGCTTAAGATAGCTAGTAAGGGTCTTGTGCAGTATCATGCTGATGTTGATGTTGTGAGGCATGTTGACGGAAAGAAAATTCCTGTCTACTGTGAATGAGTATGGAGAGGCAGTAGAAGTTTAGTTCAAAATGAATATGATTGTGTAAGCAGATGACAGCGTATGTTGCCATAATCAGCAACCTATGACCAATTTTTGTGAAGAGGGTTCTGGCACACTCAGCCATCTACGTTCTGTTATAAGAATAATACTTCATTAGGAATGTTTTAAGTTCTGAGATGTCAGAAAAAATCTAGCTGTGTAGGCATAAAATGATCCTTCAGCCAACTTTCAGTAGAGTTATCGAAAACCTTAAGGAAAATGTGTAAACTTGTTTATCCACCTCTCATTCCACTCCTCTTATGTACCTCCTTGTTTAATAGGCCATGTATTATCATTTCAATTGTTAGAAAGACTCGGTTTTTGTATCAAAAGTTACAACTTTATTGGTCAATATGGAGATCAGTAATCTGGAGATCATTGTTGACAATGACTAAAACTTCCAGGTTTGACTATAAAGCAGTCTATCATTGGTAAAGCACTTTCCTAAGTGATAATGGAAAACGATGAGTGCATCTTATACTTTTGCTTCTCTTTGATGTGTTCTTCAATTATGATACTTTTATCACTATACTTACTATTACTTGTTTCCCAAGGTTAAGATATATATATTTGAACACACTTTGTATTAGTTTATGAATAAAGTAATGCTCTTGTCTTTAAAGAATTTTTGTTGAAGTCTCAGTTGTTTTTCACTGATCCCTATAGGGGAATTTTGCAATGTCTCACCAAGAAGCCCTTGCTCAAGTCACAGCCCAAGCTGCAGAGTCTCAATTTAGAATGCAGAGTGAAGCTGAATTTCCATCATCTTTCTTAGTAGCAACAACCTCCTCATCACAACAGCCAATTCCGGAGATTCCTACTATCAAACCAACTTATACTGCAGAAGAATCTGCGGACGGATCCCAATCTGATCGGAGGTTGGAATCTAATACCGCTATCGTTGACAAAAATGCTCATGATGGCTACAATTGGCGCAAGTATGGTCAGAAGGTTGTGAAAGGAAGTGAATATCCCAGGAGCTATTACAAATGCACCCATCCAAAATGTCCAGTTAAGAAAAAGGTAGAATGTTCAGTAGATGGTCAAGTAACTGAGATAATCTATAAGGGCCAACATAATCATCAACGTCCGACACCGAATAAACGCGCCAAGGAAGCCAATAGTTTTCCAAGTGGATTGAATGAAACGAAGGAGAGCCTTGACAATCCTAAACCAGGCTCTCTGCCTTGTCATGGACGTTTCAGCAAACGGCACGACATAACTGCTGCTCCAATTTCCAGAAGAGATCAAGAATCTGATCATGGGACACCTGAACAATTATCTGGGTCAAGTGATAGTGAAGAAGGGGCTGAAATTAGGACAGATGAAGGAGATGACGATGAGCGTGATCCCAAAAGGAGGTATTGTGATATGCATACCAAAATTGTTTATAATTATCATCATTCTTGAGTTCACGAGATCATCTTTGGCTGATGTGCAGGAACACGGCAGCATCTTCTCATAGGACATTGAATGAGCCCAGGATCATTGTGCAGACAACAAGTGAGGTTGATCTTTTGGATGATGGCTATAGATGGCGCAAATATGGGCAAAAAGTGGTGAAAGGAAATCCTAATCCAAGGTAGCATCTTTTCTGTACAATTTTATAACAATAATATGCTTCACATGTATATTTTGGTATTATTTATAAATTATCTTTGAATCTAGCATATAAGTGCTTGCAGAAAGTACTGTGTTAATTGGATATTTTGGTTTTCTGCCATCTTACTAGAGCCTGACAAGTTTTTCACAAATCAGGGGGAAAAGAATTAGAGGTACAAAGTTTCTTAAGGAGAGAGACTTGGAAGATCTTATTGATTTAATCAGCCTGTCAAGCATGTCTCCATGCTTGTTGGTCGAGTCTGGACAAGCACTTAGAAGTGGCATCACATTGAATATCAAAATGATAGGTACCATAGGAAGCTAAGGTGACAAAAGGATATTGTTAGGTTGCTTGTGGCTATATTTGCTTTGGTATAATTCTTCTTCCATAGCTAATATGCATGGGCTCTCTACATCGTAATATTGGACGTTCATTTTCAAATTGACTATTCTGCTATGGATTCAGACAGCTTAATCCTTGTTAATTCAACGCAGGAGCTATTATAAATGCACTTATGCGGGATGCAATGTCAGGAAGCATATTGAGAGGTCTCCGACAGATCTGAAAGCTGTAATAACATCATATGAGGGAAAACATAACCATGATATCCCAGCTGCTAGAAATAGCAGCCATAACACTGTGTTTGTGGGCACTGCTTCCAGCAATGCAGTTTCTGATCAAGCTTCACTTGCATCTTCAAACTTCAGAAACCAACATCAAAGGCCAGTTGCGGTCCTCCAACTTAAAGAAGAGCATGAAAACACCTAAAATTGTCTGGTTTTTCTGCCATGTTATTTTTAGGTCTTGCTGCATTCCCTGGAGTTATGAAGGCTAGAAAGTAAGTTCAACAAAATGTGATATTTCATGCTTACTATATTCTAGTATTTTATGTGACCTAGCCGATAGTTCTTTGTGTGCTATTTATATACCTACCGCTCTCTTTGATAATTATTATTCACGTGCATTCATTCCTTTTCACTCTAAGGTCATTGACATAAAATGAGATCGATGATTGTATAGATGTTTGCCTCAGAGTCCAAAGGTCTGGCAGTGGAAACTTGGGTTAGATTCTGCATTATCCATGTAACTATTTATTAAGCTAATTAGACATAACAGAGTCGTGATTTTACATTATGTTCGGCCACATTATTCTTAGGACCGACTGATTTCAAATAGGTAGTGCTGAGTGCTGACTACTTGTATTTACTTTGATACCTTATCTGTGCTTTCAAGTGTGTTTGCGAGGCACTCTGCTATCGTCTGGCTGCTTGTATAAATGCAGACGAAACAAATTTGATTTATCGACATCAAGCAGCGATCGTCATTTCCTTGATCAAAGGAAAGCCTGAGGTAAAGATCATTAAATATGAACCATGATTTCTTTGAGGCTTTGTCATTATTGATTTCGATGTATGACAATGAGTGTAATTATTTTTCTGAAGCTTGAAAGAAACTTAAGAAATATGATATCTAGAATAGAAACATGAAAGCAGCCCAAGAAAATTTAAGATCGTCGGTCCCTTTTCTTTTCCCAGAAATAGCATGTCTGCTCTTACTTTTTTTAAGATATCATATATCCCTCAGAATATTGAAATATTAAGACCACTGTTCCTAACATTAAAACCATCAATAACACATTAATTAATCAAGGATGACAACGGGTAGAGGTAGTCATCGTGATGAGACAGCACGGATCACAACAGGCTTCATGAGGCCTGTGATGATGGCAACAAGGCGATAAGGATAGTGACAAGGGCTCTATGGGTAGGGTGAAGGCAACGTCTCGCTTTCATCTCACAACAAGGATTATTTTTGTTTCAATTTGCATATAATAAGCAAAAACAAAAGGGGATAGAATGATGGAGAGCGAGGGGTGAGGGAAGCGACAAGCAAAAGCAAATGAGTGTGCAAACCTTCAGCGCAATGAACCTTGACAACAACAAAGAAGAGTTAGGGTGATGAACAAGGCCGAAAGCGACAAACAAAATACTTAGTGACGACAACAACGAATGAATGTGAGGATAGAAGCAATGGACAACGGGATCCAATGACAATGACGAACGAGAAAAAATGTCAACAAAGGACAATCTCATCTTTTAAAAAACAAATAATACTCTACAAGAATAAAACAGAAAAAGGATGTTTTGCAAGAAAAAATAAATGAGAGATTTTTTTTTTAGAGAATTTACCTATATAAATAATTTTGTTAAAAAGAAGAGAATTTAAGAGAATATTAAACCGAATTTTGACGACAGGTAGGTCGAGGTTGCAAACATTCGTGGCCGATCTCTTTGGTAGCGATGAACAGCCATGCAACCATGTTTGCCCAATTATCATTTAACCTCTACACGAGTCAGTCATTCACAGAATGTGTGCAAATAATTCCTGTCACAGTAAAACTTGCAGTATAAATTCATCTGTGTATGTACTAATGATGTTCTTATTTATCACTCTTCATTTTGTTCAAATTTGTACGCAATTACGAATGACTCGTTCGTATTAGATGTAAAACTGCATCATAAACTAATATGCAAAACATCGGCTCATAATTGTTATAATTAGATTTTGTATTAGCAATGCAAGAAGAAATAATGACAAGATCAAAGAAGATTTTAATGAAACTATAAAATAAAATTTAATTACTTTTAATTTAGTTAAAGATATTATTTAATGCAGCGCTCAGTCATTACAACAAATCCATATAGTTAATGATAAACAGTTAGAAAATTATAGTTTGATGTTGAGGAAACATGCAGGTAAGAGCACAGGTGGAGCCCATCAAAATAGGACCCAAAAAGGGCAGGAGAATTGAGACGCTACAGGAGCAGGTGAGAAAAAAAAAGGAAATGTCTAATAGGAAAGAAGTTTATAGACAAACAAATACCACAAGCAGGAAATTACAGATGTAAGCAACTAAACATGAGAACATATTAGACATGCATTTCTTGGTAGCAACTAAACATGAGAAAATATTAGACATGCATTTCACTGAAAATATTTCCGATGGCATCTAACAAAAGTTCGAAAAGTTTTGAAGATAGACATGACCATTACATGAACTGATCACCACAGGTCATGCAGGATAGTTTGAAAAATTCAATCCAGAAAACATAAGCACAAAAGTAGATCGCACATTCAAAGGAGCAGATATCGCAGTCGGAGTAAAGACACAGAAAAAGCAAAAGGTGTACCCATGGGACTAGAGAATTACTGGACTACAGACTCCGGCGTTCATCCATATTTGCCAGAGCAAGAAGTGAGCTATCTGTAACATGCAAGATGAGAAAAATATCATTTTGAGACCGAACAAATTAGATAAAATATGACGATGCATAATACAATCTCTACTAAACAGATGTGTTCTTCCACTTCATATCTTGAACTGTAATTACCTAATACTCAAGGCAATTTAAACCTGAAATAATTAAATAAAATTTCAACAATGATGACAAAAAACCTTAAAAGATAAGTAAAAAACAGTCAGTCCAGAGAAAAAAAAAACACAAAATAGAGGTATCTTGAAGCATCTGAATAGGACAATGCTTAACAAAATTTACTTTACGTCAAAAGACAATAACAAGGACAATGCTTAACAAACCTTCGATGTTTGCAGGCAATTGCTCCAAAACACTAGAACTGTACCACAAAGATAATAATAGATCTCCATATTCAATAAAAGGTTCCAGCAAGATAGACATAAGACATTTTTTCTAGATCCAACCACATTGTCTGGCTAAGTTTAAAGCTAAGCTAACCTACTTGTGATTAGTTCTGAGCAAATTTGATGATCTTGATGTAACATACTGAGGCCAGTAAAAATAACACAGACACAGTATATTTCTCTTTCGTTTTCTCTTGTCCATCAAAATTTTTTTCATACAACTACAAAGTTCCATGGTTGTTTATTCCATAAACACATTTTCTAAAAGGAGAGTGAACAACTGTTGTCTATATACACAAGTTTCATAGTTGTTTATTCAACGAGAGGTTTAAGGAGGGTGGACAATTGTTTTCGTGATTTAGACTCTAGATATCCAATTCGTAGAGTAGCAATCTCCCAGTAGGGCCAAAGCTCCCTCTCATGCATAGATCTTAAAATGGAATTATATCACTTGAAAAATAGAAAAGTTTTTTTATTAACCCTTGTAGTAAATGCAAAAGGCCTTCACAAACAATTTTACCTACATGATTTTGATCTGAAATCATTTAAAAATAGTTACATATATTCTAGAAGGATGAACTTTTACATCAGAATATTGCACAATACTCTCTGCATTGTTTTCTATTCAGAAGATTTGTACTTTAATAATATTCTCTTCAAACCTTGTTTAAGACTGTAAAACTTGATGATATGCATAAAGCTGCTGAACTTGAAAATTTTGGGGCTTAGACCAAAAATGAAATCAGAACTGATAATATCAAGTTTCACCATGTTTATGACACCACACTGGATGCTAAATGATATCAAAATCAACAGCATTTTTACATGCAAGGACATAAATCCAGATGATAACAGTAATAGCAACCCAAGACCAGTAGTTTCAACCATGGACAGGACCATGTTGAGGTAGAAAGAAGCTGGGAACAAATCCCATTGACATGTGAAAAACAAAGGCCATACTCCTGCATTGCACATTAAAAATGAGGTAAAAACAAATGCCAAAGCATACAATTAACTATACCTCAACTAGGTTTGTTTTGATATTATTTTAAAACCCCTATTGACACATTAATTTTAAAAACTACATATAGCAGCTAGAGCCTAGAACATGGAATAATTGAGGGTTTTACAAACATATTATCAAAAGAGGCTTTGTTAATATTACTAGCAGAGACTACTACAGACTGTAAGTCTGTTTGTTGTTTTTCAAGTTAAGTGAAAATTCCTATAAAGATAAGCATAAAAAGTCCTTAAAATTCCTCTCCTGATCCCTAAACTACTGTGATCTGAGAACAACAACGCTGTACCTTATAATGGAACCACACTATCTCTTTCTTTTCCAATCATGATTAAGAGATATTGGATCAGGTGCAGTAGTTGTCTGTATGAAATTGTGCACCTATAATTCCAGTAGAAGTGCACGGCTTTCAGACTGATTTTTTTATATAATTCTAAAATATTACATATGTTAGAAATATTATCTTTTAATTTAAAAAAGGATTACATTCATGACAAAAAATATATTTAATATGGTTGAACAGCATTATCTACTACATTTATGAGCATAAATATTTTATATTAGTTCATATAAAAACATATGTTTATAATATAGCATTTGATTTGGCTTAATTGGAGCCTTTTTAAAATAGCAAACTGAATCAAATCAAAAGTTTAACTTCAAATTTTATAATTGATCCATATGGCTATTTTGTTTGATTGGTTCATTTGCACCCCTATATTTTGCAAGATCCCATGTAAGTGAGGAGTTCAGATAGCTCACTGTTTGTATGCAAGGATGTTCTCTCCTTAAGTGAGTAGCATATCCTATAAACAAAAACATGTTTGCTACCTCAAATGAAATACAATGGAAATCCTTGATCCACATCAATTCTAAATGCAAGATGTTACAAAATAAATTGATTCTTCTAGAGAAAACAATTGGGCTTCAGCCTCTCACTCTTTTTTGTAAATCAATTGATCTGCTGAATCCCAATCAACTTATCCTAATCTAACCCCACTTGACCTACAACCTAAGCTATGAATTGAGCATGGGATGGGCACTGTTGAGAAAGGTCATTTTGGGTCAATGTTGAGAAAGTATTTTTATCCTATATGAAGAAAGTGACTACACCTTTGGCTTCTACTCGATGAAAAAGATTAATGAGTCACACACTGGTGTATTCTAAATTAAAGTTGTTTATAAATTTTACAAGTCAGCGATTCTAGATTAAGTAGAACCATGATCAAACATATATAATGAAAATCTAACAGAACTAAGATTTATAAAAGAATTTTTCGAAATGTAAACTTTTACTCTTTTAAAAAATCTACTCTTCAACAAGAAAAGAAAACTGAAGAATGTTAGTTGGCACCTTGAGACTCCTTTGTACTTCTAAATATAGAGTTCCTGAGTGTCCAGGCATGAACCCCAATGGTCATATGACTCTTGGTTCTCTTAATGGCTGGTTTTGCCCTAGTCCTATCGATTCTAATGATTGAGCCCTTAGTTGGGAGCAAACAGAAATAGAACAAGTATATAGATAGCAAAAATCGCATGCACACAGGTGCATAACGTGCCTAGATGCATGCCCCAACGCAACTGACATTGCCAACCCAAGCTTGGGCCAATTGGTTCTTAAGTAGCAAAGAAAAACAGTCTTTCAATCCTTGTAGGATTCAGGAGGATAGGCGAAGCATTATGCATCACACAAAGCTAGCAAAAACAAGACAATACATATCATTCACCTGACTAAGGAACATTCAATAAAAGAAATATTAGGGTCTTGAAAGAATCTGCATGGATGCATTCAAAGTCATAGAGGAAATTATGGCACGATATCAATTAAATTGCTGAAGTGAAAACAACAGCAAACAGATCAAAGCTCTAAATATACTCATACGTGTAGATCCAAATACCAAGTTTCAATTCACTCTTATGTAGAGATCCATAGATCATAAATACGGACATATGATCCAAGGCATCAAAACAAGCTGAGTTACCAACCGGAGAAGCAACCGAAGGCCGAACTCAAGACGAAGGAGACTCCGGTGTAACGGCTGAGGTTTCCTCACCAGCACCAGGAGTCATGGAGGCCGATTCAGCGGGCGCCGGAGCTGCCTCCTCAACAGCGGGTGTGGATGACACAGGTGAGGCCCTCGACTTGACGGACTCGATCATGCGCTTGCTGATCTCCTTGGAGTAGATCTGGAGGACCTCCAGCCCATCGTCAATGGAGGCGGAGGCGCGGACGCCGTCGGAGTCGGCGAAGTCGAAGGCCTCCTGCTCGATGAGGCGGGCGGTGGCGGAGGCCTCGTCGACGGGGACGACGCCGTAGCGTTTGGTCAGGACGGACGAAGAGGAAAGGGTATCGATCAGGCGCTGGATCACGGCATCCCGCGTCCGCTGCGACGGCGGCCAGATGTTGAGGGAGACGGGCGGGAGGCCAGAGGCAGGGGGCGGTACCGGCGCTTCCACCGCCGCCGAGGGCTCGGCTTCGTTGCCTCCTTTGACGGGAACTTCGTCGCCGTGGGGCTTCGCCGCTTCGCCGTCTTCCGCCATTCTGGCCCGCGAGGGTTTGGTTTGGGTTGGTTTGGCTGGATGGTGAAGTAGGCGAGGATCCCGATCTGAAGAGGCTCTCTCTGGGAGTCTCTAATTGGAATACCAACATAGGGCTGCCAAGGAGTCGGCCTTTAGGCCTGTTTGGGCCTTTGTTGGGTCTTCATTAACGGATTGGACTTTGTCGATCATGTACTGCAACTAAGATGAGATTTGATCGAATGATCTTGCTATCAAACGGTCAAGATCTCAACAGGTTCATCTGGCTGACAATTTTCATACCTTAACATAAGATAAGTGAGTCAATTATATTATATTAATAATATTATTTTGGAACCAAGGCGATACATGAAGATGGAGTACAGATTCACATGGAGAGAAAATAGGAGAAGAAAACATTGCATAGTATGGCACTCGTGGGAACTCCATAACTAACGAAACCAAGCAGGTCTCATCAGAGTTGTGACAGGACCTCTCTCGTGGCTTGGCGAGGCTTGCACAAAGCCTCCAAGGGAACAGCCATGGGAGCGGTGAGTCCCTCGCTCTCACTGAGATCAACCTCCTCCTCTCAAAGCACTGCACCAGAGACGCCAGCGCCAACCCTGTTCTTTTCGATCAGGACTTCGGTGATTGATTTTGATTATGATTATTGATCAATAGAAAAGAAGTTTATGTTAAAATAAATTTTTTATAAGATTAACCTTGATGGAAATCAAGGAAGAACTCTCTTAATAATTTATCCTACATCCTTTACTCTTGTCTATAAATAGACAAGACCTCTTGCGGCTAAAAAGAGATATCTAAATAGAGAGATTAAGGTTTTTTCTTTTAATCTCGCTCTCCCTAGTCTATCAATCTATGTGGTTATATGAAAAGATAGGAAGAGAGGAGAAGGATCTAGTTCCTCCTTACATATTGATATCTCCGATCCGATGATGGTGCATTTGTACATCAGATAAGTTTATTCTTTTAAACAATAAAGGTACGCATCGTAATATATTATTAGATCTAATTTTATTTAATTTTAATTCTGACATAAATTTTTTTTTGTATTATAGATAACATGATTATAGATTTTCTGTTAACAATTGGTATCAGAGCCTAGATTCTTGAGATCATATATATTAAATCTATTATTTTTGTTTGCGATGCATGAATGATTTGTTGGATATTATTGATATATTTTTTTTATATGATTTGTTTGTGAGCAATGTATAATTTTTATGTTTGATCAATGAATTTATTATTTATTATCAGTGTCATTGGGGTGATGATCTCTGTTACAACCCTTGAAGGGCTGTGTATCGCCCTGCAACTGCACATCACGGTCGTACGCGGGCAGCAGTGGCTACACCACATAGCATGTGCATTGCAACAGGCACACGCGGATGCTAGTAGCACTACGGGCATCCCGCACCGCTTGTGAACGCGATGCCTACGAAAGGCGGCAACAACTGCACCCCATGTGAAGGCAACGATCGCCCTCACGCGTAATGGTGGCACCCACAGAGGGCGCCTACAGAAGGGCGGTGGCCACATATGGCGATAGTTGTTGCCCCCGTGGGGCAAAGGGCAGCGATAATGGTCACGCATGGGCACAGGCCGCACCCAAGCGGCGATCGCGCGCGGCTAGGCCGCACCAAGGTGGCAGCCATGCATGGTAGGAACCATGACAGCCATGCACAGGTAGTTGCAGCGGCCGCGTGCGGGCAGAGGCAGCACAGCACACGCAAAGGCAACGACGCTGTAGATCAGATTTTTGGGCAAAATCATAGTTTTGCCCTAGGGTTTCCCTTCAGTAAAATTATAGCTTTGCCCTTCTTTATTTTATTAATATCATTTAATTCTTTTGACATATTTATAGTTTAACCCTTGATTTTCTTGTCAAATGACGATTCTGACCTTTCTAAATTTTAATTTATGTCCTGTCAATATATTTACAATTTTACGCTTATGAAATTAAGAATTCTAAGTTATATTCTTAATTATAAAATTAATAAATATGATTTATTATAATTATGATTGAATTTGATCATGATTATATTTTTGATTATTTGATTGGATTTAATTTTTTATTTTAAAAAAATATAAATTATGATTTACTTTTATAGTTTTCTCATATGAATTATTGATTATATTTTTATTTGTGGTAAATAAAATCTAATTATTATTTTTGGATATTCATTTGGTTATTCACATGTATATATTTGAAATTGTGAAATGATAGTTATCTTTTATATAAAGGCTCTTCATGATTTATATGTTATCATGATTATCATATGTTTAATAATTATTATGGTTGTTATTTTATTATTGAACTACTTCAGCATGAATCAAGATAAATAAATTTATGAATATTATTTATAATTTATCTTTATTAGTTTTATTTGATCAATAGTTGCCAAAGTAGCATGGGATAATAGTTTTATGAGATGTGAATTATAATAAAAGGTCCTATCATTTATAGGATATTTTAGAATATATTTTATAATTTTATATTGGTCATTAATTGAACAGAACATAAACTTAATTACTAAGAATTCTATGGAATAAATAATTGAGGTGACTAATCAAGAAAGATATGAAATACTTAATTTTATGATAATTAGACTTCAGTACAGTTTACAATTGGCGCTTGAGAATATCTAAGGATCAATTTTCTGAAAAATCATTAGTTAACACCTTAAAATGATAGTATTTGAGGAATTTAAGATTATATCCTTAATATAAATGATAAAGTTGTAAGCTCAAGACTCATAATATTTTGAGTACTACTTAGAGTAAGTAACACTAAAATAAGGATGAAGCGTAAGTCACCTGAGTTTATAATTACTATATAAACTCATAAAAGAATATCTTCACAATAAAGTGTTATTTCTGTAGCAAAGAAAATTACATAAAAAATAAAAAAAACTATAAGATTTGATTTAAAATGAAAAAGTATAAATATAACCTCTATATAGTTCAAATCAAATATTACAGATATTATTGATGGATTAATTTGATGCTTCAACATATGTTACCAATAATAGATATTTATTAAAATAAAAAAATTTGAAGGGGGATAAAATCAAAAGAGAATAAGATATTCGTCATTATAGGGAATCATCTTTAAGTGAGAGCGATATTAGTTTGTATTTATCGTCTATATCTAAAGATGATTCAATTGATATATTTTGAGAATCCATGCTGTGTTCTTATAATTATGGGAATTTTGGTTCTTTACCTAGAATTGTTAGAATATTATTTCCCTTTTAGTGATTGTAAACTTACTATGATTCAATAAAATTAACATTTGAATTCTGTATAATAGTTTATACAGAATTAATATAAATCTTAAGTTTACAATGATCATATAATTAAATATTAAAATAAAATATAGTTTTATAAACTCCTTGATATTATGTTTATCATTCTATGCTTTCGTCTCATTAAAGAGAGATATTTTATCACCATATAAATAACCTATTGAGATATGATGATATATATCTAATTTATGTAAAGTCATGATCGTTCACACTCTTGAAGTGTACATAAATAAAATTGATAGACAATTAGATAGAAAAGTTAAGATCATTATATCTGATAAGGGTAATGAATTTTATGGTATTTATGATGAACCCAATTATAATTCTAATTCTTTTGTTATATTCTTAAAAAAATAAGGTATATGATTTACCAGATGTGTTACAACAAAATATGATTGTTGAAAGATATAATCATACCTTTATAGATATGGTTAGGAGCATGATATGTTATTTTTTTGTACCCAACTCAATGTGAGAAGAAGCTCCAAGGATAACTATGTATATATTGAATGATATTCTTAATAAGTAAATTGCATGACTTCTTTTGAGTTATGAAATAATAGGAAACCTAATTTAAGATATTTATATATTTGAGACTGTCCCATGGAGATAATGATCTTTAACTCACATTAAAAAAATAGATTTAATAACTATTTCTAAATATTTTATTATCTATTTTAAAGGGGTAAGATTCATATAAAATAGTACGAGGACAATTAAATCTAGTAATATAATATTCTTATAAAATAGCAAATCAATGAGAGTGAAAATCTCGAAATTCAATTTTAATATAGAGTACAAGTTAATACTCCTTTATTATTTGAGAGATTATTATTATTCAAATCATTAAATGATTTGATAAAAGTGAACAACAAAATAGCATTACTAAACTCTCAATTATATTAATATCGTTGTTAATAGTCTTGTAGAATAACTATATTTGACAACTTTTAGAATATCTTAAAAGGGAAAAGAATTATGTCATTTATAGTTATTATGTTGCATATATATAAGAATTATATTATGATATAGGAATCAAAATGGATCCCTTATTGTTGTCCCAAGTAATGAAAAGTAATGATTCTGAAAAGTAATATGATGCAATAAAAGAAGCGTTAAAATTAATAATTAGAATGGTGTCTGATAAATGTATTGAATTATCTAATAATTATAAAAGAGTCTATTATATAAATGTGACTTAAAGGATAATGTCGAACGATATAATGGTCAAACTTATGGTTAAAAGTTTTACTCATAAAGAATGTATCGACTATAACGAGACATTTAGTTTTTTAATGAACTCGTTAAGAATCGTCGTAACATTCGTGACTCATTATGAGTTTGAGTTATATCATAATGATATGAAAATAATTTTTTTTAAAAGATCTTTATATGGGTTACTCTAAATAATTTACGAAGAAAATAAAAGAAAAATAAAATTTGGTATACAAGTTCAAAAATCTATTTATGACCTTAAACAAGCTTCAAGATAATGATATATAAAGGTTCTTGATATCATTATTTTCAGATTTAAAGAAAATACTATTGATTGGTATTTATATCAATGGAAGCAAGTTTTTTATATTGGTCTTATATATGGATAATATTTTGCCTTACCAATAGTGATCTTGATTTATTATACTAAATCAAGAAATTTGTCACTAAGAGTTTTAAGATGGTTGATATGAATGAGACATTTTATATTATTAACATTGAGTAATTTAATGATAGACCTTAATGATTATGAAAATTTTCTTAGAAAGAATATATTAACTGAGTCTTGAAAAGATTTAATATACAGCTTTATTCAGTAAATTATGAAACAAAAATTTTAGTCAATAGTAAATGCTTTAAAATGACTTGAAAAAAATTAGATAAAGAAGATATTCTTTGTATATGTACAATTAGAAGTCTATGCTCAAGCCTGTGTTAGAAAGGATATCAGTTTTACAATTAAAATATTGGATATATATTGGAGTTACCCAAAAGTAAAAATAATAAGGGACTACAAAGAAAGTAATAAGATATCCGAAAGGGACAAAGGATTATATACTCATAGGTATGAAATTATATTACCTTGAAATGATGGTATTTTTAGATACTGATTGTATAAATTGCCTCGATAATAGGAAGTCCACCTTACGGTTAATATCTATATCAACTAGAAGGGTAATTTATTATTATTAATGATAGAAGTTGATTTTGTAGCATGCTTTGAGGCCACTGATCAAACTTTTTTATTGTAAAATTTTATCTCAGAACTTGATATAGTCAGATTCAATTACCTAATCGTTGAAGATATTTTGTAATATTGTAGTAATTTTCTTCTATAATAATGACAAGTATTATTGTATCTTTATGTATTATGGTATAAAATACTTGATGGTTAAAAAAGAGGAGTCTAGAAATATCAAATGTCAATTAATTACTTGAGTTTCACTATATTGATTGTTGATCTATTCACTTAGGACTTACAGCCTAAAGTATTTTGAAAGAACATGTTCTTATAATTAGATTTGTGAGCAACCCATAAATGATATGGTGATATATGTTTGAGTAGATACTATAATTGACATTCTTGCTTACTTACTTAAAGTTATTTATTTTTACTATCCTATTCACAATTATGTATGTACATATTATGGTTAAATGTGATGACATGATTGTCTTGACAAGACAAATTATATGGGTCGTTTGGACTATATTAGGAAAAGCTAACTGTATTATGGTACATAAAAAGAAGTGTGACACTAATAACATACAATCGCTATGACTCATATTGTTAGTCAGATTTAATAGAGTATTATTGCATTTAATGGATGTATTGATCTATTTTTAAAAATTCACGTGCGTATATATAGATTTTCTAAAATTTTAGAATCTAATTGAGTTAAATTATTTTTTAAATAAATTTTATTTATTTATTTTTTATTTTAAGTCTTTTTTATCTTACCAATTCATGGGCCGGGAGAATGTTAGATTATGTGACCCTATTTAATTATGTAAGATATATTATAGATATGATTGAATTCTGATTATGGTTATTGGTCAATAGAAAAGAAGTTAATATTAAAGTAGGATTTCTTAGAAGATAACTTTGATGAGAGGAACCCTCCTAATAATTTATCCAAGACCCTTTGCTCTCGCCTATAAATAGACAAAAACCTCTAGGAGCTAAAAAGAGGCATTTCAATATAGTTGAGAGATTCAAGTTTTTTCTCTCAATCTTGCTCTCCCTAATCGATCAATCTATGTGGTCATATGAAAAGATAGAAAGAGAGAAGAAAGATCTAGTTCCTCCTTTCAGATTGATATCTCAGATCCGACGATGGTGCGTTTGTAGATTGGCTGTAGATCAATTTATTCTTTTGAATAATAAAGGTACGCATCGTAATATATTATTAGATCTAATTTTATTTTATTTCAATTCTTGCATAAAAGTTTTTCCGCATTACAAATAGCATGATTATAAATTTTATGCTAACACTTGTATCCTTCTTCTTCCTCGGTCTCGAATTGCTCGGGCATGAACCTCGTAGGGTTTGCCCACACCTCGGGATATTTGTGGGCCATATGCGCATTGACCAACAACATCGTGCCGCACGGGATGTGGAGGCCTCCTACCTTGCATTCCATGGTCGACTCGCGTGGGACCAAGAGAGGACCTGGAGGGAACAACCTGAGAGTCTCCTTGATGACATTGTTTAGGTAGCGAAGGTTTGAGAGATCAGAGTCCGCCACCAAGCGCTGATGACCGACGTGAGTCTCTATTTCGTCGTGAAACTTCTGTAGGGCTTCGGATGGTTGAGGAGGAGCGCCTCCTTCGTATTTCATCGACGATCTCCTCAATCAAACTATCTATCTCTTTCTTCAACATCTACATTCATTTCTAGAGTCTATTCACCCCCACCCACCTTAAAAATGGTATAAAGTCTGTAAGGTTCGGAATGGAGCTTAACCGAAAAGCCTCTTCCGCCATGAGTACAAACCTCTTGCCCTCCCCAACACAGCACCTGCTTCCCGTGATCATCTCCACAATCATGTCAAACGTTGTTTCCATCAACCTGGACCTGACGTTCATTTGCACAAAGCAATATTCTCTAGAGGAGGTTGAGGCTCCGAAGAAGCAATCAGACGTTTGTAGCATGTAGAGGTGTAAAACAGGACAAATGAGCAGGGGAGAGTAGACGAAGGGTGGAAATGCGATGAAGGCTACGCTAGCGAGGGTCATAGGGGACTACCGCGAAGGTGGTACCATTGTAGTTGAAGTGTTGGCCGGAGAGGAGGGGACAGTTGGAGAAGCAAAGATCATTGGTCGTGAAGTACTCCTTCATGGCAGAGGCAGAGACGATGAGGAGGACAGGGCGAGAACCAAAACAGAGGAGACGGACAAGTCCATAGCGAGCGCAGAGGCGGGCTAGAGCGTGGTGGGGATGACCTCGTAGCAAATGGAGATGGCCAATGATGGGAAGGGGAAGGAGGCCCCATGGGAGCTTACCAAGACCCAAACGACAAAAGAAGAGTGAGAAGAAAGAGGATACAAGATCTGCTCCAAGCTGCATCCATATCGTGTTTCTCTACCCACCATAATCCTCAGTATTTATATTTTTACTATCCTATTCACAATTATGTATGTACATATTATGGTTAAATGTGATGACATGATTGTCTTGACAAGACAAATTATATGGGTCGTTTTGGACTATATTAGGAAAAGCTAACTGTATTATGGTACATAAAAAGAAGTGTGACACTAATAACATACAATCGCTATGACTCATATTGTTAGTCAGATTTAATAGAGTATTATTGCATTTAATGGATGTATGATCTATTTTTAAAAATTCACGTGCGTATATATAGATTTTCTAAAATTTTAGAATCTAATTGAGTTAAATTATTTTTTAAATAAATTTTATTTATTTATTTTTTATTTTAAGTCTTTTTTATCTTACCAATTCATGGGCCGGGAGAATGTTAGATTATGTGACCCTATTTAATTATGTAAGATATATTATAGATATGATTGAATTCTGATTATGGTTATTGGTCAATAGAAAAGAAGTTAATATTAAAGTAGGATTTCTTAGAAGATAACTTTGATGAGAGGAACCCTCCTAATAATTTATCCAAGACCCTTTGCTCTCGCCTATAAATAGACAAAACCTCTAGGAGGCATTTCAATATAGTTGAGAGATTCAAGTTTTTTCTCTCAATCTTGCTCTCCCTAATCGATCAATCTATGTGGTCATATGAAAAGATAGAAAGAGAGAAGAAAGATCTAGTTCCTCCTTTCAGATTGATATCTCAGATCCGACGATGGTGCGTTTGTAGATTGGCTGTAGATCAATTTATTCTTTTGAATAATAAAGGTACGCATCGTAATATATTATTAGATCTAATTTTATTTTATTTCAATTCTTGCATAAAAGTTTTTCCGCATTACAAATAGCATGATTATAAATTTTATGCTAACACTTGTATCCTTCTTCTTCCTCGGTCTCGAATTGCTCGGGCATGAACCTCGTAGGGTTTGCCCACACCTCGGGATATTTGTGGGCCATATGCGCATTGACCAACAACATCGTGCCGCACGGGATGTGGAGGCCTCCTACCTTGCATTCCATGGTCGACTCGCGTGGGACCAAGAGAGGACCTGGAGGGAACAACCTGAGAGTCTCCTTGATGACATTGTTTAGGTAGCGAAGGTTTGAGAGATCAGAGTCCGCCACCAAGCGCTGATGACCGACGTGAGTCTCTATTTCGTCGTGAAACTTCTGTAGGGCTTCGGGATGGTTGAGGAGGAGCGCCTCCTTCGTATTTCATCGACGATCTCCTCAATCAAACTATCTATCTCTTTCTTCAACATCTACATTCATTTCTAGAGTCTATTCACCCCCACCCACCTTAAAAATGGTATAAAGTCTGTAAGGTTCGGAATGGAGCTTAACCGAAAAGCCTCTTCCGCCATGAGTACAAACCTCTTGCCCTCCCCAACACAGCACCTGCTTCCCGTGATCATCTCCACAATCATGTCAAACGTTGTTTCCATCAACCTGGACCTGACGTTCATTTGCACAAAGCAATATTCTCTAGAGGAGGTTGAGGCTCCGAAGAAGCAATCAGACGTTTGTAGCATGTAGAGGTGTAAAACAGGACAAATGAGCAGGGGAGAGTAGACGAAGGGTGGAAATGCGATGAAGGCTACGCTAGCGAGGGTCATAGGGGACTACCGCGAAGGTGGTACCATTGTAGTTGAAGTGTTGGCCGGAGAGGAGGGGACAGTTGGAGAAGCAAAGATCATTGGTCGTGAAGTACTCCTTCATGGCAGAGGCAGAGACGATGAGGAGGACAGGGCGAGAACCAAAACAGAGGAGACGGACAAGTCCATAGCGAGCGCAGAGGCGGGCTAGAGCGTGGTGGGGATGACCTCGTAGCAAATGGAGATGGCCAATGATGGGAAGGGGAAGGAGGCCCCATGGGAGCTTACCAAGACCCAAACGACAAAAGAAGAGTGAGAAGAAAGAGGATACAAGATCTGCTCCAAGCTGCATCCATATCGTGTTTCTCTACCCACCATAATCCTCAGTATTTATATTTAGTCCTATCATGTTTTATCACTATGAGCCAATGGTTGAAATAGTTATATGTTCAAATATTAAAATAAGTTTTATGATTATATAGAATTTTGGCTTACAAAGTATTAAGTTTATCTCTTTATAAATAATTATGTTTTTAATTTTCAAGAATCTTCTCAATGTAATTCTATTTTCAACCCTGATTTAGCATCCAACAAATCTCCTCTATGTATTCATGGTAATTTGTGTGAGGTGATGGTTTTAGTTAGGATGTGATGAGTCCTATATTAAATTAATATGAGGTAAATAGGACATGATTCAAATGCTTAAGAATAAATCTAAATATCTTAGAAGTACTAAATATAATTTAAAATATTTATTTTATGAAATAAAAAATATAATATATATGATTCGAAGATGAGATATGATCGATTGTCACATTCTAATAATACATAATGGAAGGGGGGTATAATATCATTAGTATAATATTGTGCACACATCATTATCATATAAGTTTTAGTAAAATATCACAATCTAATTTTATTTTTAAATTTTAAATTTAATAATGATACTTAGCCCAATGTGTTATGCTATCCCCTAATGAACAAAAATACATACATTAAAAATTTTATAATTTCATGTTTGTAATATGAATGGTCTTAAAGTAAAAGGGATGTAATATCCCTTCACGATAGAGTTTGCCATATTTTTATTAGGATTTGATATCTATTGATTTATAAAATCTCATCCAATTTTATTTACTTTTCACCTCATGAATAAGGTTGAGATATAGACACACAAAAATTTTACATAAAATTTTATTTTGAACTTTAAAATATTTTATCATATATAATATAAGCCTAAATAAGAAATATTTAGATGTTCTCATCTTGATATTGATAGTTTCCTAATGTATTCAATTAAAATCTTATCATTATGAATCTTTATCAAGTGGGTCATGTCACACTTATTTAATTTGTATCTAGTGAGACAAATGATCCATCATTAGTACAATACCATGATGACATATCACTAGAAGTTTTGATAAAATATCACAATATAATATTTTTTAATTCTAAATTTGATGACAATACTTAGCTCAATTACTATGCTACCCTCCTGATAACTAGTGATACATATATCATGTTTATAATATAAATACTATTAGAGTAAAAGGGAGTTTGCCGTATTTTTATTACATAAAAGGGATTTGGTATTAGTTGTTTATTTTTCACCTCAAATAAGGTTGAGATGTACATTTTGTTTTCAATCAATTTAGAATTGACTTTAAGTATAAGTAGAACTTATGTACATGATGTAAGCCTAAATAAGAATTGTTTAGATTTATGATCTTAATATTGATCATTTCCTAATATATTTAATTAAAATCATATTATTAGACATCTTTATCAAGTCGGTCATGTCACACCTATTTAATTTGTATCTAATAAGACAAATAAGTCATCATTAGTATAATATCATGGTGACATATCACTACCATAAAAGTCTTGATATGATATTATAATCTAATTTTGGATTTTTTTTAATTTTAAATTTGATGATGATACTTAGCTGCTATGCAGTTAACCCCCTAATAAATAAAGATACCCATATAAAAACTGTCACGTTTATGATATGAATGCTATTAGAATAAAAGGGATAAAATATCTCTTTATGATGGAGTTTATGATATTTTTATCACATAAAAAGGATTTGATATTTGTTGATTTATTAAATCTCATATATTTTTGTTTATTTTTCATCTCATAATCTTCCTTCAAATTTATATATATTGATGATGGTACTTAGCCCAATTGCTATATACTCTCCTAATGACTAGGGATACATACATCATGTTTGTAATATAAATTCTATTTGAATAAAAGAGACGTAATATCTCTTTATGATGAATTTTGTCATATTTTTATTACATAAAAGGGATTTGATATTAGTTGTTTATTTTTTACCTCATAAATAAGGTTGAGATGCAGCCATACAAAAAATATATATATAATTCTTCTTTCAAACCTAAAATCTTCTATCAAGTATAAATTGATTCAAAATTCAGATTTTAAGTATGAGTAGAACTCATTTGTATGATGTGATCTTAAATAAGAAATATTTAGATTTTATTATTTTGATATTCATCCTTTCCAAGAGCATTAAATTAGAATAATAAGTGAGTCATGTCACACCTATTCAATTTACATCTAGTCAGACAAACGAGCCATCATTTCAATTAGTACAATATCATGTTGCCACATAAGTTTTGGTAAAATATCATAATCTATTTTTATATTTTTTAATTCTAAATTTGATGATTATTCTTAGGCTAATATGTTATATTTTATGATCTAATTAATTGGTTTATATATATATATATATATATATATATATATATATATATATATATATATATATATATATATATATATATATATATATATATATATATATATATATATATATATATATATATATATATATATATATATATATATATATATATATATATATATATTAGTGGTTGAATGTTATAATTGAATTATATAAATTATAAGGGTTATTTTGGATTGAATTATGAAAATTTAACGCTATTGTATTGTATAGCAGTTTAGAGTGAGTCATATCACACGTATTCAATTTGTATCTAGCAAGACAAATGAGTCATTGTTTCAATTAATACAATATCGTACCATCATAATATTATCACAAAAGTTTTGATAAAATATTATAATCTAATTTTATCTTTTTTAATTCTAAATTTGATGATTATACTTAGGCTAATATGCTAGATTTTATGATCTAATTAATTGGTTAATATATATGTATATATTAATATTATAACATAATTATCTTAACAAGATAAATTATAAGGATCATTTTAGATTATATTAGGAAAGATTAATGGTATTGTATTATATAGAAGAAAGCTTGACACTAATAATATATAACTATTATGATTCGTATTTTTAGTCAAACTTAATGTAGTATTATTATATTTATTAGGCTTATTTTTATTTTTATTTGTATGCATATAAATACTTTTCAAAATTTTATAATCTAATTGAATAAAATTATTTTTAAATAAATTTATTTTATTTTTAATTTTTTTGATATCTTATCAATTAATAGACGAAAGAGAATATCAGATTTTATGGCCCTAACTAATTGGTTAAGATATATTGAGATTTCAATTAAACTCTAATTATAGTTAGTATACATTATGAGAAAATATATTTGTGTTAGTATATATTATGAGATAATTTTGATGAGAGAAAATATTTTCAAATTATCTTATTTAGACTCTTGCTCTCGGCTAGTTCAATAGGTATGACCTTCTGAGGATTATATTATTACAGAGATTTATTTTCTCATCTTTTGATAGGTTGCTACTCTAACAATTATCATGATCTTAAAAATAGAAAAAAAAAAAAAAACAAGAATCTAATTTCTTGTATAGATTTAAGATGCATGTAGATCGCTATATAGTGTGTGTACTGTAGATCATAATGTATTATTTCACAATATCCGATATACCTATTGATTATCATATTTAAAAGGTATATAATTTCTTTCATTTATGATATTTGATTTTAATTCTAACATAAAATTTTTATATAGTAATTTTTATTTCTTATACAATATGTTATGTTATCCCTAACAAACAAAGATACATGCATGAAAAACTTCATATTTATAATATGAATGCTATCAAAGTAAGTAAAATGATATAATATCCTTTGATAATAGAGTTTGTGATATTTTTATTACATAAAAAAGATTTGATATTGCTTGATTTATGAAATCTCATCTATTTTTATTTATTTTTATCTTATAAATAATGTTGCACAAAATTATATATAAAAATTCTCCTTTCAACCTTAAAATCTTCTATAAGGTATAAATCGATTCCAAATTCAACTTTTAAGTATGAATAGAACTCATGTGTATGATGTAAGCCTAAATAAAAAATAAATATTATAAAAATATTTTTAAATTAAATAATAAAAATAATTAAAGATTTAAACTCATGATCTATTCTAATAATATGATAAAGAATTTGCTATCCATTTTAACTTTTTAGATTTTGTATACACCCAAATACGTAATTTTGAGAATTCTATCACATCAGTGATTCAAATTACATGTACAAATTGCAACGGTCAAATTTGTGGAATACTGTTGACTTCCTCCATCGCCTTGATGGATTCATGCGGAGGTTCCCGTCACATTACGCGCACTAACTTCTCCCCCGCTTCTATAACAGTTTAAGAAGAAGCAGGTGTGAGTGATCCTGCTGGGTTTCATCCACCGTCGGATGCGACATCCAAAGGCTGTCGTGGAAGACGTTGCTCCGTGATTCGCAAAATGGTATCTACTCTCTTCCAATCTCGTCCGCAGCTTGTTTCGATCAATGCCGTTCACGGAAAGGCCATTCCCACGTCGGTTAAAGTCCATGGGCCCCACCGGTGCTAGTTGATAGTTGTCAAGGGAGTATCCCAAGTCGAAGGAAACTATAAAAGGCGCCCTCAGGAACTCGCGGCGAAGTTTTCCCCATCTTCCCGTTTCCTTCCCCACTCTCTCGCCGGCAATCCCCACCTCCCACTGGCACCTGCACCGCGGCCTTCGCGAGTGGAGTCCTCTCCCCGATCTCCATGGCACGAGCCAGGGATTGGGTTGCCGCCGCCTCCTCCTTCATCTTCCTCCTCTTCCTCTTCGCGGACGCCGCTAGAACGCCGGAACCCTCTCTCCGTGCCCTCGCCACGCATGGCGGCAAGCCGAACTTGGTGCTGCCGCTCTTTTGCTCCCGCTCGAACTCCACCCGCCGATCCGTCTTGGCGAGACGCTTGCTAGGCGAGCAGGTCACTGCCAGAGCAAGCATGAGGCTCTACGATGATTACCTCACCAATGGGTGCGCCCCGCCTCTCTTTTCCTTTCTCCGTCCGTTGATCTCTTGTCTTCTTAGATTCGAAATTTCTTCCAATTATTTTTTACCTACGCTAATGGATTTAGCGTCGCGGGTCTCTCTGGGATGATTAGGTTTCATTCTTCAAGATAGATTAATGTTTATGCGTATCTTAGGTATTACACTACAAAGCTCTTTATCGGAACACCGCCTCAAGAGTTTGCCTTGATCGTGGATTCTGGGAGCACGGTCACTTACGTTCCTTGCTCCACGTGCGAGCAATGTGGGAATCATCATCAGGTATTTCTTCTGTCTTGATGGAATTGAAATCACTTTTCTTTTTCTTCTCTTTCTTTTGTTCCAAACAGAAATAAACACATTGGCCGATACCGAGTTATAATGCGAGGCAACCAGAGCTCGTTTTTGGATTGATAAGTAAATAGATTGCACGATCGATGGATTTGTTCTTACAGAAGATACTGCATTTTTCAAGGTCCACTTACCTGCCACCCTTGTTAGTAATTGAGAAGGCCTCTATTGATGTAGACCGAAGGAACACAGCTTAACTGACTAGATTTTTTGGTAAAGCAGACTGATTATACCTGAGTTTTTTTGTTATTACTTTGTTATAACATGGATATTAGCTAGTGTGGTTGGCATAGACAACGAAACACTAAACCAACATAATCATAGTACTGGAGCAAACTGCATTTATATTTATTAGTATTGTGGAATCATCTACACTATTGACCACTAAGAACCATGAATACATTTTGTTAAGTGTTCTATGAAAATTTTAGTAGCTAGGGAAATAATTGTAAAAGAATCTTTGGACAGTTCTGCTGTTATTCCTAAATGGCTAAACCTTGTTTTGTGAATCCAGCATGATGTGGCTATTTGTTTGCTGTTCCAAGTCATTTCCCATCAAAATGAGTGGACTCTGAAAACCTGATATGCAAGTTAGCAGGGAAATCTACGTTATATGTCATAGTATAAGATCATACAATGAAGATAGGTTACGATCTAGCATCGAAGGATCAAACCTCCAATTTCTCTAAATGGGAAAGCATCTAGATGAAGGGTTAAATGACTAACCATGATTCAGAAATCGGTTCTTATGTTAAGCATAGATAAACGAAGAGTCTAATGGGACTTAAGCCAGCATAGAACCAAATCGAACTCATCTGGCCCTTCATTACCAGGATTTTGATGTCACCCCTCAAATAGTTTGGATATGCTGGATGCCTATTCTGAGATAGATTATCTGATCATGAATTTGAATTTTTAACCAGAAGTTGGATGATTTAGAGAATAAGTAGAGTGTACCACAATGACAAACATAAACAGATTATTTTGTTATTATATATTCACAATATAAAAGTATTTAAAGCTACAGAATTCCTACATGCTGCTTCACTCATTTTGTCCTCTTCTGCCTAAATTCATGTTCTTTGAGTCCCCAAAAATGCTTATCTTAGATTTAATTAATGCAATTACCAGTGATTTGTTATGTGTGACATTCTTCTCCAACTAGTGAATGGAAAGAATTGCACATTCGCTGGTTACCATTTCAATTCCGAATTCTTTTTCAGATGCTGGGCTGTTAGACTTCCTCTTCGTGTACTTAGCATATAATAGTCAAGCATGATTGTTGACAGCTCAGGTTATTTCACACTTGAATAAGTTGCACCGATATAAAAAAATTGTAGAAGATAAATTACTGTTGTCCTTTTTCTATGCTTCAGATTCATTAAGGTAATTTATTGCTCTTCATCTGTTTATTGGCTTGATGTGGTGAATGTATCTAGATGTCCATTGGTTTGTTATATTGTATCTTTGAATGTCCTGATAACTGAAGATCTATGTTATGGATGAGTAGTTATATATAGCTTCTCACCTTGATTCACACTGTTGATGTCTAGAATTTGAGATTTGAACCTGATTTGTCAAGCACATATGAGCCTGTGAAATGCAACAATGATTGTACCTGTGACAAGGAGCAAAAGCAGTGTGTTTATGAGAGCCAATATACTGAAATGAGCTCTAGCAGTGGTGTGCTTGGTGAGGACCTTATATCATTTGGAAAAGAAAGTGAACTTAAACCTCAGCGTGCTGTTTTTGGCTGTGCAAATTCTGAAACTGGTAATTTGTTCAATCAACATGCTGATGGAATAATTGGGCTGGGCCGTGGAGAGCTCAGCATAATGGACCAACTTGCTGACAAGGGTGTTATTACTGATTCATTTTCTTTATGCTATGGTGGGATGGATGTTGATGGAGGTGCAATGGTCCTTGGTGAGATAACTCCACCTCCTGACATGGTTTTTTCCCGATCAGATCCTATTCGCAGGTACAACATATCTTTTGTTTATTGGGGTGATCAAGTTTTGTTTCTCTGCATGTGCATTTGACATATTTATCAGATTTACTTGTCCTGGGATGGCAACAGCCCATACTACAATATTGAGCTGGAGGAAATACATGTGGATGGTAAACTGCTGCATCTTGATCCAAGACTATTCAATAGCAAGGATGGCACAATCTTGGATAGTGGAACCACATATGCATATCTACCAGAAGAAGCATTTATAGCATTTAGAGATGCTGTAAGATTCCTTTCTGCCTTTTTATGCTATGTGTTTTGTTTCAACAAATATCAATTATGAATTTTGGACAGGTTTAATTGCAACTAGTAGGATCTTTGAACTTTGAACCTATGATAATTGTATTCTATTTTCCCATTATCCAATAGAATTTTGAATTACAAGATACTGTTGTATGTTAACAGTATACATTTACATAGGATCCTGGTTTTTCTGATAGTAGAAGGTTCCTATATACATTTGCATAGGATCTGATATTGGAACTTATCTTTTGGGGTTTCTTGCTAATGAAGATATTGAGTGTTAAAATATCAAATATTAAATATTATTAGTGTCAAAATTTACAGAACTACACTTTGTCACTTTTTCAATAATGTGTCAAAGCTTTTCTTTTCTTCTTTTTTCCATTTTGACTACTAGTTGCAAAACAAAAGTGCAGTTTTTTGACTTAAAGAAAGCTTTATTGAAATGTTGTATTTTTTTATTGATAGCTTTTAACTTGGTGCTAATGCCAGTAAGAATTTGTCACCTTTTAACTGGATTCATCTTGAAATAATATTCTCACATCTCACAGATCTTGAGCAACTTACATTCTCTAAAGCGAATACTTGGACCCGATCCAAATTACAGGGACATCTGCTTTTCTGGTGCTGGAAGGTATTGTAGCGATATTATATCTGGAAATTCCTCATTCTTTCAAGTTTATGACTAACTTTTGAATGCCTTTAATTGAAAACCTCCTTGGAACTGTTCCCAGTGATGTCTCTGAGCTCTCAAAGACCTTCCCAGAGGTTGATATGGTATTTGGTAATGGAGAAAAGCTGTCACTTTCACCAGAAAACTACTTGTTTCGGGTAAAGGTGGCTCTAAATTCATTATAAATTTACCAATGTAACAGGTGGACATTGTCCTCACTATTGCTTAGTTGTTATTGTATTATTTGCTAATGTTCTATTAATAATTACTTTGGTTAACTAATGTGTTTTTTTGTATTCTTTATGTATTTCCAAAATAAAGCATTCAAAGGTTAGTGGTGCTTACTGCTTGGGAGTCTTTCAGAATGAAAAAGATCCGACGGCAATTTTGGGGGGTATGATACCATATTCATAGGACCCACATAATAGGATTTGCTTATGTCAATGTTTCATCTTTTAACATAGTTGCAAGCTCTGTTATGGTAAATGATACTTCATCTGAAAACTTCCCATATGAGTTGATTCTCCTGGCAGGTATTATTTTTCGCAACACTCTGGTAACTTATGACCGTCAGAATGAAAGAATTGGTTTTTGGAAGACTAACTGTTCTGTATTATGGGAGAGATTGCATAGTGGTGGAGGCCCTACACCTGGAGTTTTAGATTTTACAAATTCAAGAGTGAATGACTCGCCAACTCCTGTTCAACCAGGTAATTAACTGCCTACCTGCAAACAACTTGAAGACAACTATTTTCTAGTATTTGAAGATTCAAGTTGATCGTTGACTTTAGAATTGAAGTCAAATAGGATATGCTGAAAAATGGATTTATTTCTGCGAGTAAATAACGTAGGATTTGTCTTGATTTTTTTCTTTTCTCAGATCTGTTCGAAATTGGGGTCATTACCTTCGACATGATTTTGAACATTGCATATGCTGAACTATTGCCCCGTGCAAAGGAATTAGCGGAGCTTATCGCACATGAGTTACAAGTTGATATAAATCAGGTGAGGTTGAAATTTTCTTTTTTGTATTTTGGGAAAAGCCTAACCTTTTGGGATTTACAAATTCGCCATTGTAGAGACTACGAGGTAAAAGTGCTTATGTTTGGGTCATCAGGCAGAAACTCGTCTCGTTATAGTCTTCAAGATGTCATTGTTGGACTGTCTCTACTTTGTCATAGATCTGCAAGATATTATAGTATTTATTTCATAATCTCTATATTGTTCAACATTGGAAGTTATTTGTTTACAGGTTAATTTAATAAATATTGCAAGCAAGGGAAAGAGTGCTGTGCTGAGATTGGCGATTTTTCCAGCTGCATCTTCTGGTTTCTTTTCTGATACAACAGTGATGGTAACATTTCTATCTGGCATCTTTCCGAAGGTTAGCATTTTTACCTTTCCAACTTACAGCAAAAATACTAATATGCAGGATATAGTATCTTTTTTATCTGAACATCGTGTTCACCTTCCTGAAAATTTTGGAAGTTATCAGGTGGTTCGATGGAATTTTGAGCCTCCATCAAGAAGGTACTGAAAGTATCAATCAGCAATGAGTTCATCTCCTTTTTTCTTTTTGTTTTCTGGTTGTTTATCTACTGTACTCGACAGATACAACAAAGGAATTTGCTTTTCACTTGCATATTAATTTTAGGTTCTTTCTGCTTTGCTGGAAAAATGGTTGAATACTATGACATTATACTGGCAATCTTCATCCTATAATATGCGTTCAGTGTCTAGTTTTGCAAGTAGATAGATTTCCTACACAAGTGTACTGGTCAGGTCCTACAATATTATCTAAGTTATAATAAGTTCCACTAAATTAGATTTACATCTTTAGAAATTGAGTTCAGCTGCTTACAAGCACAAAAACTCAAACCATGGAAGAAAAAATTGAGAAAGGTTCTTCAAAAATGTACTAGAATTTAATACTCCGTTACCAATTTGAAGTTCAAGCCACTAGCTTTCATTGGCATCTCATGCTGGAGTGGTCCTAGCTTGAGTTGGCTGAAAGATCATGTCTAATGTGGAGCTGTTTGACCACATTAAAGGCTAAAGCAATGCCATGAATGAAGAGTAAACATTTTATTGGGTAAAACTAATACAGTTTATGAAGAATCACACTTGTCACACCATTATCTTCAACTGCTGTTTGTCTGGATTAATGTTAGATCTTCCTTTCTGGTGCACATCTTGATGCTTTATCTAATTTTTTTTTAAACTTGTTGTGGTGGTATCTTTTTATTGCTTTCATCCTCTACTTTTCGTTTGTCATGAAAATTAAACTTCCTTATTTTCTTGTCCTAATTCAAGATCTTATGCTCTGTAGTACATGGTGGGAATGGCATACAATGTTGTTACTGGTGGGAATATTACTCACGGCTTTCCTCCGGTTTACAGCCCTCTCGATGTGGCCCGACGCATCCAGGCCTTTGGATGCACCTCTTCCTGAAGAAGACTTTTGCCCCTTGTAAGTTATACAGCTCGATTCATTTAAAGCCTGTTCTCACTGCCATCACTGTCGTCAGAAAAGCTCAGCTCTTGCATTGAAGCATGTCGATGGCTGATGTAGTGATACAAGCTTACAGAGGGAAACATCCTAGAATGATTTTGACTTTGGAAGTTTTGGCCATGTAACAATATGCTTAATTTTAGAAAATAATAGAAGCTGGAAATAGATCAGACCTGTATTTTCCATTTTCTTGGACGTTTGGAATAGATGATAAATCAACAGAGTTTATTAAGCTGTCATGTTATATACATCATGGGAGATAATTTTCTTGGGAGCCTTGACTGCAAGCAAACTATCTGAGGAAGAGCATAAAGATGAGAGTTGGCAAGTCAGCATATAAAGGAGAGGGGTGTCGCAGGTTATAGTGTAGTTTGTCGCTCAGCTGAGCACCAAAACTCCCTTACTTTGGATTTGTAGGGGCGAAGTGCTGCCAATAATAACATTTGAGAGTCTGTGATGATAAAAAAGATGTAGAATATGTTAATAAATAAGCAATAAATTGGTGGGTTACAGTTATGACAGCTTGGGAGTAAGGAAAATGGTAGGAGAAGACCAGTCAGTAGCTTGGTTAATGTGGCAGCAAGAAGCTTCCTGCTCACACGCCAATAGCAGAGAAAGGGGTGGGTTGATTACGGTGATATGGAGGCAGTAACCGAGTGCATCCAAATCCAGAAGACTGGAGGTGTTTGGTGAAGAAGCACACAATTCCAGAAAGGAAGCAACTTCGAATCATTCTACCTTAAAAAGACAAAAAGACCTAATCTTCCCAGGCAACAGGAACTGATGTTCAAAGCTCTCTCTCTCTCTCTCTCTCTCTCTCTCTCTCTCTGCATATCCTCAGCTATTAGAACAGCTACATTTTGGAGATGGCACTTGTGATGCAGCAATAATTTAGTTTATACATTATTTAAATAACTTTTATTAGTTAAAGATATTTTAAATATATTATAAGTAAAAATACTCTCTATTTTTGAAGAAAATAATAGATAATATATTTGATTTAATACGATTTTTTTTTATTTTTTATACTTGAGTCTATTAAAAAGATTTAGAATATTATAATACATAAATTAATGAATCGTATTTTTTTTCTCTATGAGTGATGTAATATCATAATTATATTTTCGATGGCACAATCTTATCGATGGTGCAAAAGAATTTATCACTTGAGCCATGATAATTATATTTATTATTATTATTATTATTATTATTTTCTTTTCTCTCTACTCGTCTAACATCAGCACTCCTCTGTCAGGACTAATGACATGCACTACATTATAATCTACTGACGTCTTCTCACATGCGTTTTTTGCTCTAAAGATGAAGCACATACTCTCATCATCTTCCTGGTTTGCAGCAGCAGCAGCAGTAGTAGGCCACTGTACATATACCCCATCTCCGGCATCAGATTCTTCTCCACCAACTTACCGCCATCAAAGCGCTGTCCTCCATCAAAAGACCAGCGAAGGACGGGTCTCCATCCCAAGCCCCATGCTCTCCTAACCCTTCCTTTTGCTCTGTACCAACTGAACTCTCCCTTTGCTTTCACGGTGGAGTATTGATTGAAGTAACCAAGCAGAAACAAGAAAACCAAATTCCACGGACCGCAGACACCGCGCATGTGCCTCCCTCCACATAGCAAAGCCATGACCATCGGTGCCGCATGACCGCTCCCTCTCATGGGCCACGCATAGGAGCCTTCTTTTTCCTCTGTGAATCCCAGTCGAAATGTTCATCCGGTGGAATCCAATTATCACCACACCACTCACTCTTTTCATTTAATCTGGAGTTCCTCTTGCGAGACTCGGTTGACTACTATTTGTTCTCTTCTGCAGGTGGCTATTGAGCCCTGCTAACGATGTGGGAAGGGAAAGCACACGCACCGTGGCAGTGGTCGTCGTCCACAGAAATCGTCGATCCACCAACTCAACTTGGTTTCACGTTCCCACGTTTTTGTTCTGCACTTATGTGCATGGATTTTACTGCCAACGAAAGGGACAAATTTATAGAGCATCTTGAACCAACCGTACAAAGACACAACGATGAAATTATTTACGTACAATATAAATAAATAATTATTATTATTATAAAAATAATATTTTTAAGATAAAATCGTATACATTTGATCCTCTTCCGATTTCATGTTGACGGAAGTCTTGTGCATTAGTTACATCTTTTTTTCTAATCATATAGTATGATTTCATTTAAACGGAATACCGTATTCGTTCGTGAGCTTTTATCATATTGAATCGAGCGATCCGTAAATTTATGACACCAACCAACCAATCACGGATCAGCCTTAGTTGATCTCATGATTGGAATTTCCAGTTAATCGATCAATTCCTTCCTCTCTTGCACCTAAATATGATTATATATATATATATATACTATGAAGAACAAAAAGAATCAAAGTGGTTGAAAGAAGGGCATATGATATCGAGAACAGCATCCGCAATCGTCGCCGAGTGATGTCTTGATGGGCTCCTTCTTGATTCGCTTCGTCCCATTGACATTGTGGCGTGATGTCTTGATGGATAGTCATTTCACTGTTTTCATGTTTATCCCTATTTATATCGATCACTCCCAATTTGACACTCGTATAAATTATTCCTACGCTCTCTATATGTATCATAATAAAGTTTATTGAGATTATTGAGACATGTCAAGACTTTTTGCTACGGCATTAATGACCAAACATTGAAATGTTATCCTACGTGTGCACATGTTGCTTATAATATGTGGTACTTTTCCTGATCGAAATTAATCGGACATGAGTACTCAAGTCAACTCTTCAATTCCCGTTACCTCTAAGTTGAAACTAGCTATTTCTTACCCTCAATCTATAACCTTGGATTAGTCTTACATTTATGATATTAAGATTAACTTACAAAAATATAATAAGTAAGTATATAGGTTAAACAAATTTGATAGATCAGGAGAGATTAATAAAAAAAGATTACTTATGAACGGAGGAGTCAGATCATTTGTGCCATCATCAAATTATGTATGCATCATGTTAGGACTTGATACGAGATATATTGGATCTCGATGAGGACGTTAAGCCTTTTAACAAAAAAAATATGTTGAGCCTTGAAAAATAAGTCAAGCCTTTGAGTAGAAAAACTTGTAAAATCTTGATTAATCAAAGTGGACAAGATCAAAAATTTTAGTTTAAATATTTTGACAAATGATTTAGGTCAAATAAAATTGATATAATAGTTAGCCTACCAAACTCAAGTTGTGACACAAACATTATTCAGAACACTAATATGATTGAAAAATAAAATTACACGATAAGGTAACTGATTGAATTATCAAACATAAAATTGACTTGAATTATCAAACATATGGAGATTTAGGAGGAGGATGATTAAGCTGTTCGTTATTAGCCATAACCCTTTATTACCGAGATAATCTAAATCGTAAGGTAGATTAGCAAGTAAAGGAGTTAAAATTAAGTGACCTGATCGGAACGATTCATCCCATTTGTCTCGAACAAAGAAGAGAGAAAGAGGAGCAATCGTCATAAGATTCATATCTTTTTGTCGGTGGCGGCATCTCAAATTAGATTTTCTTTATGTACCTGTGATGTGCATTGAAGGATTCTGTACGTAATTATTGATGTGTTGCCAATATCTCTCATTTTATTATCTGATGTAATCACGTGTGTGCAAAGACCGTCGTACTATTTACTACGGTAGTGGTGCCTCCATTTGCATGTAACTCCACCCCATACCAACATATACAGAACTTTGATCCATATAGTACCCGAAAAAGATCGTCAAGAAAACAGGAGACGATGTGATGGGGGCTATTAATTATATAATTTTTATTCTGAAAATCTCTATTAACTGCATGATTTAATTTAATTTCCATTATAATACGTAACATCCATGGAATCTTCCTGAAATCTTTGTACCTTGTTGATATATATATATATATATATATATATATAGTGTATGATAGCATAGAGACGACTTAATAACACTGTGGACAGGGACCCTCCTAAGGGTACCGATGTCGGAGCTCACCACACATCATTAATGGAGGCAGGCCAGAAGGTAAGAAAGATTCGGGCAATAGGAATTGGACACCTTTCACATCATTTAATTGCTGAAACCCCATCCATGCTTCTTGATTGGCCATGCTTCAAACTAAATTTGAATATTCATATTGATTGTTTACACTGGAAGCCAATTTAGAATCAATTATTATTCTTTTTATACATCAATCTTAGGTCAATCTCCATCAATACTATATTTGTCAGCTATATAGTCAGAGATGTTAAATCCTGTAAAATAAATTTAAAGATATTTCTAATAACATCATTTCAATGCTTAAGCTAACTATAAATCCTGTAAAATAACTATAAAGATATTTCTAATAACATCAATTAGCTTTATGATTTACTATTCTCACCATCGATATTGATCATGAAAAGTATTTACGTATCGATGTAATCATATTGTATCGTATCGAATTCAGAATATGATTACGTCTAATTGATTTGATATTATATTATATAACAAATATATATTGATTATATAATATTATGATATCGATCATGTATTGATTAAGTATTAAGCTCATGACGCTAAGATGTCGATCACATATCAATAGTATATTTGACCTCATGACTTTAAATCGAAACATACTACTAATGCTTTCAATAGTCTTAAAATATATATAAATAAAATTACTTATATAACCTTTTTTACAATTAGCTTTACGATTTACTATTCTCACCATCGATATTAATTATGAAAAGTATTTACGTATCGATGTAATCATATTATATTGTATCGAATTCAGAATATGATTACATCTAATTGATTTGATATTATATTATATAATGAATATATATTGATTGTATAATATTATTATATCGATCATGTATTGATTAAGTATTGAGCTCATGTCGATCACATATCAATAGTTTATGCTAAGATGTCGATCACATATCAATAGTATATTTGACCTCATGACTCTAAGATATGATCATATTCTTATTTTCATATCAAATATAATTAAAAATATTTTTAACCAACTATGGTTTCACTTGTTTAGGATCACCGGCCGATCAATTTTAACTTTAAAAAATATCTAATATATCGACAGAGTGATCACTAAATTATTTAATAAACTCATAAGTAGTCTTATAAATTAATAATGAAAATATGTATCTTTTAGGGGGAAAAAATGGAATTTGGAATAAAAATATCGCTATATTTTTTAAGCAATCAGATCGGACTCGGCCAGGTGGTGGGCCCCATGGCAGCCGGTAACGAGTCATCTGTCGGGTGGATTACAGTGATTCAGGCGGGCGCTTCTCATCATTCAGAAACCCCACGTGCAGTCGACATGCCTCATGCACCTGCTCGATGGCCGTACTCCCATGCCCAAAGTGCAACTCGTCCGATTCCCACCCTTATTGCTTGCTTTCGAGCAAATCTGACACGGTGGTGATGGGACGATAGAACATCGATCGTCACGAAGAGTCAGGGCTCAAGTTAGACCCGTTGTGAATTTAATTTTGACTCAGTTTACTCGGTCAAACCTGTGACCAAATAGGCCGCCAACAACCGCTCGAAACATCTCCTCCTCAGTCGTCTGATCTAACTTCTCACGGTCGAGATGCATCGGCACGAGGCCACCACCCTGTAACATAAGAATCTGGAAACCGGTCACGTGCCACGCTCCGCCGTCTCCGGCCCGTCGGATTCCTCAACGAACCTTCCTTTAACGGTGCCGTTAGTGAGGTTACGCACATGCGCTGCTCGCCCAATAACGAGCGCCACGTTTTAGACTTGCCTCGTCCCATTATAACTGTGCTTATTCGCGGTGTGGATACTGACTCCATTTTCAACGGAATATTTTCTTTTGGATATCACTCCAGTGTTACCTTGTCTTGGGCACGTCGGGGCTTATGGGTACCCGGGAGGTAACGAGACTTACTCCACAGAGGTAAACGTCAGTGTCGACGCTCGTGTGATTCCATCCATCCTAGTCTTTTTTCAGCGCCACCCTCGATAGATGTTAAATTATCGTTAACCCCATTCCTTTGCCCTTTTCCTATAGTCGCAACCAATTATTACTATAAGGTCCTTGAGGAAACATATTTCAAAGTTTGGTCCATCCCTTCCCACTGCTTGTAGTTATATTAAGTTACGGATAGTTCCGCGGAGGGAGGAAGTCGAACGCACCGGACCATGGAGAAGAAGCAAGGGTTGTTTTCGGCGCTGGACGAGGTGGTGCGGGGGCTGTCGCCTGCGCGGTCGAGAGCGAAGATCCAGTCGCCATCGGCGGCATTGCTGCTGCACCCCCGGCGGTGGAAGGGCCACGGGCGGGACCATTCGCTGGCGCAGCTGCCGGATGCGCCGCTGATCGCGAGATCCGCGAGCTTCCGGCCCGGTGGAGAGGCTCTAGCACCCCTCATGGAGGGCCCTGACGGCGACGCGCCGGAGGACGGCGGGGGCACGCGGAGGGAAGGGTGGGGCCGCTGGGTCCGCGGCCAGCTCTCCCGGGCGCCCTCCGTCACGTCCTCCCCCGCGAACGCAAATGGGTCCTCCTCGTTCCGCCGCTCCGATCTCCGCCTGCTGCTGGGAGTAATGGGAGCGCCGCTCGCCCCCATGCACGTCAGCTCCGCCGACCCTCTCCCCCATCTCAGCATCAAGGACACTCCCATTGTAAGCCTTGGTCTCCATCCCTCTCCAACGCTGTTAATTTCGTCGGTTTCTATCGTCCTCTGTGCTCTGTTCTTCCATTCCCAGAGCAGAAGTTTCAATCTTGTGTTCCAAAATGGCATTGTTTGATGCGTTACTACGCGTACTAATAGTTCTTCTATACGTCTGCACTCTCCAACCCCTTTACTTTCTTCGCTTTATTCTGTTTCCTTGTCGCAAATAACCATTTTGGGGATTAAAAACTGCAGCTATTTTCCTGCTCACATCTGGAGCTTGGTGTTTCAAAGATGGCAATTTGATGTGCTCCATCCACCGCTAACTCATTCATCGTTTCCTTCTTTCAGGAAACCTCATCGGCTCAGTACATATTGCAGCAGTACACCGCCGCATCGGGCGGTCTCAAGCTGCAGAGCTCCATCCGGAATGCCTACGCCATGGGCAAGGTGAGGATGGTGGCGTCGGAGTTCGAAACTGCGACCAAGGTGGTGAAGAATCGCGGTGGCTCAGCGCGTGCAGCTGAGTCAGGCAGCTTCGTCCTTTGGCAGATGGCCCCTGACATGTGGTACGTCGAGCTCGCCGTTGGCGGCAGCAAGGTCCATGCTGGCTCCAATGGCCAACTCGTCTGGCGGCACACCCCGTGGCTCGGCGTGCACGCGGCCAAGGGCCCCGTCCGCCCTCTCCGCCGCGCCCTCCAGGTATAATAGCACTTCAAACTATCACGGTTTCAGCTCCCCACATCTCACATCGTCTTATAATGAACGAATTGCTTGTTTGGGCAGGGCCTTGATCCTCTGACGACGGCGAGCATGTTTGCCAATGCACGTTGCATCGGGGAGAAGAAGGTTAATGGGGAGGATTGCTTCATCCTCAAGCTCTGCGCTGATCCGCAGACGCTGAAAGCCAGGAGCGAAGGCCCCGCAGAGATCATTCGGCACGTCCTCTTCGGCTGCTTCAGCCAGCGAACAGGGCTCCTGGTGCACATGGAGGACTCGCACCTCACGCGAATCCAATCCAACGCGGGCGGCGATGCGGTCTATTGGGAGACCACCATCAACTCCTTCCTCGACGATTACCGCCCCGTCGAAGGCATAATGATCGCCCACTCCGGCCGCTCCGTGGTCACTCTTTTCAGGTTCGGCGAGGTGGCCATGAGCCACACCAAGACCAGAATGGAGGAGGCGTGGACCATTGAGGAGGTGGCCTTCAACGTCCCTGGCCTGTCAGCCGACTGCTTCATCCCTCCTGCGGACATAAGACGCGGCTCCGTCAGCGAGACCTGTGAACTCCCGCAAGGCGAAAGGAGCAAAACCAGCATCAGCAACCGGGCGAAGGTGGCGGCGGTTGACAAACCACACGCTACCGCTGCAAGTGATAGAATCATTTGGAGGGTCGAAGTTTAGCAAAGCGATGGTGGTGGCGTCTGTCCGGGAAAGATGGAACTGTTCATACTGCTGGTTCTCGTGCTAATTGTCACTGACCGACCACGAAATGTAGGTCACTGCCTACTAATTTCATGTGCTATCCTCTGTAAATAGGAGCGTAATTGTTCTCAGGTCTCATTTGTCACAGGCCTCGCAGAACCTTTATCCTCTGAATGCAGAAGGGTATTGGTAAAGCATCGGTTAGATTCAGATGGGGAAAGAGAGAGAGAGAGAGAGAGAGAGAGAGAGAGAGGGTTTCTTCCTCTTCTTGGTCCTTCTCCTTCATCCCTTTGGCTTTGCTGCCTTTCCATGGTGTTTTAGATCAAACTCATTTGGTGGTCACAAGGTCATTTAATGTGTTCATGCAGTTGAGTTGTCGTTTGTGTTGGTGGAGTTCATGTTCTTAGATCTCTTCGGTGTAAGAATGAGCTAGATATTGTCGGTGGCTACCAAGTTGGTGCCAATCCTAGTGGGAAAAAGCTGACGGCGTGTAAGACGAACTTGATCAGATTTTTAATGCCTACATGTAGCTGTTCTTCGCTCTTTGCAGTCTTCGGATGAGGTAGCTTTATACTTGCCACCACCTCTCTCTTGTGGAAGCTGCTGAGATAATCTTGTTCTCTCCTCTGTCTTCTTTTCCTTGTTTGCATGACAGCATCTCGGGTTTGGATATCAGCAATTGGGACACAGCTCATCCTCATGTGCTGCTCAATTCCCATCTCAGTCACTGCCTCGGCGTTGTGAATCTTTAATTGTCCGTGCAGACATTGCCTGCCTACCTCTTCTTCTTCCTCTATTTTGTTAGATTAGATTACATGTCCCTTTCTTAATCAAGCTAGGAAGCTTCCACAAGTCAATTCCATGGTCACCGGCAAGTGCTTGGAAGCAGCAAAAACATTTCTCAGATACTGGGAGACTAAAGATCCGTCTAAACATAAGAAGAAGGAAGACAACATAACATCAGTTTGTTCTGCTATGCTTTTCCAGATCCACAAATCCAGATGGGCACATGCTGTGAGATATGGACTTGGCATCCCCCTTGATGATTGTCTTCTTTATTGGATTCTTCGGCTGGGGGGGGCAAATTAGACCCCACGTTGAAATGTAGGGAAAACAGTACACATAAGACAAGCATGCATCGATGGCGATGGATACTGAGGTCGAGCTAATTCAGTCCAATCTGGTATCATTAGGTTCCCAGATTGCATCCTTCACCGTGAATCTCCTGTGGCTGCAGTTTGTGCCATGATCGACACTTTTCTTTTACTAGCCTTTGTCACGCAGTGCTGCTTTGGGATCCCTCACCAGGGCAGAACGAGAGACTCAACAGGAAGCTGGGCCACCTCCCACTGAAGGATCCATTCACGATGTTTCCCAGCTCTCACGCATCTGGGATCCCAGTGATGATGACGTACTGCTGGTTTCGATAGTACCAGTCCTTTTTGTCTTCAATCAAGCACTCTTTTGGATCTGCTCAGTATGAATAAGATGCACCGGATTGTGCATACCACATCGGTTTCCAAGTCGAATCAGATTCAGCAGCAGAAAAATCTGACTCCATCAAAATGATAAATGACTCGAAGAGAATGCAGTCTTATTTCTACGAGTACTCTACTCGTATGTGATGTGATTGGGATAAAAGGAAGTAGGAAAAGGAGAAATGGCTCAACTGTGGCAAAGGTGGAAGATCTTCTGCCTCATCTCATCCCTCAAAAGCCAACATAGGCTTGACAATGCAGCTACCTCCCGACATTCCCTGATTATTGCAAATGATGTTTAAAGTAACAGACTTTAAAGTCACCAAAAGAGACAAACTGATAGGCTTAGTTGATCAAAGCATGATCTTCTTCTTCTTCTTTTGTTTGTTTGTTTGATCTTTCCTGCTTTTTTTGTTTGTTTGTTTGATCTTTCCTGCTTTTACTTTAGCCCACAATGCACAAAAGACATCACTTGGGGCCTCAACCTTTAGGCTTTAGTCTTTGGATTGCTTCTTCATGCAATACTCTCTAAGATCACAGTAGACAAAACCTCTAAATGATATCCTATGGTCATGTAGGGCTAGGACAAACCATATGTGCCATCTCAAACTGAAGTGTGACAAGCATGCCAAATTCAGTGTACTCTTGTCATAAATCCAGTCTCTATCTTCTTTCCAATTTAACCATAAGTGCCATCAAAATAAACATAAACCTCACTATTGTTTAGCCCACATTTTGAGTACCCACATATTATTCCTCAAAATTTTGTACTTTTTTGTACTAGTAATTCTCAATCAGGGGCGCAAAGACCGACTGATGAGAGGCAAGATCATTACTTTAGATTTCCTCTGAGAAAGTGCACTTTTGTTTGAATAAAAAAACCATAGCCAGCTAACCTAAATTATCAAATACAAAGCTATCTACACCAATTACCAAGCTAACTCAATCGAGGATCAATCTCTTTCTGGTAGCCAACAAGTTCTTTAACCCTAAATTTGCTCCTTATACCGAGATTTTGCCCACAGTTTAGTCAGCTGTTGCACCCTGATCACAAATATATGCCTTCTTGCAACCAACACATGAGAGCTAAGATTTCTTCAAGTAGCCGCATTGAGGGAGAAAATGTCCACGGGTGCACTGGTGCAGTCAAAAGTGCTTCCCTGAAGCTTGGAAGCCTTCCCCTCAAAGTGGTCGAGATAGATAACGATGACTGTTATATCATCATGGTAGTGGCGCCTTACTCCCTTTTCCATATGTTTTATGTCATCATATTTCATTTCGCTTTTCTTAGCGGCTTCAGTGAGAGCAGCTCTGACAAGTCGCTTGGCTATTCCCTGCAAAACATAAGCCAGCTATTTAATCTATGACAAGTGATTGATAAATGAAGATTATGTGGAACAAAAACAAAAAGTTGAAGAACTAACTGCTCTGGGGCTTTTGAAGACAATATCCACTGCAGCTGCATCACTTAGTTGTTCCCAGAGACCATCCGATGCAAATATCAGAAACAAGTCTTGTTGTGTAAGCTTACGTGTCCTAATTGAAGGCTCTGAAGTCATGACAGGCCGTTTTAGTGGAATGGGAGCAGCACATTGCTGAAACAATGGGTCCCTGGAAAAACTGGGCTTCTTCAGGTAGACATCGCCAATCGACCTTGATACCTGACCATGAAGTTTATCAGCTTGTGATTAAAAACATGATGATCGCTCTTTCTTCCGGATATAATGCTTA
Source organism: Musa balbisiana (assembly GCA_004837865.1). NCBI lineage: Eukaryota > Viridiplantae > Streptophyta > Magnoliopsida > Zingiberales > Musaceae > Musa > Musa balbisiana. The sequence goes on along the minus strand of CM017191.1, from coordinate 11,194,798 downwards.
GCATTGGTAGATCTACATGGACATGGCACAATCTATCATAAAGTTGTCTGTGATGCACAAACTATTCAATTTCAACTTGTAAGAACAAAATGTTCAAACACATTGTAGCTTATGCATGGGGTATAAGAAAGGCATATATTTTTCTGATCTAAGTTCATCCAGTAACAATAAAGGAAATAAAGCCTCTCATGTGCCCAGTTCCTTTCTGGTAAGATTTTATTGTCACCATATAGAACAGATTCAGAAATCATAAAAGATATAGAAGAAAGAAATTATCATAATTTGATACATTCGATGAAAAACTATTTTTGCTTGTAACAGAGTTAATTGCTAAACCAATACCTGATATAAGTAAAATCGAATCATGGGCAAATCAAGCTCATACAGTTGAAAGTTAATGAGCTTCTTTATTTAGGAAAAATTAGTATCCAATTCATGCTCCACCCCAAAGAAAAAAAATGCAATGTCAATCAGCATGGTTCGGAGCGTTGCATGCTAAAAAGGTGTTGGCAGCATGGTTTAGGCCTATGAAAGAAAGGCAATGACATGCACTCCCATGCTAGTTGCCATGAGACAGCAATATTTCTTGTATATAGACCATATTAAACCCCAAGGAAATGAGTATACAACCTATGACCTTAAGTCCGACCATCATGTAGAAGAAAAGATGTAATGAAAACAAAGGTGAATATTTAGGAACTCAGTACCTTGTAACCATCCAACCATATTTCTAAGTGAGCTTGTGACTACCATAAAATGAGTGATACATATTTTATGTTCAGAATCTTCTCATTAAATAATATGATCATGATGCAGTCTAGATATTGTTAGACAAGATTTAGAGCCAGAAGACACTTATACACATATATACTGGATGGCTGGTCCTTAGGACAAGGCACATATACAAACTCCATGACAACCTGCATCAACCACAACTTGTTTCCGTTAGAAAGTATTCACATAATATCTAGAATGTTTGCCATGAAAGATTCGCACTCTCAACAAACTTGATAGTTGGACATGATAGAATTTCCTAATATGGTTGTCCCATGCAATACTCCTGTTTAATGTACTAATGTTTATCAAAACAAATAGTAAGCTAACTTGATCATCAAACAAAAGAAACATTGTTCTATCCTACCATTAAAGGTGACCATTTATTCCGACAACCACAGTCCTGCACCATCTGCTTACAGAATAACTTTTGAGAAAATTGGATAACTAAATCTGCCACCATCTTAGGAAGAAGTCTATGACTATGTTCCTACTAAAATTTCCCGGAGCAGATAAAAAGACTCATTCAACTGATCTAGTAATCAGCATCCCCAACTCTGTTCAAAATCGGGTATAACGCATGACCAAGAATATCAAATTCTGAATTTGGAGTTTAGTTAAGTGCTCTGATTACCATCACTGATCTTATTCTGCATGTAATGTGTAAAAAGATTAAATCAAGTAGCTAAAATGCAGCAGAGAAAATTCAACTTGGAGAAGAATATGAAAGGGATCTAATGTGCCAGGAACCTGGATGATCCCTTTGATCCGCCAGACGCCTCTGTTACATAGAACAATGCGGGAGTCATCAGGGTGGAGTTCAGCAAGTTCCTTCCTCACGTCCTCCTCAGCGACATTATGGTCTCTCGACAGCCGCTCTGCCACCACGGACCTCCCATCACTTCCCTGCTTGCCGAGCACTGCTCTGGAGTCTCCCAGATTGGCCACGTAGAGAACGTTGTCTGTGATCGCACCGACGAGGCAACATGACCCCACCGATGCAATATTTGGTCGAGAAAGCCATGATCTCTTCACCAGTTGTAAGAACTCTTTCTCGGTGGCATTGAACGCCTTGCGTATTACCTCGACCGAGAGGCCTCCTTGCTCCGACGCAATCTCTACGCGATTTAGAACAACACAAAACATGTCCTAATCAGCGACTCATTGAGACATTTTGCCATCGACCTGTCAGGCATATTGAACACCAAGAACACACACAGGTGCACCATCACAAAGGTCTAAAAAAAGAGAGATCTTTGCGGCGGAATCTACTAAGCAACGAACGATTATATCGTTCGTTCGACCCAAAAAGAGATTTTTACGAAACGGGGAGAAAGCAAATCACCGTGGAGGTGGGAGAAGATGCGGTTATTGACGAATCGGGAGGCCTCGGGGCCACCGTGGCCGTCGAAGACGCCGAAGTAGGTGGTGGAGGGAGAAGCGAGCACCTGCCCCTGATCCTCGAGCGAGTTATTGGCCTGGACGACGGCGATGGAGAAGTCGCCGGAGGCGTGGGGCTTTAGGTCAGTATGCCAAAGAAGGCCGTCCGCACCGGTCCCGCCCCCAGCGCCGCACCACCCGAAGCAGCGCTGCACTGGGTGCCAGCACAATCGCCGCAGCATCGCTTCGCTTGCTCTCTCTCGTTCTCCCCCTCCGGTAGACGCATCCGAGTGGAAACCGCGTATCGAGATATAAAGACGTGAAGCGAGAGAAGACGCGTTCGCTCTGTTTTACCGGTTCTCCAGTTCTCCATTTCCAGCGACTTTATCGTCCTTTAGCTCGTTCCGTCTTCGGTGACGTCGTCCGACCCGTCCCAAACCTCACGTCTTCGTGGCGTTGGGCAGCGTTTGCTTCAGACTGCTACTGCTGTCAGTCGTCGCCAAGTGGAGCGATCGTCAACCACCAACGCTTTCCGCACAACGCATTCAGATGGATGCGGCTTTTATGCTGAGCTCACGCAAGACGAGACTGTGTCCCTTGGAGCCCACCGCGGGCATGCATGCAGGAGCTCCGGTCTCTATCTGCTGCTGAATCCAGAGATGGCAGTGGATTTGCCATATGAATATTTACGTGTACTTGAGGAGGACTTGTGAGGGCTTACGGTGTGGACTGCGTGAAATGGTGATCGAATCTTGAAGTCTCCGAGTCAATGTTTCCTTTGAAGACGGTGTGGAATTTAAGCTATCTAAAATTGACTGCCATGAAAGGAATTTAAGCTATCTAAGTTTAAGCTTTCCAAGGTAGAAATCCAGGTCAAGGATCCAACTGTTGGATATGTGCTTCGAGTTCCCATCCATGGACTTCTGTGGCAGTTGATCTGGTCATACAAGACGACCTCCTCTAGACTATGAATCCGTAATGCCCATGGAATTTTGGCCTTTATTCTTAAGAAAAAGCCGTGCTAAATCTGTCACATATATATTTTTTTTGTCAGCATGTTAGTGATTCGGATCGAAGTATAAACGAATAAATAAGGAGTGCATATGAACCAATTAAATAATAACAAGAATTTGGGATCGATTATATATACATCTTTTCTTCGCTATTAATAACAGTTAATCTTCTTATTCGCTCATCTTAATTCTATTCGATTCAGTTTTTTAGATTGATTTGTTTGGTTTGATTTGGAAAAATTGGGGAAAAAAAAAGTTGAGCTTTAATTACTCTTCAACTTTGCAGTTTAGAAGATAGGATATATTCTTTAAATGGTAATCCTTTTTTTTTTTGTTTGGAGATTTCAAATGGTAATCCTTTTTTATTATTTATAAACATATTTAAAAACTTTTAACATTTTAAAAATATCCATCTGTAAATGAACGTAAATGTTATTTTCTTCCTTTCTTCTGTTTGAGTCGTAAGCAATATCGGAACGGAAAGTAATAGTATTAGACGACGAGGCTAGGGGAGAAAGAGAAAGAGAGTAGATAGAGATAATGGTAGGAGAGGCCGAGGGTGAGGGAGAGGGAGAGGTGAAGGAGGGGAGAGGGAGAAGTGCGAGGAGTAAGGGGTGAGGGTGACAACGAGAAGAGAGAGAGAGAGAGAGAGAGAGAGAGGAGTAGGAGAAGGCAGAGGGGGGAGAGAGCTGGGGATGAGGTAAAGGAAGGGAGGGGTGAGAGAGAGAGAAAGAGAGGAGGCAGATGGGGTGGGGTAGGAGGAGGAAGGTTTGGGTTGTGGGAGAATGAAAAACTAAAATCGATAATTCAAGGGTGATAAATAATAAAATTATATTTGATTATTATTTTAAGAGATTAATAATAAGGGATTGTCAATATAAAAAAAATTCAATAACAAGTATTTTTTTATGTATTTATGTAAACATTATTTAATTGTATTGTCACATTATTCCACCTAACTAATCGTCACATTTGTCCCTTATCTATTGTTATTGTCATGCTCTCGTCCATCATTTTTGTCTCGTCACCATTGTTTTTATCGCCTCCTCCCTATTGCCCCTTATTTCCTTTATATATCCTCCCCTTTATTAGATCTTAATACTATAACTTTCCTTTATGCATAGAATGTAATGTCTTTACATTCATTTATTATCTTTGTCTTTACTCAATTATCTTCACCCCCACTGCACATCATTCCCTTCTAGACATATTTCCTTTCACATATCCTCCCCTCTAACACATAGAGAGGAGTATGTGTGACGAGAACGAAAAATGGATGGTGAGATAGAAGTGATGATTAAAGATTATCTCAAATAATAAAGGGTGCTATGTAAGAACAAGAGAAAAAAAAAAGGATATTCTATTGAAATAAATAAAAACTTAGAGTGTTTTTTTTGAAAAATTTGCTCTAAAAGATATCATACAAAAATTAATGTATTCTATTTTTTTTATTAAGTATATTTTGGATATATATCAGAATTTACATAACATTTCAAAATAACACATGTTAAAAGCCTTATGAAATATGTGAGTTTCCAATTGAATAAATCAAAAGTTACAGCTGAATGTGATTCAGGTTAACATTTTCTTGTACTATATATATATATATGTATATATATATATTATATATATATGTATATATATAATATTATATATATACATATATATATATATATATATATATATATATATGTATATATATAATATGTGTGTGTGTATAAACTCTTTTATCTGTCAAGTAGCCTGCTTGCTTTACTGCTAAAATACTTCAATGACAGCACACCTCTGTTTCATCTTCCACCTCTGAATCGTTTCACTGGCTAAGCCCCAAAGTTCCAGCATCACACGCACCATGACACCCCAAGGAAACCCTAAAGCCACAAGCCACCATGCATGGCTCTCCTTTTTGGTTAGGTCAGGAGCCAACATTGGACCCCACGAAAGGACCCCTCTTGTTCCCTTCCTGCTGTCACAGGATGACCTAATTTGTTTCCCTCCCATGATCCTCTACATCCAATTTGTTGCAGTGCACAAGAAGCTTTCCACCCACATCTCATACTGTCAATACTAGTACATCTTTCAGTGCATCCAGTCATGAATTTGGATAGTTTCATCACCAACATTTCTCTCTCTTTGAGATGAGGTCCAGAAACATCAAAAGCAGCGTGGCCTCTCCATACTTTGCAAGCTCCCAAAGGGCTATAGGCCCACCTGTCCCATGACCTGCATAAAGGAAATGAAGGAGAGAGATTGGAAAGGAGATGAAAGGTCATCCAACCTGACAACAAATCAATATTAACTTGTCACTTCTCCAAGCATCAACCTTCACCTTCACTTTTATCTTCCCATGGATTTTTCTCCTGAGAACAACCTAACCAACTCTTCTTTATCATATATGATTACCACCTTCCTGTCCCAAATCCAGACACATAAACAAGCATTAGAAGATCCAGCATGCCACATTGCATCCATGAGGGGGCAAAAGAAGTTTCTTATGGCTGCCTTGAAAGGAGGCATGCAAGGGCCCAACAAAGCAGGAATGTCTCGAGGAATTAGAATATAGTGAGCCTGCTCTGCTTTCCTTCCACCCATGGTTTTATATGCCTCATCCCTCCGTTTGTCTCCCTTCATATCTTCCAACCTCCCTTTCCACCAAAGAGAAGGTAGGACAAGTCCTGGCAATGGCTCAACAGGAGAAATGGGAGGCCTTTGAAGAGGAAGAAGAGTCCTTGTCGCTCTCTGATCTCCCAGAGGTCACAGATGAAGCCATGGATGAGGAGTGCAAGACTGGCGAGGCCGCCGATGACTTCGAGTTCCAGATATCGGTGGCAGGTGGCCTTCTTTCGAGTTCGGTGGAGACCGACATGTGCGCGGCGGACGAGGTGTTCTTCCAGGGACAGATTCTTCCACTACAGCCGTCAATCAGCCCCGGCAGTGGCTTCTTTGCCACCGGTAGCCGGGGGGCGAGCCGGGGAGGGTCGAGGTCGGACTCGCTGGACCAGTACTCATCTATCGTTCTGGACTTGGGCTTCAGCGGTGGGAGTCGGAGCAACAGCAGCAGCAGCAGCAGCAGTTGTATCAGCAGGAGCCATTCGTCGAGCAGTCGCTCAAGCAGCACTCGTGAACTTCCCCGTGCATCAGTCGCCAACAATTTCTACGCCCACCCAAGTCCGACGCCGCAGGTTCGCATCGTCACGAAGACGAGTGCGGGCCGGAAGAGCGCGAGCTCTGCGCCACCTGGGTGGGGGATCTTACGGTTGGGCGTCGCCAAGGCTCCCGAGATGAAACTATGCGACATAAAGTCACGGAGATCAAGCAGCGGCAGGAAGAGCAATGCGGAGGCCGAGAGTGCAAAGAAGGCACCGAGCGGTACGACGAAGTCTCGTTGTGCTAAGAGTCATGCAGTTTGCGGTAGAGCAGCACAGAACCAACAGAAAACGCCGCCGCGGCCCGGCGGGCGTGGGTTCATCTGCAAGTGCTCGTCGGATGCGGTGGAGCCGATCGTCAAGTCGAAGCTAACAATTACAAGGAAGTAAAAGGAGGAGGAGGAGGAAGAGATGAGTTTGAAAGGGCGTGCGACCGTGGTGCAGGAGTAGGATATTTGAATGGTTGGAGGTTTCCATTGCAAAGGCAACAAGATTGCAGGTGGTGGTGGTGGCGGCGGCGGTCATATAAATCGGGGTGGAGAGTAGCCGCCTTTTGACCTGTCCATCATTAACTCCATGGAATCTTCTTTGCATTGGTTCCTTCTTCTCGAGGTCCTCTTATGGGTGAATGTGCTGAACTTTGTATAACTTTCTTGCTCTTTTGTCGTAGATGTATTGATGATGGTGGGAATGGAAAGGGGGGAATTTGGGTGTGCCTACGTACATAGCTTAAGCTTTCAGCAAGAACTGTGGTTTTTCTTTTACCATAAATATATATATATATATATATATATATACACTTCAAGAAAGTTTGATTGTCCTCTGTTCGATATATGTGCCTTGCCAATTCATTGATTTCCCTGCGTGACATAAGTTGTCTCGAACTATTCTGCATTACTCCTCCTCAATCAGCCTTTGGTTAATGGTTAGTTCTAACTTTCAACTCCCAAGGAAAGAAAGACAACTGCTGTCAAATTTCAGAGGCAATTTACTCCGCTTAGGCATCCTTTTCCTTTTTTCTGTATCTGCATTTCTAAGGTTCGTCTCTACGTCTTTTCCCCACTGCTTGATGATTTCTGCCAATACATTAGTCTTTCCATTCTGCATTAAGTTCCTTAGGTTTATCTGCTTATTCCGATTGGAAATAGGTGGGAAGAAGAAGTCAATTATAAGAATCTTTGTACGATGTTACACTTAATTGAGAGATGACACTGACTTTAAAGAGTTAGCAAGAGTTTAGAACACAAGATGCAGTGATTACCGGATATCATAAGCTATGAAACGGATGAGGAAAAGTGCAATGCATCCCCTCTCCTCTCAACATTGCAAAGGGAAAGATGCATCGGACTCCAAGACAAAGAAGCGTAAAAGAATCTCATGTGGAAGGACAGGGCTTGGAAGGTAGTGCTTGGATGCAATACAAGTTGCTAAATTCATTGTGCATGTGGACGGATGGATGAGGTCAATTCTGACAAGCTCGGTTCACACTGGGTGACGAATGAATGGGACTGATCCAATCGAACCTGGCAAAGCAAACAGAACATTCTTCTGAAGAAGGGGGAGGGGGTGGGGGCATGTTCTTTTGTGCTTATCTTGTCTAGGTTTCTTTGTGTGTGTGGTCTGATCGATACGGACATGGGCATATATTCTGGGTCTTGATGAAAGCCATGCTTGATTTAGTTGCAGTTGGACTGTAGCAGAGTCTTCAATCAAAGGACAAAATAATCTTTGAGTCATGGAGCATCATACATTGGGTTCAACTATTTGAGGAGACAAGATATACACTTTCGAACTGCTTTTAGTGGATTAAGTCTCCTGGTGCATTTGAGCACACAGAGAAAGTGTTCATTCAATCTCCAAACCGAATTGATCGGTGGGGGCAATGCGACACGTATTACCACTGATATCATTGCAAAACATAATTGAACGACTCACTGTAAAATAAAAGATTTTATTATCAGGTTGATGACAATGAGACACTGAGAAACGCATGTGCATCCCATGAATCCTCCCCCACATCCTGCACACGGATAGAAGCCTCAGGTGCTATTAGTTGCAGAAACTTATCCTCGTCGTTTTGAGTCGTTCGACTGCTTTGGAAAGTTCAATCAGCCCAAGCCTATATTTTGGAGCCCATTGGAACAGCCTGAGCTTACAGAGAAGGGAGCAACTTGGAGGTCATGGATGACGCTCGCCTCGCCCTTCAAACTATTCTGCTGGAGAATCACCGGACAGTCTCTCGTACAGGCGGTAGATCAAGGATGATTTTGACATCTGAGGCTCCGTCTCAAGGGCTGCAATCACATCTTTAACAGAAATGTTGCGTGCCACTTTTGGATGATATGCCTGGGCACTGTTCCTGCCGAATCTTCTCATGCTCCCTGCAGAATCAGATTGAAGTATAATTCATGGTAACTCTTTTCATGCTGTATATGAATATAGGTCAAACATCAGATCTCTGACACCATAAATGAATGAGATGGGTTGGATTAGGTCGGCTTGGACCTAATCTGAGTATGAGGATCTCTGTTTGATCATAAAGTCGATCAACATTGATTCCAACCATATCGGATCCCTCACTGAACTAGGTAGAATCCAATCCATCGACAACCAAAGGTGGAGTGGAGGTGGACAACTGGAGTAAAACATGATAGTTGCATATTCTTTGCAAGAGATATTAAGTTAAAAATCCACCATTAGATGTGATCTAAAAAAGGATTTGAAAACCTCAAAATTAAATATACATCATATATATAGCATGTACGGATATCAACTGATTCCTGGATTGGACTAAAACCTTCAGTTTCAACCAATCCATATCAAATTGAATTATAAATCAAATTGGATTATACGACCATTGGAATCATCACCGTAAACTCAGTCTATTTGATTCTGATCAGATGAGATCTAATTCACTGGCATCCCTAGATTTGTAGTATTAGCATCAAAGAGCATATACTAAACATTGCATGATATACAACATACTTACCAGATGTACAAAAGGCAGAGGAACCTTTCTTTTCAAATTCTTGCTTTTCTTTTGAACCTCTTCCTGAGCTCAATAATGATTTGCTGCTGGCACTTTTACCTTGTTGGGAACCAGAGGCCCCATCAACTCCATCACGTTTCTGCCGAGCCTGCTCAGCCATGAGTTGCCATTTTGACAGCATATCATCTCCGCCAACAGCAGCTCGGGCTGCAACATTTGCAGCTGTTGCTCTCATTTTATCATCCTCTTCCTTGTTAGCCTGCTTACAGACCAATAATTGATTGGTAATAGAAAACAGAAAAAAATTCTGTTAAAGATCAATTCTACCTTAAGGGTCTTTGAACGGCCTTCTTCTTTGTCCTTCTCTGCATCAACCCCTGCACTTCCATCCATCTGCAATTACAGATAATTGCAGTTATAGATTACCATAGACTGTTTTGGTCAGAAATTGCTTAAATGACATGTCCGAAGTAGAAGAACAATGACAAAAAGACACAAAAAAAACATAACGACAGTGAACAATGACTTGGTTCAGGAAGTGCTTTAGCTTAATAAACAAGTGTTTGCTTAGGGTAAACTGGGTAAGTCCTTGACTTCTGGCTTCCCAAAATAATTAATGCCAAAGATTAGATGTTTCCATCTCCAAATGTATGCATGCAGCTAATTATGATGTAAGAACTAAGAAGTTTGTAGAATGACAAAATAATTGCCAAACAGTGTAGGCAACTTGAGGTGATGGACCTATCTAATAGTGTAAAACACAGCCTCCGTGCCTTGTCAATAACCCAACTTGCAAGCTTTTAGAAAAAGTCACTTCATTTTATACACAATGTGATAATTTCAATATTATAGAGATTGCAAAAGCAAGAGACTCAAAAAATACAGGTATATGCATATAATCGTTATTTTAAAACTAAGTAGCATATAAATAAATGTATTCTAGCATAAAAATATGTGGATATAAATATATATATAAATATAAATATATATACATACATACATACATATATACATATACATATACATACATACATATACATATACAAATACAAATACAAATACAAATACAAATATACATATACATATACATATACATATACATATACATATACATATACATTTGCCCAAGGATATTGAGGTTTACCACTCAAGTAGCAAGCACTAGCATGTGTGCATAGGCAATCATCCATAACTGACCTAGAGCAATGATTTAATTTCTTTTCCCCCTCCAAACAATTTTAAGAACATGGATGGGATGACCATTCACTGGAAAGGTCATGTTAGTCTATGTCGTGTCATCACCATATCAGTAGTAGCCTAATACACACTTTCATGCGCCAGCTCTAGACTAACTTATTGTAGAAATTACAACTGCATATTGTACCATTAACCTATCCCCATGCATTGGACAAAGTTAATTGAAATTAAGCACTATAATCATGATAAAGTAAATGATTAGCAGGCAAATTATACTAGAAATATAGTTAGTAACAAGATTTATGTTCTTTGAAAATTCAAATGAAATAGCAAAATATCACACAATGCAACAGATAAACTTAACAGTGCATATTCGCAAAGAACATCAGTAGTACAGTAGCAAAAAAATGAAAAAGAAACAAGACTGACTACTCACTTCATTTACTTTTCGAAGCTTGTCACACTCTTCAGCCTGCTTTTTGTCCCACTCTTCCTTGGCTTTTTGGTTCATTAACAAAATTTGATGCCGTACATCTGAAGTGATTACAAACCGGTGCCTAGATTTTTCAAGATCAACCCTCTAAAAAAGGGGCAAAAAGAAAACCTCAAGAGGTGAAAATGATAAAAACTGGTAATTAATGCAGACATGTCGGTAATCTTTAAATAGCACTAACCTGTTTTGACAGTCTTATGAGATAACATAACAATCCCTTCAAACGCTCCTCCACACACTGAGGAACAGCAAGTCAGATCAAGTAATACATCACTTCCAAAATGAAGCATAAGAAATTCCTCACCATTGACAAGCAACGCTCCACATCACCACCTATATTCTTCAAACCACATTTGAACACTGCAACAAGCACCACTAATCAAAACCAATTTGATTATAATTTTCATCTTACATGAAAACAACAGCATCACATAAAAGAGGTAGTAACTGATATCTGAGAGCTTTTTCCGAAGGGAGGCCTGCTGCAAAAGCAACCTCTCTTCTTCTTCTTGTACAACCCTTCGGGTTGCTTCTGAAGCTTGGTTCTCCTCCTTCGGGCCAGATAATAGTTGCTCTTCCTCTTCCTATTAAAGAGTAAAATACAGTCAAGCATTGAGTCTAATAATCCATCTCCTTTTTCTTAACTAATCAAAAGCTAAAAGTTATATATACATAACAAAAGGAACATACAAAAATTTTATACCCTTAGATCAACCCCACTAACAGCCGTAACATCATTTAGTTGTTCAATGCTTTGATCAATAGAAGTACCAGATGTCTTCTGCCTTTTGCTGATGGAAAAAAAGAATGATTTTTGGAAGTTTAGTTCTATTTATACATCTAGCAAGATTGAACAAGGCTACATGAACCACATTAAAGGAATATAAAATATAAGGTTAACCTGGACATGGGAGGAGATGAGCCTAATGCTTCCAAAGGCTTCTTCTGCCCAACAGTTGGTTTCTTTGAGGGAGTTTTCATGGTTGCCCCAGAAAGTGGAAGAGTTGCAGATGACACCTGAGAGTGCATCCAGCTTCACGTAATCCCAGTAGTCAAGAAGAAAGAAAAAGAACACTTTTATGAAACAAAGATGTCAAATGGTCATCATAACCTTACATTAATGTACTTTACATTTGAAGTTTACATTTAAATTTAGAGGAAGACACATGTTATAAGAGGCAGTTTGTAAGGAAAGTCTAATGCTTATGTTCTTATAGTAGGACATATTCCACAGACTAATTGAAAAAAAAAAGAGACTCCTTTAGCAATGACTTAAGTGTGTCATTCAACATGTAACTTTCCACAATACTTTAAGCAGGTTAAAGCATTGTAATCTGAACTATGCAATCATGAATTCAGAGAACATATTAGCTAGCACAAAACATCCTGTACAGAATCTGACAGGTACATGAACAAAAAAGCAACTACAGTTTTGATTAAGTAAATAATTAACACATGAAGAAAAGGAAGTAGCTAAAGTTAGGCGCAAGAATCAGGTGAAAAGCATGACTAGATGAAACAAGGTGCACTTGGCATGAGAAGCTTGAAAAAAAAAAGCAATTAAGTATATTGACAAATAAACAATCAAAATGTATGTTTGCATTCACAAAATTTAAATAATCTAAATACTAACTTTAGCTCATCATCTCAAATGCAAAATGAAAAAAAGGAACTAGAAACAAAGATAAGCAACAAAAATGAAGGAAGGAAATAAAGAAAGAGGAAAAAAGCATTCATTGTAAATCTAATCATGTGAAAATTGAATCATCTGGTTTCTTTTTTCTCTTAATTAAGGGATCTTACTCTTGCAGCCATGGTGTTCCAAAAGACAGTTGATATGGGGGAATATAAGAATTACCATGCCAACTGAATTTTGCCAATACAGCTCAAAATGTACCATGCCAAAAAGGCATCCACACATATTGTACCTACTTATGTCAAAGGAGCCAACATGTGGTTAGACTAATTTTTTACCCGTGTCGATTGACACAAGAACATGTCAACCAACACAACACAAAATTGTATCATGCAATAAAAGTACTGTCACACCTAATGCCGTGATACAACGATCCTTAAGCGCACACACAGACAAGTAAGACCACCTAGTAAACAAATCAAACATGCAACAAACACATTATACATAAACCAAATAAGCAAAATATGCGATTGCATTTCTAGGTCATGCAGCTACACATGCTTCTCATCTTCAATACTATACATGATAATATATACTAATCTATAATACCACCTATCCTATGGCTTAACATATATTGAATATGCAACAAACACATGCTTTTCTAGGTTATGTAGCTACACATGCTGCTTCCCCTCTTCAACACTATAAATGATAATACTACACCAATCTTTACATACCACTTGTTATTTTAACTTTTCAATGGGTTCTTAAATAGGCATTACCCAGCAATTCTTGTGTCCACCGTTGCTTATTAGTCGATCATAATTTCTGATTTTGGTAGTGAGCTCATGACTTTGTAGTATGTTCTGGTAAACTACATATGTTCTCATGTGAACTACTGTCCCCAGCATGTGTTACATGGCATCTTGACCCTACCATGTGGCATGTACTTTCTAGATCAGGAGTGCTCCAGTTTCTTTCCCTTTCTCAAACAACCCGACTTCTCATTCATTTCAAGCATGCCTAATTTCTTCTCCTGCCTCAAATAAATGAAAGATTCATTAATGAAAAAAGGTTAGTTATAAATGTGACACATTTTGAAAGTGCTTTCAGGTGCATGACCCTTTTGAAAAGATGAATGAACTGTACGCCATAGTGAAACTCCTTGGTGAGACTTGTGAGCCTATAGAAAGGCAAGTCTCAAAACCTTACTTACTCCTCCAGAACATCTCCAGTGACACTGGCTGTTTTTATGCAGTTACTTGAACAGATTAAATGTACCTCTGGATTAGTCCAGTTTAAAAGGATACTTGGAATATCCTACTATTTTATGGCACAAAAATGGAACTTGTTAGGTAAGAATGAAAATCCAACTGTTACTACCTCCAATAAGCGTCAACTTTTTCTTCCAAATGAAGAACTAAAACTACTCTTCAAATTTTCTTTCTTATCTACTAATCATCTTATTTGTTGTCTCAAGAAAATAGCCAGCAGTAAGATTGCAAAGTTCATACATATCTTCATGCTAGTCAAACTAATTGAAATTGCAATTGCTAACCTGCACACTTTGGTCTGTCTGGATAGGCACAGGACCTGAAACCTGAGTTGTTCCCATCATCCTTGAGGATCCAAGTGCAGAATTTTTTTGGTTAACATGAGCTGTACGAAGTGAAGTGACTCCTGAAGGTACAATGTGAGACTTGTTTGGAGGTTCAGATGATTGATCAACAACCTCTTGCTTCACATAAGCCATTGACTTGAAACCACTATCATTTTGCTCTTTGTTTGCGTCCAATTGTCGTGCAAGTGGGTTGTGCTGGGAGGCAAAATGGCTTGTTGATGGACCAGCTTGTTGTCTTTTGCTTTCATTAGCAGCATTTTGATCATATTTAGGCACATTCATTATGTTCGTGGATTGGGTTGGCCTTATTTGTGTTGAAACAACTCCCTGAGTATGGGAAACTTGTCTTGTATGTGAATCTACATTAGATGATCTGGGAGAAGTTGAGGAACTCACAGATGGCCTTGGATATGCATGGGTATGATAACCACTTGTGCTTCCAGATATCGAGAAAGATGATTGCGGAATCTGTGTGGCCTGTTGCTGCTTGTTAACTGACTGTAATGAAACCATTGAAATGTCTCTTTCTGGATTGGCCATATTCGTGTTGTTAGTAAAATTTTGCACAGAATGGGGTCCCTTGCCATCTGACCCTGTCTCAACTTCTTGAGACTTCTTAGTATTGTTCCGGGGACTTGTAAAACTTGTGCCAGGATGCACTTGAAATGTTGTAGAAGGTACATACGGTTGACGGGGAGGTGATCCATTGGCTTTCAGATTCTGAGATTGTGGCATGGAATGGGATGCTGGAAATGATTGTGGCCCAGTGATCTGTTGAGCACCACTAGAAGAAATTTGCTGAGAGGAAGCAGGAGCCTGCAATGAAAATGAATTTGTATTTGTCTGAGAATTTTGAGCTGCTTGAACCTGAACTTGTTGATATGTTCAACAAAAAGTGAAGCATCCGTACAGACTAATTTAATTCTAGACAAAGTTATATCCTTCAATAGTATTAAGATACTAGAGAACTTTTAGAAATATGTTTCATATACTTGCCTGCATCTGGATCTTTTGAGCTGCTTGCCGAAGCATCTGGTCCCCAACAATGTTCCTTGTGGCTCTCAGAAAGTCTTCTTTGCTGACTTCATTATTCTAGAAAATAACAGTGCATTTTTTAAGTTTGACTTCCAAAATAATTTAACTAATAGAAGATTGTTTCATTATTTTTCTTCTGGATTTACCATAATGCATCCACTTCAGCAAAAGTTAATTTTATTTTTTTCAGAAAAGTAAAACAAAATCAGATGTGGTATTAGTGACAAATTTTGAATTTGTTAAAATCTGATGCATTAGTTGTACTTCAAATTGAAAAAAGACTTAGTCATACTCTATCTTTATGATAACCAGATGTTGCATGTATGGCCTCTGGAAGAGGCGTTTCTTAATTTGGGAAGAGAAGAAGAGGGCATATTATAAAAAAAAAAGTAAAAAGACCAAACATTTGACCCAAAAAAAAAAAAAGTTGCATGATTCAATTGGTCATTTACATGACATGGATAGCATATCACTCCCTTTCCTGTTGTATATGTGTCCCAACTTCTATCTGTACTGCATTTCCAGAAAGTTTTCAAGGTGCAGCTTCATGAAATTCCTTGCTTCAGTGAATTCAGTAGAAAAGAAAAGCCAATGGCATAAATGTGGAAATGACCTACCCTAAGTTTAGTAAAGATAGCCTGAAGCTGCATGGATCTATCTTTGTCAAGGTGAGGCTGTAAAATTGGAATCAGCATCTGAAATGGTATAGAAGAAGCAGCTTTAGTTTTCCTCATCACCAAGTTTGCTTGGTTAGAAGGGGGTATTTGTTGAGTATTTGACTGCTGCACTATGTGCTGCTGATGACCCTCAGAATGATTAGAAGATATGCTTGCTAGGTTGGTAGTAGGTATCTGTTTATTTGACTGCTGCACTATGTTCTGCTGGTGCAAGTTTTCAGACTGCTGAGTGACCTCCTGCTTTGGTCCCTCAGCTGTGTTTGATTCCAGGATATTGCTTTGCTCAAGTTTCTTTACCTGTTCCTTATCAACAAATTGAAGCAAATTAGTTTCTGACTGTTGCTGAGAGGCTTCTTGCTGAAAAAGGCAGTCTGTCATGTTCTGGTCGGTTACTAACTTGTTCATTTTGAGGTTTGGCAACATATGGTGGCTGAATCAACCCTCCTCCAGTTGAATGCTGTTCTGACGATCCTAAATGTTGTCTGTGTTCCTTTTGTTGGATCTGCCTGCCATTTTCTATCTCACTGGAAGTTTGCCACTGCCCAATTACTTGTCCTGATGCCGAATTGCTCCATTGCTTAGATAGTACTAATGAACTCATGACTAGGTCAAAATGATAAACTTCTAGAAAAAACTCCATCAGGAAAATATATATGCAATTCACTATCCAGTCAAAAAGGTAATTCCATCATCATTGTGGGCATTCAAAACATGTTGCATAAAACTGAGATTTTCGACTTATCAATTCATCTAGGAACTAGGAACCAAATTGGAATATTATTCCATGGAGAAATAAAGTGGACAAAATAAAAAACTTGACCTAAAAGAGTAATGAACAAAACACAGAAAAGAACAGGACAAATATAAACCTACACTCTGTAGGACTTAACCTAACTGTGACTCTGTTGTACTCAACTCAGACAGAAAAAACAGATTCAGGGATATTTCACTACAGATCAGTTCAGAACTGCTAGCCAAACAAGGCCTACAATTTTGTGTGTTATTAATGGGTGAACACTATAAAATGTACACAATTGCCCTTTGCTGAACTTATAGATAGCACAGGTTAGACCCATTGTCATTCTCAATGTCTTCAACATCTCCTGCTACACATCACAAAGTCCAACAGATAATATCCAACAATATCAAAGGAATCCAGAGAGAGAAACTGCATGGTTGGTCATTTCTCCCTCCCATTCTTCTTATTTGTATGACCCCACCAAATGGCAACCATGACCACAGGTTAATTCACATGAAATAACAGGATGTAACCCTTACAGAATTCTCATCCATTACAATTTTTGACATAGAGAGGAACATATGGGAAAAGAAGAGATGAGGTGTAACAAAATAGAACAATAAAGGGGAGCTGAAAATTGGAGAGACAAACAACATTGACCATGCTAACAAGGAAAAGAACATGCTTTGGAGTGAAAGGAAAAGGCAATAAGGCAGATGTGTTCGGGTTACAAGAAGGGACAGATATAAGGGGCAGTCACAAACAAGATCAATCTTGTTCCAGGAGCATCCTGACCTGTACTGCTTGGTATCACTGTAATGAATACCACCCAATTGCAGGCTATATGGTCCAGTGTTCTTGGTCGGACTGGTAAATAATAGTTGGTATGTAAAAACCTTGGTCTTAATATAAGTAACATGTGTAAGCATTAAGGACCTTGTCTAATTTGGTGATGTTCTCTGCATTTACTTTTCCTTAGCTCCTCCAACATAAGTACTTCTAGGTTGAACAAAAGAACATAAAAGGGGAGCTGAAAATTGGAGAGACAAACAACATTGACCATGCTAACAAGGAAAAGAACATGCTTTGGAGTGAAAAGGAAAAGGCAATAAGGCAGATGTGTTCGGGTTACAAAGAAGGGACAGATATAAGGGCAGTCACAAACAAGATCAAATCTTGTTCCAGTATATCAATTTCAACACCTTGTCAAACCATTAGGTATCAGCATCCTGACCTGTACTGCTTGGTATCACTGTAATGAATACCACCCAATTGCAGGCTATATGGTCCAGTGTTCTTGGTCGGACTGGTAAATAATAGTTGGTATGTAAAAACCTTGGTCTTAATATAAGTAACATGTGTAAGCATTAAGGACCTTGTCTAATTTGGTGATGTTCTCTGCATTTACTTTTCCTTAGCTCCTCCAACATAAGTACTTCTAGGTTGAACAACAGAACATATTTGCTGGATATAAAGGCAGCAATTCCCTCAAGATACTGGTCCATATGAGCAGTCCACCCATGATCCTGACAACCAGACGGCAAGGAGAGTTCACTACACAATGAAACATCACATTCCTTTGTACCTTGATGCCTAATACACTTATTAACCTTGTGAAACTTTTACTCATCCTTGCTCTTTCCAAGATATGGTCCAGTGTTCTTGGTCGGACTGGTAAATAATAGTTGGTGTGTAAAAACCTTGGTCTTAATATAAGTAACATGTGTAAGCATTAAGGACCTTGTGTAATTTGGTGATATTCTCTGCATTTACTTTTCCTTAGCTCCTCCAACATAAGTACTTCTAGGTTGAACCACAGAACATATTTGCTGATATAAAGGCAGTAATTCCCTCAAGATACTGGTCCATATGAGCAGTCCGCCCATGATCCTGACAACCAGACGGCAAGGAGAGTTCACTACACGATGAAACATCACATTCCTTGTACCTTGATGCCTAATACACTTATTACCTTGTGAAACTTTTACTCATCCTTGCTCTTTCCAAGATATGGTCCAGTGTTCTTGGTCGGACTGGTAAATAATAGTTGGTGTGTAAAAACCTTGGTCGTAATATAAGTAACATGTGTAAGCATTAAGGACCTTGTGTAATTTGGTGATATTCTCTGCTACACGATGAAACATCACATTCCTTTGTACCTTGATGCCTAATACACTTATTAACCTTGTGAAACTTTTACTCATCCTTGCTCTTTCCAAGATATGGTCCAGTGTTCTTGGTCGGACTGGTAA
This sequence comes from Musa balbisiana, assembly GCA_004837865.1. Taxonomy (NCBI): domain Eukaryota; kingdom Viridiplantae; phylum Streptophyta; class Magnoliopsida; order Zingiberales; family Musaceae; genus Musa; species Musa balbisiana. The sequence continues at coordinate 11,175,846 of CM017191.1, read as the reverse complement.
ATAATAGTTGGTGTGTAAAAACCTTGGTCTTAATATAAGTAACATGTGTAAGCATTAAGGACCTTGTGTAATTTGGTGATATTCTCTGCATTTACTTTTCCTTAGCTCCTCCAACATAAGTACTTCTAGGTTGAACCACAGAACGTATTTGCTGGATATAAAGGCAACAATTCCCTCAAGATACTGGTCCATATGAGCAGTCCACCCATGATCCTGACAACCAGATGGCAAGGAGAGTTCACTACACAATGAAACATCACAATCCTCTGTACCTTGATGCCTAACACACTTATTAACCTTGTGAAACTACTCGATTTCTGTTTCGGAAAAAAAAAATTTTACTCATCCTTGCTCTTTCCAAGATTAAGATGCGAGAACAAGCTTCTTTCTTTGGAACTTAAACTGAGACAAAACATATTCATTAATTACATGGGTAACAGAAAAGCACTTCATTATTTTCTTCAGCTTTCCAAAAAGCCTTTGTTGGCCAAAATAGAATGTTTTATAGATCAACTTGGGCCCCTGCATGGAAATGTTGTTTCTAGTTATTTGTGAAATTCTTATAACAAGCAGTGTACTCTTCCTTGGTAAATTTTTCATCCACATTGGGTGCTGTTTTTGGACCAAATCCCAGTCATTAGAACTCATGCAAGAATTATGCTTCAGGAAATCATTGCCATATAATTGTTCGTCATTATTTACTAATATTATCCTCCATAGACCATTCCATGATATGCTTTTTTTCATAGCTATATGCACATAGTACCATAAGATCCAATCAACCAACTCTTTTCAACATCATATCTTATCCTTAAAAACACTAGCAACATGACTATGATTTGAAAATCTTCTATTTTATTTAAATCCTAATTATGTTACAGAGAAAAGAATGGCTACCACTGCTACCATTTCATCTATAGCTTGTGAATAGAAATTATATCCAAACATACAGATTGTGGCAAATATCAGCACCATTCCATCCTCAACCATTGTGTTCACTACCACTTTTGCCACATGGGAAAAGGCCTTCCTTAATTGGAATCTTATCCAAGTGGCGCCTCATTATCTTCTCCAAATCCTATAATAGGCTGTCAGAAGAATCCAAGTGACAATGAAGAAAAATCAGTAAGGCAATACAATCAAGGAGTTATGATAGCCCCTATCCCTATCGACTAAGAAATGTTCCACCCTCTCCACTTCACCAAACCCCACACCCACCCCGCCCCACAACATATGTCTCCGAATAGGATGCAGATTCTAACAGCGAAATGGACAAGAAATCGAACCCGAACATACATATTATAGCATCACTACCGCATCAAGAACGTACTCATGCAGGCCAAGTAGGCATAAAAAACAATGTCACGGAGATGAACACAACGGCTTCACCTGCATCGGACTCCGGGGGCTGGACGATCGCGGCGGGTTCACCGCCGATGTCGCGATTCAGCTCGGCCGACAAGGCCTCCACGTCGGCGCCGGAATGCATGCTCTCATCCTGCACACAATAGATCATATATTACCCTATCTTCTTTCTTCCTAGGGCAGAGAAAGGCTCGTACGTTCCGATGACAAATTCCGAAGCTCAGCAGGTGATTCCAAGAACCAAAGAAGAGGAAGAGTAAGACGAGGAGGAGGAGGAGAAGGCGTACCTCGTCCTCCTCGAGGAGCTTCATGATGGAGGGATCCATGGCGAGGAAATGTTTCGGTCGTCGATGGCGAGCGCCGGCGAATCAGCGAGTCGAGGCCTCGACGCTTCGTTGGAGGGCGAAACGGAGGAGTCGCCGCTCGGCCTAAATATAACTGAAAGAAACTTCAATCGGGTTGGGATTTAGAATCGGGTTTGGTCTTTTGGGGCTTCTTCTGCTGCTTATATTGTGGAATCCGACTAATTCGCTGCCCTATAAATAGATCAAGTAACGATCGGATCCGGGTCGGACTTGAGATACGATTGTATAAATGGGTCGGTTACGTTTGAATCCGGATCGGGTTACAAAAATAGGCATCTTGTTTTGATGAGTATTAAAATTATAGAAGAAGAATAAAATGATGATGATGTGATTGATGGGGATGCGAAGTATACGAGCCATTAGTTCTCTTTAATTCATGAAATAATTCTCGTCGTACCAAACAAGATTTAAGATTATTATTTACTTATTTTTTAATAATTAATTCGAACCTCTTAATATAAATATTTTGTTACGTTGTTATACTTAATCGCTATATTGAATCATGTGGAATGTGGAGTTCAAGCTTGGGTATGCTGAGATGCCATGACATATCCTATTATGACGGATGCTATTCTTCCTTTCCTCATCATGTTTCCAATCCATTTATTATTATTATTATTATTATTATTATTATTATTATTATTATTATTATTGTTATTGTTATTGTTATTGTTATTGTTATTGTTATTGTTATTGTTATTGTTATTGTTATTGTTATTGTTGTTATTATTATTATTATTATTATATCACTTAGCTACATTTATACTAAATATATAAAATATAAAATTGATTTTAAACATGTGGAATTGAAAATTAGTGAATTTCCATATTTCATTATATATTTTACCAAAAAAAAATTTAATGTTGAGCTTTCTTCATAATTAGTTTTTACTTAGGATGCTTATTTTTCGTCAATTGAATGAAAATACTTTTCTTCTTCCATTAGCATCACCTTCGCTCCCTCCTCCCTCCTCCCTCCTCCATCATCGCACGTCATTTTATGTTGTATCTATGTAGCACCACTCATACGCAATAACCTTCCCTCCCTCCTCAGCCACCTTTGTAGAAGAGGTAAAGAAGAGCTGGCGATGAGGGTGCAAACGATAGCATTGGAGGCATTGGAGTTCACATCAACATTGCCCCTCGTCTGTATTGGTACTACCTTCGTAGTGATGGTGGCAATCTTTTTGTTTCCTTCTTGCGCTGCACTCACCTTGCATATTCGTTGGTGGCTACCCTTGTTTAGGCATTCTTGAATCTTAAATTTTAATGATAAATAATTAATTAGATTATAATTTAATCTTTGAGTGATGTAAGACTAACTTCAATCATAGAAAGATAAATCAATTGAAGTAAAAAAATCAAACGTTGGATCGGAGTGGAACATATCAAAAGATTAGACATCATATCAAAGGATCGATCGACATGCCGGTAAAAGGATTTTGTACTATGAGTTCAGGCATCAGGCCGAAAGAATCAGATATTGTGCCAAGATCAGATGTTGTGGGAGTTAATATGATGAAGGATCGAGCAATACATTAAAGGAGAGGACGATGCGCCGAAGGTTCAGACGAAGTACCAGATGAACCAATGACATGCCGGACAGCATAGGATTCGTGTTTGTAATCGGTTGTGTCTAAATCAAAATAGTTTAAGTCTAATTGAGTTAGTTTCGGGTGTAATCAGGCTAACTCAATTAGAGACGACCTAAATTGAGGCTGTTTTGGGTCAAGTGAAAGGCTCATTTAATGATCCATAGCTGGCCCAAGTGATAGTATCACCAGGTCAGGCAGTGGAACCGCTTATGAGATAGTGTATGTCTCCGAGAAACCTGAGCGGTGGTACCACCCAGTATTGGCGGTGGTACTACTAGTACCCCGAAAACCCAGGATGATATCATTTTTTACTCTAATTTTGAAACCTTTTAGGGCCTATAATTACCGCACTCATCTTTGCTCGATTAAGAGAAAAATTTGAACAATAACTTGTTATCTAAGTAAGAAAATATTATTGTAATCCTTTGAGAGTTCTCCTCCTCTTCTTCGAAGTTTAGATTTTTATTTAAGGGAAGGGTGAGTGACTTGTAAAGGTTTTATCCTAAACTTGTGAAAAGGAAAAAGAGTTGTAAGAGGGTAGTTGATCTTCATCAATTGAAAAAAGATTGATAGTGAAAACCGATGGTCTTGACGGATAAGGAATCAGGAGTGGATGTAAGTCACAGCGATCAAACTCCTATAATTTCGGTGTGCTCTTTTTCTTTATTGTTTACATTTATTGCTTACTGATTTTGTTGCTCACTCCGGTTTACACTTACTTTAAGTCAAGCTCACTCGATATCATTTTTATCAAACGAAATTTTTCGAATCATCGAAAGTTTTCCAATAGCACTAATTCACACCCCCCCCCCCCCTAGTCCTAACAGTTTGAATCAGAGTCATATTACTCTCAATTGATTTAACACCAAAGAAAATAACTTTTACTGGCAATCTAGAGGGTTACTCTATCACTCATCCTCCTATATTTAATGAGACAGACTACACGTATTGGAAAACTCGTATAAGGATTTTTCTGATTTCTATGAACCTTGATTTATGGAATATTATCGAATATAGTTTTCAAACACCCTCTAAACCTATGAATGAATGAAATGACTTTGAGAAAAACTAGTTTTCCTTAAACGCTAAAGTTATGAATGCTTTATTTTATACTTTAGATAAAATTGAGTTTAATCATGTTTCTCTATGCGAAACTGCATATGACATTTGGCATATACTGGAGACCACATAAAGACATAAGTAGAGTTAAAGAGTCTAAAATCAATCTTTTGATATATAATTTTGAATTGTTTTGAATAAAACCAAGCGAAACCATTAGAGACATGTACACCCATTTTACGGATGTCATCAATGGTTTAAAAGCTCTTAGCAAATATTTTTTCTAATTTTGAACTTATAAACAAGATTCTAAGATCCCTTCTAAAAAGTTGGGATATGAAAGTATCTGCAATACAAGAGGCAAATGACAAACAATTTTCTATTGGAAGAACTCATCGATTCATTGATGACATATGAAATGACTTATTTGGCACATGACGAATATGAGAACAACATTTTAAAAAATAGGAAGGCTATTGCACTTAGAACCAAAGAAGATCACTCTAGTAAAAGCTTAAGTGAAAATGATATAGAACTCCTCAACAAAAAAAATTTATAAAAAATAATAAGACTAAATTAAAACAGAAATCTAAAAATGAACTCAAAAAGGACACAAACTACTTACTATGAACACAAGAAGTTGGGGCACTCCAAAGATAAGTGTACAAAACTGAAGAAAAAATTACCAAAGAAGAAGAAAACACTTAAGACGACATGAGATGAATTAAGTACATCCGAAGATGAGAAGTAAACTAATGAAGGTGAGGTGGCAAACTACACTCTAATGGCCCTCGACGACGAGGTAAGTAACTTAATCAAAACTCATTTACCTTATAATGAATTACTTAATATTTTTTATGATTTATTTGATGATTTTAAATTAGTTAGTAAGAAATATAAAATGCTAACAAAGGATTATGCTTCTTTTTCTAGTGAATTTAAAATTTTTAAAAATAAAACACCTTATACTAATTGTGAAGAATTAGATTCATACAAAAATTTTTTTTGTTATTACAACAAATATTAGAAAATTTTAAAATTGATAGCAAATCTTTAAATATAATTCTTGCTAATAAGGGTCATGTTCATAGAAAGGAAACAATCAATTTTGTGAGTAGTAATACTTAACAAAAGTTAACTACTTTTGTTAAAAAACCAACTTTACATGTTTCCCCTAAGGTTAAGTGTAATTTTTGTGGTAGACATAGTCATTTTGCTTATAAATATTTATTCAAAAATTATAGCTCGCATAAATTTGTTTGGGTTTCTAAAGGAATTATAAAGGACTTAATGCCAATAGACAAAATAGGTAGATCTAACCATGATGGACCCAAAGTCAAATAAATACCTAAATCAAACACACATTTTTTATAAAAATTTTCTTATAGAAATGACTATAATTGAAAGCTAGGAGCAAAATAATATCTTGATAATGGATGTTCAAGGCGTATGACCGAAGATCTAAAATATTTCATAAAGCTCACTAGTCGAAACAACAATAAAAAAAAATCATTGGCATAGAAATTATTTGTAATTAATCAAATCTTTTGCTTGAAGATAGTTTATTAATGGTAATATTATTAATCTTGATGATTTTTTGTAATGAAACTTATTTTTTGATTTTAAATGTTGATACATGATTTTGATATAAAAGAAAAGGGTATGCTTATATGAAGTTAATCACATAAATTGAATAAAGAAAAAGAGGAATGCATTTTTTTTCTTAAAATTGTCTCTATCCCTAAAGGCTTATCTAATCTTTCAAAAAAGATTAATGAATCTATTTATGTTATTTTTTATGCATCTCTTGAAGTATGAAAGTGATTTTGTTGATTTGATAATTTAAATTTAAATGAGTTTTATATAAATCTTTCATTTGATACTTGAGATTTTTTATGAATCAAGATCTTTATTTGATCTCCTATAATTATTTTTTACTATTTACTACAGAAAAATTTTATCTAAATCATGATATTCAATTTTGAGAATTATAATTTGAGATTTTCTTTATATGAATCAAGATCTCTTACTCTTTATTCTGATTCTTGTATTTTATTAAAGAGAATATTTATCTAAATGAATCATGATTTTTTCTCTTGATTTATCAAAATTTATGACTTAAAATTTCTTTTGAATATATTTTACTATTTGATCTCCTAAGATTTCTTTTTATTTAAGAGGAGATTTGTCAAAATAAATCATGTCTTATGGTATTCACGATTTGATATTAATATCTTTCATGTCATGATTTATTTATTTCATAATACTCTCTTGTATTTATAAATTGTATACCTCATTACTATTGATTTAAATTTATCTTTTTTTATCATAATTTTAAAATTGATATAAAGGAAAAAAAATTACAACATTGTATTATTCCCTTCTTTTTGATAATGATAAAGGGGAGAAAGGATTGTTAGCTTGCACATTTTAAAAAGAGGCAAATCTTGCTAGTTTGCTCATCTCAAAAGAAAGCAAAGATTGCTAGCTTACCTATTTCAAAGAAAGGTAAAACTTGCTAGTTTGCTCATATCAAAAGAGAACTAAAGATTACTAGCTTGCACATTTCTAAGAGAAGAAAAACTTGCTAGCTTACACATCTCAAAAGAGAAACAAAGTTTGATAGCTTGCATATTTCAAGAAGAGGCAAAAGTACTAGCTTCCACATTTAAGAAAAGCAAAATTGCTAAATTTGCACATCCCTAAAACTTGCTAGTTTGCATGTTTTATAGTGAAGTAGAACTTGTATGTTTCAAAAATATACTAGTTGTACTTTTCTTCATATTCTATAGTGAAGTAGAACTTGCATGTTTCAAAAATATATTAGTTATATTTTTCTCCTTTTTGTCGATGACAAGGGGGGAGAAGTTATGATGATGATTTGAATCATACACGGTATGATGTACTTTAATGTTTCAAAATTATGATTATGCATGAAATACTCATGATTTTATGATATGATCAATTGGTACTTTCAATACTCATGATGCAGGCAATGATTTTCTATGGTCAAACTTTATTTCGATATGACACATTGATAGGGGGAGTTTAGTTTAAACTTCATCATTAATTGATTGTCATCATCAACAATGGAGAGATTATTGAATCTTAGATTTTGATGATGAAATCAATTGATGAAGTTATGATTTAATCAGTTTGAGTGATGTATGACTAACTTCAATTATGAAAAGATAAATCGATTGAAGCAGAAGAATTAAACGTTAGACCGGAGTAGAACATATCAAAAGATTGGACATCATGCCAGAGGATTGATCGATGTGCCAGCATAAGGACTTCGTGCCATGAGTTCGGGCATCAAGCCGAAGAATTGAATATTGCACCCAGATCGAATGTTGCGAGAGTCAACATGCCAAAAAATCGAGCAATACGTCGAAGGAGAGGATAAATCGTCGAAGATTGGAATGAAGCGTCGGATGAACCAATGACATGCCGGACAATATAGGATTCATGTTTGTAATCGGTTGTATCTAGATCAAAGTAGTTTAAGTCTAATTGAAGTTAGTTTCAGGTGTGTAACCGAACTAACTCAATTAGGGGCCCATCAGGCCTAAATTAAGATTATTTTGGGCCAAGTGGAAAGCTCATTTAGTGACCTATAGCTAGCCCAAGTGGTGGTACCCCTAGGTTAGGTGGTGGAATCGCTTGTGAGATAGTGTACATCTTCGGAAAACTTGGACGGTGGTACCGCCTAGACTAGATAGTGGTACCACTCAAACTGGATGGTGGTACCACCCAGTGTTAGTCTGACAGGCGATGGTACCGCCCAGTGTTAGTTTGGCAAGTGATAGTACCGCCCATACCAATACCCCGAAAACCTAGGATAAGACCATTTTTTGCTCCAATTTTGAAACTATTTGAGTCCTATAAATAGCCCACTCGTCCCTGCTCGATTAAAAGAATAACTTGAATGAAAACTTATGATCTAAATATAAAAACGTTGTTGTAATCCCTTAAGAGTTTCTATCCTCTTATTCTAAGTTTATATTTCTGTTTAAGGGAGTGATGAGTGACTTGTAAAGGTTTTCTCCTAAACTTATGAAAAAGAGAAATAGTTGTAAGAGGGTAGTTGATCTTCGTCCATTGAAAGAAAATCGATAGTGGAAACTGATGTCCTTGACGGAGGAGTAATCAAGAGTAGATGTAGGTCACGATGATCAAATCACTATAAATCTGGTGTGTTCTTTTCCTTTACTATTTACATGTATTGCTTATGATTTTATTGCTCATTCCACTTTACACTTACTTTAAGTCAAGCTCACTCGATATCGTTTTTATCGAACGAAATTTTTTGAATCATCGAAAGTTTTTCGATACCACTAATTAACCCACCCCCCCCCCCCCCCCCCCCACACACCCCCTTCCCCTCCCCTCCTCTTAGTATCATTTTCGATCCACGAGTAAGCGCTTCTATTCTATCCACTTGCTCCTATCACAATAAGAAAGATAATGAGTGAGGGGATGGTGATGACGACAGGTGAAGGATATTTTTATCAAATTTATGAAAAAATATTTGAAGATAAAAACTAATTAGATGGGTCTCATTTGTTAAAAGCCCAATATTTAAAGTTAAGGTATAATGGCCAATTTTCTTTAGGTTCAACTTGAGTTTTTAAATTGATTGGTTTGATTTAGTTTAAAAATTCGAAAACCAAGTGTATCTTTTATTTTGATTTAGATTATAGTAACAAATCTCAAATTGAAATGAACAGATGTTATATAATAATTAGATATGAAACAATGCAAGAGCAGATATTTTATATTCATAAATGTATTAAACAACGTTATTCAGTTTTAATAAGTCTATATAATAATATAAATAATAATAAATGTAATATATCTAACATACCGATAATATTGAAAATTTAGAAACTTAATACGAAAACTTTGAGGCAAGCCAAATCGGCGGATTGGATACTTTATATTTCTACCACATACTTAGTCCACCGATTCACGTAACACCGAGGTTTTGTGGGGCCCATCCGTGAACCAATAAACTACTCTGTCGTTCTGTATTGCGTCTGACGCAGCTCAGTGGGTTGCTGCAACGTAATTTTTGTGAGTAGAAATGCTTCGCCTCCAAGTTCCGTAGTCACCCACCCGGATGGCTCACCAGCTCCACGATTGGCAGTAACCACGAGCCCAGAGACGGGACCGCCCATCACGAGGTGGGTAGGATGTGATAGCGTGACACGTGCTATTTCGTATCACAAATCGATACAGTTGTTGACACGTGTTAACTTAATTCTTATTTTAAGTCGGGACTGGGACCAGAAGTCCCTCTGTATCCTAAATATAAAAAGTCACGCCGTCTTCTTTTCAACACGCCCTTTCCATCGTTAAGTGTTGTCGAAAGAAACCCACAGGGCGCGTGGAATACCCTACGATGGCGTATATTTATCAGTCGCCTGCTTCCCGTTCCCTGCTTTCAAACGGGACCGAACACGGCGGCCGCCCCCAAGTCGCAGTTATGAACGGAGGCTTCCTAAGAAGTGGCGGCCGGGGAGCCCACGGCCTCCTCCTTGGCCACCTTAGATCTCCCCGCGTCTGCGTCGAGCTCTCCAAGCTTTCATCAACGCGGTCCAGAGCCTACGTCCGCTCCCACATCCTCTCCTCCAAGTTCAAGGAGTCCTCATCCGGGTTCTCACACGCCTCGCCTTCCCTACACTCCCTTTCCTTGTCAACTGCAACTGGCGCGGCATCATTTTCTTGGATCCGGAATGGGTTCATAAGTTGGTATATCGGCATGATCGAAGCCCGCCCTGTCCTCACCAAGAGCCTCACCGCGGGGGTTGTCTTCACCGCGGCGGACATCTCCTCCCAGGTCTGAACATGTACTTTTGTCTCCTTATAAGTCTTCTTAAAAATCCTTTCTTGCTGCATTCGTCTGCGTAAAGTTTGTCGCTTGGGAAGTTTGATCGTCTCCCAAACTAGCGGGGTGTGTCAAAATTCAAGGTCTTTGGTTCATTTTGCTAAATTGTAATTATAGGGAAAGGAACGGTATACTGGATTTTGTTTGATGTTTAATTTGGCCTTGCGAGGGTGGTGGATTTAGTAAGACTACTTTGTTCTTGTTTCTAGGGATTCCGTGAATTACCGAGTATGTGACATTTTTATCTTGTTAGTAATTTGCATATCAATTGTTTGCGTGAATTGGTTCATATGGAGTCTGTAACCGCTTTTGAGTTATCAAATGCATTGTTGATTATATGAAGACTCATTGCACCCCTTCTTTTTCTTTAGTCACTTGGCATCCTCAAAGTATATCAGAAGAATCAACTACAAAATGACTTAGATGAGTCAAGTCTAAAGTATCATGTGGTTTGTTCTAAATGATGCCTTGCATTTTATTTAATGGTTTGAATGATTTAGCAAAACGATTATGAAAAGGCTCTTACTAGTGTCACTCTAAGCATAAACATTAACATAATGTCCATCATTAGAACCTTAATTCCTTTTAATTAACAATCATAAAATTTTATATTTTTTTAGATATTTTCAAGTTCTTTTTGTACAGCATCTTCTAAAGAACTCTAAGCTCCATTGTTTTGAAGTCATCATTTATTGATATAACATTAATGATCCTTAATTTTCTTGATTCTTAACAGATTATTACACTTGCATCCTCCGGGAGTCTTGATTTCATAAGAACTCTGCGAATGGCGGGTTATGGGTTGCTTGTTTCAGGACCCTCTTTGCATTTCTGGTTCAATTTTGTTTCCAGAATTCTACCAAACCGAGATGTTTTTACGACTTTTAAAAAGATGGTTCTTGGGCAAGTTACATATGGGCCTATAATAACTGGTGTTTTTTTCTCAATGAATGCCGGATTACAAGGTAGGAACCTTTTTTTGGCTTGCATTAATAACTGCATTGTGTTGCATGCCATACAAGATTCTTTATTCTAATTTATTATCATGTTCTCTATTCGATCATTGATAGATTAATGTAAATTGATATTATCCAGACATCATATGGATGCCATGAGTTTTGTTATGGAGTTAAGAAGCAGATAATCATGTTTAATGCATTAAAAATAATTTTTTTTGACAGGCCACATGAGTTTCTTTATTTTGTTTGGTTATAGAACTTTTGTTTTGATGGTGATTACTGTTTTGGTTTATAAAGTCAGAGAAACCTGAGATCGTGATTATTATTTTCATTGAACGTTCTCAACAACGATGTCTCAAGGCAATAGCGGAAGGATAACCAAGTGCATGAATATAATTTTGTGGCTCAAATCCTATTCACTTAGGCTGCAAAAGAGCAATATTGCCATTATATTAAGGCTCACCCTCAATTATGTGTCAAAACTATCTTGAATTGAATTTACTTTTCTGTTGATATGATGCAAATCGTGAGCAGTTTTGTGACTATTACTTTTGAGTTGGGTACATTTAACAATTAATTTCTAGTGTTCATCATGGCAAGGCATTTGTTCTTATTTCCTAGCAACATAAGTTGAGAATCAATTAATTCTAAGTTCAATTTTCTTTTTTGTGATTCTGTACGATTTTTTTCCCTTGGCTTTGGTCTTGTCGACATTTTGATTTTCAAAACCAAGTTAATCATCAACTTGATGGAGTGCAGCCAGCAGTAAGACATCTCATCTTCTCTTACCTCTTATGCACCATAGATTAACATGACTCTTTCCTTCTTGCTTCCTCTCCTCTCACTCTGCCTTCTGACATGAGCCATTGGAAAAGATAGGATAGGATAGATTCAAGAATGATCAAGTTCTAGTTCTGCTTGGCCAATCCTTTGTTTTGATTGGATCAGTCAAGAATCAGTTTTGATGAGGACTGCTCCAATCTGATTCGATAACAACCCCACCCTGGTTCTTGGTTCTGTTTGGAATCTCAAACTAGGCAACCATTTGAGCAAATATGTATGTGATTGGTGGCCACTAACCATTCGTAACTAGGTAGCTTGGTGTCCTCCATCTCGTAGTCACCGAACTATTTAGAGTGCCTAATGCTCCATGAACTAATTAAGCACCTGGATTTAATCTAGACTATCACCTAGGCACCAAAGCCATCATTCTTTTAATATGTAATGGTATATCACTTTACATTGTTTGGAGATAATATCATTCATGGAAAAGTAACATTGTTACGAATATATATGTTAAACAAAATGTGTGCATCTGCAATGTTTAGATGTCAACATTGTTCGACATCTTAATATTCTTTTATGAAGTTGTATAAATTGATTAATAAAATTTATGATCATTATCTTATAGAAGGCTGTTCATTATTTTATAGAGAGGTCACTGCATAGGACCATCTAGGATACTGACAAGCTTGCTTGTATTTAATTGCCTGTGCTTCCATCAACTATGGATGTTGGTTGGCCTCTCTGTCTTCTCTGTGGATATGTTTGGTCCATATAGGGATAATTATACATCTGAATGAAATCCGTTGTTATGATGTCTTGCATTCGACAAACCTGGATGATGCAAATGGGTCTTTTTTTTTTTTTCGTTTGCATCTTGTATTTGGGGTTTCTCGGAGAGGTGAATAATGGTCCACTATGTACCATAGTGAAGTTCTTCTTTATCCTTGCCCATGGACAGAGTGACTATTTGCTAAATTGGGATGCCATTTGGTACTTTGTGTGATTGTCTTTCTTCTTCTCCTCTTCTCATTCCTCTGTGTTGTGTTCCCTGTTTTGGCCCTTTATTATTATTACAACACTAGTAGATAGTGGATATGCACTTTGTATGTTTTAATTGGTTAAAGGCAATATTTTCTGTTTGAATAATATTTCCTGTTTTTGTCAACCATAGGTGAAACTGGTGCTGAAATCTTTGCCAGGTTAAGAAGAGATTTGATTCCTACTCTATTAAGTGGAATTATGTACTGGCCTATATGCGACTTCATTACATTTAAATTTGTCCCTGTCCGTCTTCAGGTAACACGGAAACCTGTATTGTCATTTAATCTCTTAATCTTTGAGCACCTCCTTGGCTGATATAACCATCTTCATTACATTTAAATTTGTCCCTGTCCGTCTTCAGGTAACACGGAAACCTGTATTGTCATTTAATCTCTTAATCTTTGAGCACGTCCTTGGCTGATATAACCATCTTGTTTTCCTTCCAGCCCTTGGTCAGCAATTCATTCTCATTTCTCTGGACCATCTATATCACATACATGGCAAGCTTGGAGAAGGCAGTTGTGGAAAAGAAGGCGACGGACTAAATCCTCTTGGTAGCTCTAGCTCAACCTTGTGACTTGGATCTTTCCAAATTTTGAACCGCACAGAGATAATATGGTCAAAAGTGTTACCTAACTTCTTAATTTTTTATATGATATATTCTGAAAGAATAAGTGCAATTCATAGGTTTCCATCATTGAAGTGCCTCGTTCATCCTTGTTAAACTTCATGGGAAAAACTATCAAGCATTATAGAAAAACCTGTTGTTATTTTACACACAAAAACATTTTGATTGACCTCTGATAAGAGAGGAGAACTCTTGTCTGAACATTTCTGATTAATAAGACTCATGGTTTCTGGGAAAAGAGTGTGCTGATCTTTATATTCCAGCATGCAACACAGTCTATATCTTTGGGTTGTTTCCAATTCTAATGGGTTGTGGTTGACTTTGGACGGTGGTTTTGACTTTGATGCAGGTAATAGGATTCCTTTCCACTGCAAATATATAATCCCAGCCGACAGCCGATTGCCTGTGAAAGCATGTAAATCTGAAGATCTAAGCACAAGATGGTTTCTGTATTGCCAATTCCATCTGTGGTTGATCTAAATGGCTGTAACTTTCTTTGTTGGAAGCAAACTAAGCAGTCAAATACAATGGAAAGCTGTGATTATATGAACCATTACAATCCAAAAGAAACCAGCATGTCACGTTTGGAACAGGGGAAGAGCCAATGAGGCTGCTTCATTCCATCCTTCCTCATCTGTTCCTCCATGTCGAACCTACTCTGTCCATCACAACCAAACCTTGTGGATTCATCCGCCAGCTGATGCAGCACCCACTCGTTGCGGTTTCGTTTCATGTGCATGTTCCCGTACTCGTTCGAGGATGAGGAAAAGCTGGACGCTGAATCCGAAGTCAATGATGCGTCCTTCTTCATCCGTCGAGCTCCGCCGCTTCCGGTGGCGAGCGTCAGCTCCAAGTCGCTCTCTTCGTCGGCGTCGAGCACAACCCCTGCCGGGAGTTCCAGGTCAAGCATCCGACGAGGCCCTGTCTCATCCTCTGCATCAAGTAGCTCGGTATCTGCTCGTGTGCGTCCTTTTTGCCTTTTCATTTCGGCAAACTTCATGTCTCCCATCAACTGCTGCTGAATTCGGTACAGACGATGGAGTTCACAGACCTGAATCAAGGCATGGAAGTAACACTCGGTGCCTCCTGAAACTTCCTTACGGGAGATCAAAGGAAAGAAGGAGGGAGGGAGCTACCTGATATCTAAAGATTTCTTCCTGCTTCAACATCGCAATCTTCACGTACTCCTTGTCGGTCTGTTGCATGTATCTCGGCATTGATCTTCTGAAATGTTAGAATCGTCAGACTCTCAACCAATTCCTTGATGGAAATGATCTCAAACAACAGTTTGCTGCTGATCTGTGAAAATGATTAGCAGCAACGATTGACCGATGCATTCTTTACAGAAGCAAGAAAGAAAAAGAGGCGACGAGCCGATGACATGCAATTCTGCCACAAGCAGAATTCCGAAAGAAGAACTCATTAACGGTGAAAGGATCAAGAAACAAGGGAAGGATGAATCCTTACTTGAGTTGCTCTATCAGATTCGGCTATTGGCAACCTCAGGTTAAGAGCTTCCTTGGAGAAAGCAGCAAGCTTCATTCACATACCCAATGGGTGCAGGATTTAAGGCTCTCTACACAGACTCTCACCAGCATAGTTTAGTGGGCTCTCGACGCATGCCAAACAAATCCCAGTCCTTTGGCTTAGTGCAGCAGTTCGAGTCTTTCTGAAGCGAGAAAAGGACGGTACAGACAGTGCCAAGAAGCGCCATAATCAAATAAGAAGGCCCACTTGTTCATCTCCATTCAAATATTATGAGGCACACAACACTGCTCCCAAAGAATCAACCAGACAGCTAAACCTGCCATGGCAGATCACATGTATCCTAAAGTTTTATGATCACTAACAGTTGTCTTAACATGTATATTGTTGTCCTATGTATACACCTTCATTCGTACTTATCACCTTCTCCGGATCGGAGATCTGAAGAGCCTTTGTATATGTACTCAATGACATGATACTTTCTTTGGGTAAGAGCCATTGATCTGCTGTTATTTTGGGGGTGATTTTACTTGTAAGAATCACTTGGAAGGACTAATGGATAAGAGATGGGGAGGCGTGTATTATTGGCACAATGATTCCAAAGGTTGCTTCCGTTTCTTTGGGGCGGAAGGAAAGGGCTGGCTTTGTCCTTGCAGTGCGGACAAGGCCTCTCCTTGGAGGAGCGGATTGACTCCAAGCACAGGAGAGGAACCAAGGAGCATAAAATAAGAAGAAGGGAGAGAGAGCAGGAGATGGAGATGAGTTGCTTCCATCAGGAAGTGATCACATGTGGGGGTCAAGCGGATAACCCTTCTTTCCTTTATTCCCTCTTCCTTGTACTGTATATTCTCTTGTTTCTTCCTCTCTTTCATCCGCTCAAGCAAGCTCCAATTTGTCTTGTTCTCCGGCTACAGAACGCCAGGAGCCGACATTGGGGCACGCGTTGCCGGTGAGGTGAGGCACAGCCGTGTGTGGCGTTTGTGCCCAACCTTGGCCTTGTTCTGAGACGAACAGTAGATGTGGAGAAAGGTAGAGATCGTAGATGGGCCCGTCACATTAAAAGCGAAATGAAGCTCTCACCTTCAACCTCACTGATGAAGCTGGGGACTTCATTGTGTCTCTTGCTGTGATGATGGGAACGGCCTTGATTAGCTATCTTGACCTAGTAAAGGTGGGAGGAAGAAGAAGAAGAAGAAGAAGAGTGACTGACAGAACAAAACTAATAAAGGAAGCATGCTTTAAGAACTCAGAAACCAAGGTGTCAAGTAAACCTATACATTAATATGTGGGTCATTTTGATTCACTTGTTCTTTTTTTTTTCTGAGAGGATCTTGATCTAGCTAAATAAAGATTGCTAGAACAATTCAAAACCTAGTTGGAACATGATGAGCCATGGCTATGAACTGTAGCCAATCTATATCTCTAGATTTTGCGGACATGAGTTGCAATCATTGTGTGGATTCTATTCAGATTTCACAGACATGCTTCTTAGATTCCTTGTCTTGAAGTGGGCGACGATCTTTCAGGTCTTAAAGGAACAGTTGACAGGAGCTTAATTTTATGGTGCACTATTCTTCCTTCAACTTGCTAAATTATAATTGCAGGAAACATCCAATTGAATGCAGTGCCAATGAATGGGTGTTGATGCCTATCTGTTTGATCTTGCTCCAGTCACTATGATTGGACCTACAGTGTCAAGAACAGGAAGTGTTCCTTGAGCTGTGAGTCCCACACCCACCTGATACCCTTGTGGGTGCACCTGTCCTTGTTCCCCCTCATCCCAAACTGGACAAGAACTTGATGGTGATGGAGTGAATTCACAAGCAGATATAATTGCAGGACCTTTTTTGTTCTGTTTTCTTGTCCAAATCATGTTTCTTTAATCTGAAAAAACCAAAAATTTTCTGCATTTTTATAGAGTCCAACCATTGTTAAGGACCATTCTGCATGATTCATAATGTTAGTAAGAAAGTAGGTAGAGATGTTTGGCATAAAAGAAGCTTCATCAACACTGATATCATGTGCTTCATTGACTTGTGATCCTCTCCATATTAGGGGGAGCCAATCTTCCCTTGAAATTATGATTAGGATCAGCTGCTAAGATTTTTTGAATCTTAGACATTACAGTTTCTCTTTCCCCACATCAAGTTGAACTTGACATAGATCTTATTCCATGTCCCTTTAGATAAACATATCCTCTTTTGCCAAGTTTTAGTCAATTCTAATGCATAACCAGCAAGCCAACATTGTGCTTATTTTGACCCTCAAGTGGAGAAGACTATTGCACATTTAGTATTGACAGTCACATAACATGAGATCAGTCAACATCATTGCTCCATAAATATATCTGCAATATGAACATATGATCATTAACAGTATTCCCCCAAATCCACTAACATAGTCATATTTTTGTAGGTCAGAGAGAGAGAGAGAGAGAGAAGAGGATCATCCAACACCACATCTAGATAAGGTGGTGTCAATTGGTGGAGGACAAATCACATTTGAGATGTCCATTATGTGGCCTTACACCTAAACTTCCAATAAACTAATAAATTGGACCATGTCCTGCCATGAGGAACATGCAGCAATAAGTAATCTGATGGATAGTTATTATGCCAATTAAAAGATGTCTTTATGAGACATGCAAGCATGATTACTTGCAACAAGAAATATGCCAATCAAAGGCACAAAAATTCAGCAGTGAGGACTCATATGGAAAAAAAATTAAGTCTGTCACATCAGACATGGATTGATTCATTTTTGTTCATTGCAGATTCAAAACATGAGTGAGGAGATTGTGTTCATCTTTTGCACATAGAAGATGGATTAGCATGAAATGTGATAGGATAATGACAACACCAATTCTATTTTTTTTTCTGCAAAATATTTTTGATCCTATAGATTAGAAAACTAAGCACCATTTGAACTACCTTAATAAATTCCAAACTACATGGCTTACAACTCATCTGGAGGCATTAAATACTAATCCCACACACCAAACACCACATGCTTCATGCCAAGTATTAGATGTGGACACAACAACATTTCCTAGTCCATCACCTCACCTCAAAATTGGTAGGTTTATGTTCTTGAGGGAATGACTGATGAGAGCTAAGAGATAAGGATGGTGTTAGTATTTTATATCAAGACATACATCAAGATATATGGTGTGGAATCATCTTTAATTTGCACTGTGGGAACACATGGTATCCAGTCCCACACAAGCATCAAAATATTGACCTTCCTTGGAGTGGTTAATGCAAGCAACATCTTGCATTACCATTAAATAGTGTCACACTATTGGGAATAGCATTTTATACATTAAGTGATGTAGAGTTAAAAGCTAGAAAGTTCAAATGTTTGTTGTACTTACATGAATGGTTTTGAGAATTGATGCACAAGTCAAGCAATTTGGGTTCACCATCTCTTTTATGGTTCATGAGTTCTCAAAATTACATCCCTTTCTCAAAATTTTGGATGAATGATTGCTTTATTGGTAAACAACAATGAAACATAACATGTTTTATTATCTTACATCAAGTATTTTTTATGTTAATAAAAAAAAGGTTCTCAAGTCATAACTTATTAATTGTGCTCATCCTTTTCGTTTAGATTCATTTCACCTATCACATCTCATATTTTGATGGACATGATCGAGTCAAACAGCTTGAAATGGAAGATTATGTGAGTCCAATTCATTGGACTATCATTGAACATTTCATTGGATGTGGCAAATTATTAGTGAATTTACGACTACTTTATGTTAAATGAAATAAAATGTCAAATCCATATATATATATATATATATATATATATCTTTTGTGATTCCAAATCGTAATGGAGTAGGTGGGAATAGCAACAGACCACACATTGGGCTGCTCCTTATGGATGAGGAGGCCCAATCCTTTCCCCAAGTAAACGAAAAGAGATATATTTGGACATGGATTGGATTGCCATCATGCCACAAATGTTCCCTCAATATTGGGATTAAAGTTGTTTTTCATCCACCACTTAACATGTAGAGAGCATAATTGGCTCGAATATTCAATTGGACGTAATATGTCATATGAGTTTTGTCCAACATAATCTCGATCTAATTTTGTAAAAGAATGAATCGAAACAAAATACGTATAACTTTTATCATCAAAAGAGATTGAGTCGTGACTTCGAACCACATCTCATAAAACAAATTTCTTCTCCTCTTTCAAATGTCATAACACTTCAAAAAATAAGATTGATCAGATCAAAATTAATGTGAGGTTGGGACCAAAATTGAATTGACACGACAAGGAAAGAAAGAAAGAAAGAAAACGTTTCCTTTCTTTTCATTGGCAATTGAATGAATAGAATCGACCATCTCGAATGACCAAATGCTATGATATTAGGCTGGCCTTAGCGATTCTTATTCCGATAGGATTAAGAATGATTAGAAGCAGACACATGTCACTAAGAGAAAAAGAAAAAGAAAACGCATGCAGTCTATCTATTTATTGGAATGCCTATAATTAGGAACAACTTTATTTTTTATTTGTCCGTGTCTACTCAATCCATTTGAGTTAGATTACGATACACATTAATTAATCGGTATTAGGATGAATAGATATAGAAGAATATGTATTCGAATTCAATTTTTTTGATTTAAAGGTAAGCGACGATTTGTTCCCCAAACATTATAGTAATATATCGACAATAAGTGACAAATGACTTCATTGATATTTAATCATCGTGTAAACTAGTAACACGTAGATTATTTGAAGCTACACATGATCAACAGATGAAAAAGATCTAGATATCAAGTCAACATCAAGTGATTATATGTTATTGACACATCAATCATTTGAAGTCATATCAAACATACGTGAGCAACGTCACATGTTTCTAACTAGACTGAGACTCGAATCAATTTAGACGAAATCTAAATTTGGCACACCATAATATCACCTTGTCGATTCAGCTCAAGAATGATGCAAGATCACCCCTCCATGATCGTTGATGATTCTAAAAAAAATAATCCGCCAAGTCAGGTATAAAATGGGTTCTTTGGGTGTGTTTTCTAAACTTTTTTTGAGAAAGTTATCTAACTAATCTAAACTCGAAATTAATTTGATTATCGAAAAGATATTTATTAAGAATACTCTCGTTTTAATTTTATTAAGAATACTCTCGATTATCGAAAAGATAATTTGAGCTGAGACGATAAATGTCTAAATTATATTTGAAGGGTGAATCCACTTTCTACAAACGGTGTACGCTTTCGTTTCGGTGTTCAAAGTGAAGGACGACGTATCCCACCATCGCCGGTTGATGTCCCCGCGTCGTATCTTATGGTCCCTAAGCAAAGCAATAATGGAAGGCTACAAATAGCAGAGAATAGTGGTCCATCTTTCCTAATCAAATCAACACATACATAGATAGATCAAATCATCATTTTCTTTTTTCGTTGGACTATCAAATCACATCTTCCAACTCAACATGCTCTCTACATTCCATACATGAACGGAATTCCCCCATTTTATTACCCTACTTTAATGCTTCGACCTCTTATCCTAATCACAACGTTTGCACGACATGAGTTAGACACACTCCAAGTAACTATTTTGAATTCCAAGGATCGCGGGGTCCGCAGCGTATTGGCTGTTCCCTAGAGCGCTCTCCCAACGGGATCACGCAAACCGCCCCCACCCCGGAGCGTTTACCGACTCCAGTACACCCGCTTGCCCACCCGGGCGTCCGACGGTGTGCCTGTCAGGGCCCAAAACTCTTGCTCAATGATAACACGAGTAGGTGATGCTGGTAAAACAGGTAGGCATCGAATAATCAGTCGCTGCCGCTTCCGGGCAGATGCCTGCGGCCCACGTCAACCGTACGATTCGATCACATCATCCACGCGTCGGTCGCTGCGCACGTCGACGCGGGAAAAAATCTCCGACGTGTACGGGCAGGCTGACCGTCACGTGCCCGTCATGGAAGGAATTAGCCGGTGAACAGTCAGGGTGGCCTTTTTTAAATGGGAGACGTCGACACCCGTAACGGATTCCAAG
This sequence comes from Musa balbisiana, assembly GCA_004837865.1. Taxonomy (NCBI): domain Eukaryota; kingdom Viridiplantae; phylum Streptophyta; class Magnoliopsida; order Zingiberales; family Musaceae; genus Musa; species Musa balbisiana. The sequence continues at coordinate 11,154,632 of CM017191.1, read as the reverse complement.
AAACACACTCGCTCACTCTCTCTCTCTTCTCTCTGCGACGCCGGCGGAGGATGGCGTGGTGGGATCGGGTGGCATCGCCGATGAGGAGGGCCTGGGCTGGCTTCGCCACCCGCCTCGGGATCCGCAAGTCCGGTGAGTCCCACCCCTCCCTTCATCGGATGGCTACGATCTGACAGCGGGCGAGTACCGTACTAACCCCTCTTTTCCTCCGTGATTCGTCGCAAGGGCTGATGCGGCTGAGGCGGGAGGTGAGGACGTGCGAGTACGAGGACGTGCACGTGATGTGGGAAATGCTGACGGAGTCGCGGCGAGCGGGGCCGTACCGGGCCGCGGAGGCGGAGGCAGCGGCGAGGAGGAAGGGGAGTCGCCGGCGGGAAGGGTTGCACGTGTGGGCGTTGCTCGGGTAGCCTTCTGCCGCAGGTCCTAGAGGCACTGCACGCGTGGGGAAATTGTAATCCGTTCGATCTTGCATTGTCGCTACGATGGCTGCTTTGTAAATACCAGGTCTCGAGAGGGTGGGTGTGGCAGTGCGAGGCGTGTATAAATATTATAATATCATAAGGCTGCTATTGGTGGATATTAATTGTGTTTCAATTCATCTGAGAGAGGTCAAACCACGTCAATCGTATCATGACGTGGTTCAGATCACTACTTGATGCACACAATCCCTTTCAAAGAAAAGGAAATAGTTAGTCTAGAAATTAATTGCATGTCACATTGATTAGATGTCATATCAACGTTCTCCACAGGTTTTCTTGTACTTTTCATTGTGGTATTAATTTGTTGGGTCCTACGATGCTGGTTTCGTACCTCTGGGGTGAGTCGCACCCTTTGAATTTAATTCTTTTAACCTAATGAAAATAGAATCATATTTAGATGTTTTCAATCGGTTTATAAGATTCAATGATTTAGTTTCTTCCCAAAATTATAAAAAATAATTTAGTATTTAGTACTATAGTGAAAGTTCTTAGCGTATTTTATATTATCGACTCTTTACCGCATGATATTCTTCATATTTATTTGTTAACTTCAGTTTTTTTTATTTGGATAAAAAATGCCCTCCATCTTTTACTAAATTGACTTATCATATATGCTTTTATTACAAAATTTTTAAGAAATAAAAAATATATACTTATCATCTTAGAATCATTACTAAAGATGATTAATATTTTTTATTTTTTTAAAAAATATAATAACTAATTACAAAAATTAAAGAATTTTTAATAACATCTACAAAAAGTACAATGAAACTTTCGAATATGGGGGTGTCGTCTGATTAAAAAGCTAATATTAATTTTTTTCAGGAAAATACCCAAATTCTTAAACATAATGAAACAATCAATTTGAAACATCAAATCAATACGAAATATCAATATTGTTTATATATCAATTGGGACCATACGGTTTGGCATGTAACCATCAATTTGTGATAGGTTGTAAAAGGCTCGAAGCCTACTTTGTCAATTATTCGAGCACTGATGTGTAGAGTGCAGACAGTGACTACGACAGCAACTGATACATCACTGTCAAGGAATTATAAAGCAATGTAAAGCAGGACGGCCAGGAATTATAAAGCAATGTTGGATTTTGTATCATACCTGAAGCAAAAGCTCAGTTTCTTGACATGGTTAACCATTTGACATCGAAGATGCATACAAAAGCTCTCACGAGTGACAAGGTATATTTTGGATTCCCATTATATCGTCATGACTATGTTGCTCTTGCCAAGTCAGCATGAGGAGTGCTTCCTCGCCTTGAGTCAAAGCTCGTACAGAGAGGTGCCCTCTCGGCAAATCCCATCCCAAAAATCTTGGAATGACGATGCACGACACCATACCGGGCGGTGGTCGTACAACGGTACTAAATCCACGTATGATCGATCCTCGAGCAATAGTATAAAAGCCCATAATCGACATCTGACCAGGAGACGGAGGAGAAACAAAAAAAAAGGAGAAGAACAGACCACTGACTTAATTTACGAGGGGCCCAAGTTGAGAACCCACGACCAGGGCCTGTTTGCAGGAACTCGGCCACACCCGGAGGCGCAGCCGTCCCGACCGACAAGCGCATTCCCAGAAAGTGGTGTCAACATCTCAACCCTGATCCAACTCTAATTCTTTTTTCAATCGACCGAGAGCTCCAGACATCAACCCGTGGACCAAACCGTGTTGATTCCTCGGCCACAACGCATAAGTTCACTAACATTTTGACGCTAGAAGGAGGGTCGATGTCGCAGGAGCACCTCACAGGAGCTCACCCCGAGGGAGAACCACCAACTGCTCACCTTCCTTTCAGACTCGGTGATCAGTCCCTACCCATCCTCAAGGATGGGGGAATCCCGACTCCAACGCCGGATCGCTACTGGCGCCTGTTCAATGATCCGAGACTCTCTACCTCTGGGAATACTATGGGACTCTCGGTCACTTCACCCAAGGCGTTCCTCGGCTTGGTCAAGCAAGTGCAAACCTTGGCAGGAATGATACAAACAATTGTCTAGCTCATTCCGCAGATCGTGTAGTTAACGGCTCCCCTGACTGACTCGACACTGCAAAGGCCAAATAGGGAACAAGTCGAGATAGGAGAAGCCCAAGAATAGACTGCAACCCCAAGAAACCTCCCCGAGCAAAACACACCCACACCTCGTCGAGCCGCTCCATTGCTCCCCAAGCCTGACACCTTATCATCAGACTCGGCGGACAACTCATTTAGGCTCCAGCTATCCGTGGTCAACCGTCGCCTAAATGAGTTCCAATGTGAATTCTAGAAGTCGTGCGATGAGACTAGGGAAAGTAGTTCGGGTGGATCCCCTTTTGCTCAAGAAATCCAGGACAAGCCTATGCTTCTCAACCTCAGACTCCCGGCGCTAGAGACATACGACGGCGACTCCGACCCCACGGAACATGTCGCTGCATTTTGGGCTCAAATGGCCCTTTACAGCACCTCCGACACTCTAATGTGTTGGGCGTTCCCAACTACCTTCAGAGGACCAGCGTGGGCATGGTTTAGCCAACTACAGTAGTACTCGATCTCTTCTTTTGATCAGCTCGTAAGGGAGTTTGAGCAAAATTTCCTGGCCAGCATGCGACCTAGGCCTTCCATGGCCATGCTACTCGCATTATCCCAACGCGAGGGCGAATTACTTTCCCAATTTGTGGCACGCTTTGCCATTGAAATTCGGGGGGTTCCCAGATGCTCATCCCTCTCTGATCATGCAAGCATTTTTGATGGGTCTGAGACCCTCGAGGTTCTTCTGGTCGTTAATCGAGAAGCCACTCGCAACCATCCCCGAGATTCTCCAACGCGCCAACCAGTAAGTGCATTGCTGTGGAAGCCCTAATGGTAGGAAGGTGTAAGGATAGCAAGAGGCTGAGGATGGAACATGCTCGAGGGACAACTTTGGGATCATTAGCAGTGCAACCCCGTAGGAGGCTCGACCGGCCAGAGCAGCTACTCCTGAGGCCCCCCCGCCTTTGCCTTTGAACACCTCTCATACCGAGATCTTTCTCCTGATCAAGGAGAAAGGACTTTTGCAACAATCCAACCCCTTGAAAGCTACTCACAAGGATCGATCGAAATATTGTAGGTTCCACAGAGATTACAGCCACAATACAGAAGACTACCACGACCTCCGGAATCAAATTGAAGAGTTGATCCGAAGAGGTCACCTCGGGCGCTACCTCAAGGAACCAAGAGAAGCATCGTCGCGCCCTAGGGGCCCCATCGAGAAGCAAATTGACATTATCACCGGTGGACCGGCTTCTGGCGGCAGCAGCACAACGACGAGAAAGGCCTACGCTCGCAACATGGTGGAGAAGTGTCCCAAACCTGAGTTCGAACCCAAAATCACCTTCGAAACCGAAGAGGTCGAACGCTCCCACCACGATGACGCTTTAGTGATCTCCATCCAGATCGCCAATGCTTGGGTGAAGAGAGTGATGGTCAACACCGGGAGCTCTGTCGATGTGCTGTTCCTTAACGCCTTCAAAAAGCTCGGCCTAACTAATGAGGACCTCACCCCCATACCGTCGACATTTTCCAGATTCATGGGGGATTCCATCTCCCCACTTGGGACCATCGTCCTCTCCATTACCATTAGGGAAGGACCTAGAGCCAAGATAACAATAACCACCTTCAATGTAGTCAACCTTCCCTCGGCCTACAATGTAATCCTCGGTCGCCCAACACTCAACAAATTGAAAGCGGTAGTCTCCACCTACCATTGAGTCATCAAGTTTTCGACCTCAGCAGGGGTCGGGGTGTCCCGAAGTGATCCCAAAGAATCAAGGCAGTGCTATCTAACAGTGGTCACTCTCCCAAAGAAGTCGTAACCCCAGCAAGCCCCGAATCCCCGTGAGGAAGCTAGAATACCGACACACCTAGAACCACCTGAACAACTCGCTAAAGTACCCTTGAAAAGGGACCGACATGACATGACCGTGAAAGTCGGAACGACTCTCCCTGAAGCGAACCAACTCTAACTCATCGATTTCCTGAAGAAAAATGCTAATGTGTTCGCATGGTCCTCAAAAGATATGCCCGGAATCAATCCGGGGGTGGCCTAGCACCACCTTAACATCCACCTTGAGGCATGACCTGTGAAGCAGAAGATGAGAAAGTTTGCCCCTGACCGACAAAAGGCAATCAGCGACAAAGTAGACCACCTTAGAAAGGTTGGATTCATAACCGAGGTGAAATACCCCCGGTGGTTGTCAAATGTAGTCGTTGTTAAGAAACACAATGAGAGTTGAAGGATGTGTGTCGACTACACTAATCTTGATCGAGCATACCTCAAAGATTGCTATCCGCTCCCGAGAATAGATCAATTGGTAGATGTCATAGCAGGTTACAAACTTCTCACATTCATGGACGCATTATCGAGCTATAACCAAATCCGGATGGCACCGCAAGATCAAGAGCACACCGCTTTCATTACCGACATGGAGTATATTGTTACAGAGTAATGCCTTTCAACCTAAAAAATGCCAGGGCAACGTACCAAAGAATGGTCAATGAGCTATTCAAGCAATAACTTGGGAGGAACATTGAGGTATATGTCAACGATATGATCGTGAAGAGCAAGTCAACAAGTACGCATCTGGCCGATCTAGCAGAGACCTTCCGGACCCTCAGGCGGTTCGACATGTACCTAAATCCTTCGAAATGCATCTTCGGGGTCTGTTTGAGGAAATTTCTCGGGTTCATCATCCACCAGATAGGAATAGACGCTAACCCGAAAAATGTTCAAGCCATAACAGAGATGCAACCTCCACGTTCGATCAAGGAAGTGCAGCACTTCGTTGGGAAACTGGCAGCACTTAGTAGATTTGTGTCGCGTGCAGGAGACAAGTGCCTCCCCTTCTTCTGAACTCTCCGGCAGGCCGATAGCTTCACGGGACCTTGGAATATGAGGAAGCATTCGAAAAGCTGAAGGTGTACCTCGCTCGATTGCCCCGACACGCACTTGAGCTGGGCGAGGTTCTCGGTCTTTACCTGGCGATCTCAACTCAAGCGGTCAGCTCGGTGTTAACCCGAGAGGCGCCATTGGCACAACAACCTATCTATTATGTCAGTCACGTCCTCGCCGGACCAGAGGTATGATACCTCCTGATCGAGAGGTTGATCCTTGCACTAATAAAGACGACCCGAAAGCTGTGACCATACTTTCAAGCCCACATAATCAAGGTGATAACCAACCAACCCCTGCAGTAAATCCTCTCGAGCTTGACGAATTTGACATCCAATACACCCCCAGGACGACCATAAAAGCTCAAATATTGGCCGACTTCATCTCTGAACTAACTCCCGAGGACCATGCTATTGAACATGGACATAACGAGTGCACATAGACCTTGTATGTGGATAGGTTGGCAACCGCCATGGGAGCAGGGGAGGGACTCATCCTCAGGAGCCCAATCAGAGAAACTTATGAACGGGCACTTCGACTACGATTCAGGGCCACCAACAACGAGGCCGAATACGAGGCATTACTCCATGGTTGTGCCTCACCCTGGAAATGCATGTGCGCGACCTCGAGGCCTTAAGCAACTCTCAACTGGTTGTGAGACACATCAACGGGAGCTACGAAGCCTAAGACCCAACCATGGTGCTATACCTAGCAGAAGTAAGATGGCTCGCACGCCGCTTCGACCATCTCTCAATTACGAGGATACCTTGTGCGCAGAATGCAGAAGCTGACGCCTTATTCATGCTAGCCTTCGCTTGCAACCCAGGAGGAGCCCCAACAACTGAATCCCTCATAGCCCCAACAGTGCCGACCTGTGATGTTGTTGGAACCATGGTCTCACCAAATTGGATGGAGGAAATCCTCCGCTTCAAAAGGGATGGGACAACCTAACGACCAAACGACCGCGCAACGACTAAGACAAGCCCAAGCTTGGTATTGTGAGATTGGTGGAAAGTTGTACTGAAGAGCCTTCTCTCAACCCCTCCTATGCTGGCTCACACCACCTAAGGCTGAGACGGTCCTCGTCGAGCTCCACGAGGGCATTTGTGGGGAGAACATCGATGGTCGAACATTGGCCTTCAAGGTCCTCAAACAGGGATACTATTAGCTGACCATGCACTAAGACGCCTTATCATACGTGCAACGGTGCCAACAATACCAAAGGCACACCTGGTTACAACACTAGCCCGCGGTCCCCCTCACTCCGATGGATGCAACTTGGCCCTTTGCCCAATGGGGTCTCGACCTTCTTGGGCCCTTCCCCCCAGCTTCAGAGTAATGATGCTTCCTCATAGTTAGGGTCGACTATTTTACGAAATGGGTCAAGGTTGAACCCTTGGCATCCATCACGGAAAAACAAGTCCAATGCTTCACATGGAGGAACATCATCACCTGGTTCAGGATCCCGAAGATCATCATCACCGACAATGGAGCCCAGTTTAATAATGCCAAGTTTAAAGCCTACTGTCAGTCCTACGGGATATAATTAAAGTTCAGCTCGATCGCGCACCCCGAGAGCAATGGCCAAGTCGAAGTCATGAACCGAGCAATTCTTAAAGGCCTCAAAAGGATGGTGACCAAAGCACATAGAGCCTGGGTAGATAAACTCCCTAGTGTCCTATGGGCACTGCAAATGACCCCTAAGGCCACTTCAGGGGAATCCCCATTTAGCCTGGCATTCAGAATCGAGGCAGTCCCCCCACATAGCCTTGGTGCACTGACACCTTTGAAGAGAACAACTCTGAGGAAGAACTCAGGGCTAGCCTTGACTTACTCGAAGAAAGAAGGGCCGAGGCGCACCTACGCACCTTGGCATACAAAAAAGCCACAGCCCAACTTTATAATCGCAGGGTCCGCCCACGACCGATCAAGGCCAAAGACCTCATCCTTCGAAAGACCTAAGTAAGCAACCCAACCCGAGCAAGAGGAAAGCTTGTACCAAACTGGGAAGGTCCCCACCATATCAGCGATATGGTTCAAGAAGGAACTTACCGCCTCGAGACCATGGAAGGAAGCCCCTTACCGAGGACTTGGAATACGTCAAATTTAAAAAAAAATTACCCGAAAAGTAAGAAGTCAAGACTCGGAAAAGACAGCTTTCATTAATCAAAAGGGAGCATACATTGCGGCCAGGGCGTCACATTCCAAAACTCGACTCGACCAAAACAAAAAAGTTACACCCCTCAGTTCCATGAAGCCTCTGGGCTATCATCAAAAGGGACCTCGCCCGGCATGTCCATGCCTTGATCCTCCGACAAGTCGGTAAAATGGTTCGATTCCAGCTCCAAGTCCGGGTACTTTATGCGGAAGCGAGCAAAAGCAACCCAATATCTGAACTCGTACGTCACTCACCCCGACCTCTGCAAACTGAGCTCGAACCTGAGAGATTTCTTATACTCGGTGATCACTTCTTCAATTTTCTTGGGCAGCCCCAGGCGCTCCTCCTTCAGAGCCTCCTCAGCAGACCAGGAAGCGGACTTGGCAGACTCAATGTCCCAAGATAGGGTCAACAGCTCATCGTCAAGCGTCTGAACGTGGGCTTGACTCTCCTTCAGCTCAGCCCTCAAGCGGTAAACTTCTTCCAAGTCCGAGGCACATTGTTCGGCCGCAACCACAACTTCTGGGTTGGACCTGCTCTTTAGCTTTTCGACCTCATGGTGGAGGTTGGAGTTGGCTTCCCCCAGACGCTCGATCACTCGGCTGGCGTCATACACTCGATCAATCAGCGCCATGGTATAATGCTGACCCTGTGTAAGGATTAGCGTCAAAATCCATAAGCAAAAAGGAAAACAGGGGGGAAGGGAAACACCTTTACTCACCCAGACAAGATATTTGGCCGCCCGATCCATCAACACTACAAAGGAGGAGCAGTAGAGCTGCTTCGCCAACATCGGATGGAGCGTCCCTCAGGAAAACTTCTGAGCAACCGACCTGTCGGACTAGATCCGACTATCGATCTTGAGGGTCGCTCACCGCAAGGTGTTAGGAGCCCTTGGTTCCCCCTCTGAAAGGTAGGCCATGCTCAGGGCCTAGAACTACTTGCCTTCGGAATGAGGTTGGACGCAGCACAAGTCTCGTATCGACTTCGGGCGGGTCGATGATCTCCCTGAGGGGTCATTATAGGATGATCCAACTCACCCTTTTCCCTCTCGCGCTTGCTGAGCTCTCACCTTGGGGAGCAACCCCTACCCCAGACAACCCTTGGGCTGCTCTCTCACGAGTCGATGCACCCTCAAACATTTTTCGCGTCTCCACTTTCACCCTTTTCTTCGGTCGACTTGTTTCCGCCAACCTTGATTTCTTCCTTAGTGTCCCCCTCTTCGAAGTATCCCCGAGGCCAGAACCATCGGATTCCTGAGACGGTTGCGCGATGACCTTGACATGAGGCATCCCTTTCAACGCCTAGAGGTTCACCATCTTTGCAAACAAAGAGCCAGTTGGTCAATCGATCCAGAAGCGAGGTAAACACTCCAGAGCGTCAAGATGACCATACCCCTAGGAGCTAGGCTTAGTCCCCGCCTCGACCAGCCACTCCTCGGTCATTCCCCTAATTACCTGAGAGGAGGACAGAATCTCCCTTAAACGACTCACGATCTCAGCTTCTTCGACGAAAAGAAATGGGGGAATGTTGTCGATGGTTCGGGAAGTCCATCCAACATTAAAGCCACACCGTCGACTATGGTTCACGAAAAAATAGTGGGTTTTCCACCCTTTGTTATTGGAGTGTGCGCCGTTGATCTTGAACTTGCCACGGGCAGTCAAGTAATACTCGCCTCACCCCTTGCATAGGCGAAAGCAGGCCATGAAGAGCATTCGGGTCGGCTCGATTCCCGCCCCCCGACACTCCCCGAGGAAGGCTACTAGTTAGCGCTAGGAGTTAGGCACCACCTGAGACGACAAAATCCCACACCTCCAGAGGCACTTCTCGATGACTAGATGCAGAGGAAATCGTAGCCCCACCTCAAGAGCATATGTGGTTAGCCCGAATCTGTCGGGAAATGGGTCATAGGGATGTTGACCGGGAGATGGAACATGGAGCCCATAACTCTTTGGGATACAGTAGCGATCCCGAATTGGGCCTAAGAGCTCCTCGGTTATCACCGAGTTTACGTCGTGCCACGACCTCATTATTTCGAGGGCGGTGGAGGCTTTTATATCCTCTGGGGGCACATCGCCCAAGGACGAACTGATTACTTCTATCTTAGGGCTTCTAGAGGTCAATTCACGAACCTCGGGAACCGACCGACCTAAGGAAGAGGAAGAAGAAGAAGAGGAAGGGGAGGAAGATGAAGACATCCTAACCTTGAGATTAGAAGGAGAGATCCAAGATGCGGAGTAGGAAACTGGACGGTGTTATAGCAACCGCCCCAGAAGAGAGACTTATAATGGAAGGGGTCCTCTCCCTCGAGGTGACGTTTAGGCTCCCCAAGAGAAGAGATGATTGTAGCATTTAAACTCGTCATAACTCCCTGGATCTCCTTAAATTCCCCAGTTTCAAGCTCCCGCCAAAAGCCCGCTCATGATAAGAAACTTTCCGCCAGAACCTGCGTTACTCTACTCGTTACGACACGCACGCTGTGACATGTGTACTACTGCACGTGCATTTCGGCATGTCGCCCAACGGCCGCCACCCAAACCAGTCCAACCTGAGCCCGAGTTCAGCTACTCGACCAATAGGTTTAGTCCCTGCCCGAGTCACACAGCTCGATCCGCCAACCAACGACTCAATAGTCCAACTTGAGCACGAGTTTAGCTGCTCGGCCAATAAGTTCAATCCCTGCCCGAGTCACATAGCTCGGTCCGCCAACCGGCGACTCGATAGTCCAACCTGAGCCCGAGTTCAATTGCTCGACCAACAGGTTTAGTCCTTGCCCAAGTCACACAGCTCGGTCCACCGACAAGTGACTTGACAGTCCAACCTAAGCCCGAGTTCAGTTGCTCGGCCAATAGGTTCAGTCCTTGCTCGAGTCGCGTAGCTCGGTCCGCCGACCAGCAACTCGCCAGTCTAAATTGAGCCCGAGTTCAGTTGCTCGGCCAACAGGTTCAGTCTCTGCCTAAGTCACACAGCTCGGTCCGCCGACCAACGACTCGCTAATCCAACTTGAGCCCGAGTTTAGTTGCTTGGTCAATGGATTTAGTCCCTGCCCAAGTCACGTAGCTCGGTCCATCGACCAGCGACTCGCCAGCCAGTCCAACCTGAGCCCGAGTTCAGTTGCTCGGCCAATAGGTTCAGTCCCTACCCGAGTCACGCAGCTCGGTCAGCCAACCAATGACTCGCCAATCCAACCTAAGCCCAAGTTCAGTTGCTCGGCCAACGGGTTCAGTCCTTGCCCGAGTCACGCAGCTTGGTCCATCGACCAACGACTCGCCAGTCCAACCTGAGCTGAGTTCAGTTGCTCGACTAATGGGCTCAGTCCCTGCTCGAGTCGTGCAGCTCAGTCCACCGACCAACGACTCGTTAGTCCAACTTGAGCCCAAGTTCAGTTGCTCGGGACCAACAGGTTCAGTCCTTGCCGGAGTCGTGCAGCTCAGTCCACCGACCAACGACTCGCCAGTCCAACCTGAGCCCGAGTTCAGTTGCTCGGCCAACAGGTTCAGTCCTTGCCCGAGTCACGCAGCTCGGTCAGCCAACCAATGACTCGCCAATCCAACCTAAGCCCGAGTTCAGTTGCTCGGCCAACAGGTTCAGTCCTTGCCCGAGTCACGCAGCTTGGTCCATCGACCAACGACTCGCCAGTCCAACCTGAGCCCGAGTTCAGTTGCTCGACTAATGGGCTCAGTCCCTGCTCGAGTCGTGCAGCTCAGTCCACCGACCAACGACTCGCCAGTCCAACCTGAGCCCGAGTTCAGTTGCTCGGCCAACAGGTTCAGTCCTTGCCGGAGTCGTGCAGCTCAGTCCACCGACCAACGACTCGCCAGTCCAACCTGAGCCCGAGTTCAGTTGCTTGGCCAACAGGTTCAGTCCCTGCTCGAGTTATGCAGCTCGATCCGTTGACCAGCGACTCTCTAGCTCAACCTAAGCCCGAGTTCAGTTGCTCGGGCAACAGGTTCAGTCCTTGCCCGAGTTGCACAACTCGGTCCGCCGACCAGCGACTCTCTAGCTCAACCTAAGCCCGAGTTCAATTGCTCGGGCAATAGGTTCAGTCCTTGCCCAAGTCGCGCAGCTCGATCCGCCGACCAGCTACTTGCCAGCTTAACTTGAGCCCGAGCTCAGTTGCTCAGCCAACAGGTTCAGTTCTTGCCCAAATTGTGCAGCTCAATCCACCGACTAACGACTCGCCAGCTCAACCTGAGCCCGAGTTGAGTTGCTCGTCGAACAAATTCAGTCCTTGCCCAAGTCGTGCAGCTCGGTCCACCGACCAGAGACTCTCCAGCTCAACCTAAGCCCGACTATAGTTGCTCGACTAGCAGTTTCCTTGCCCGAGTGGGGCAGCTCAATCCACTGACCAACGACTCGCCAACTCAACTTGAGCCCAGCCAGCTCCACCCGTGCCTATGTTCGGATGTTCGTCTGATGGGTCCAGCTTTGCTTGAGACGCAAAGCACAATCCATTGTGCCGCCCCGTGACAAATCAGTTAGACCACCCATCACAAGCGATCGATCCACACACTGCACTTCCACTTACTAAGCATGCCCCTGCCCCTTTTGCGAGAACCCCGAGGCATGCCTCGATGGGGGGAGAGAAGTGATAAGGTATATTTTGGATCCCGACCACGTCACGACCTATACCGCATCACACCCCTGCCAAGTCAGCACGAGGGGTGCTTCCCGCCCCGAGCCGAAGCCCGTGCAGGGAGGTGCCCCCTCGGCAAGTGTCGTCCTAGAAAGCTCGTGACGGTGTTGCACGGCACCGTTCCATGCATACCGAGCGGCGACCGCACAACGGTGCCATCTCGTCACTCGGGGGATCGACCATCACGCCAAATATGCGTACGATCGATCCTCGGACAACATTATAAAAGCCTCTGACCAGCATCTGGCCAGGTGATGGAGGGAAAAAAAAAAGGAGAAAAATAAACCACCGACTTAATAGTGGCCCAAGTGGGGAACCCTCGACTAGGGCCTGTTTGCAGGAACTCGGCCATCCCGACTGAGAGGCGTGTTCCCAGAAAGCGGTGTCAACGTCCCGACCCCTGATCTAGCTCCATCGCTTCTTCCAACCGATCGAGAGCTTCGGATATCGACCCGTGGACCAAGCCATGCTGACTCTTCGACCACGACGCATAAGTTCACTAATAACGAGAAGCTTGATCCGACTCCAGGCTCATCGATTGCAACTAAAAGAATAAAAGTCATCCATCATCTTAACGTGAAAATTCACGAGTGATCACAGCTCGACACAGTTGTTCTGAGTATGTTGACAGCAGCAATTCGACCATAGCTACGAGGTTAACGGGCTGTCAGCTAACAGAAAAGGCCCAAAACATTTCATTCATGTCATGTTACCACAAGTTGAGACTCTCTCAGACATTCGGCGAACACCAGATAGCCCAAAAGCCCACAAACTTTGAGCAAGCAACTACCGTCAGGAAAAGGATCCCTTTGGGTTTTATCCCTGCGAACACGGTCAACGATATCACACTCGAAATCTAGTTCGATAAAATTGACGAAAGGCAAACCTGGGGATCCACCTGTTTCTTGAAGGGAGGTACGAGTTCTTCCCCCTGCTAATAGCACCAGCAGAACGCAGATCATGTTAGCTTTGTCATAACTTGGTGACACAGCACACATCAGTTTTTGTGCTGTGCTGTGTCCAGATCATCTCATGCATCTGTAGCTCTGGTTTTTTGCTTGAAATCCAAGACATGGCTATAGAGTCTTAATGATTATTCTGATGATCTTTGACCATGAAGTAACAATAACACTCGGCAGTAGTGCAGCCAAATTGATGTTGCTCAGAGATCAAACCCCACATAGCCCGATCTTGTCTACCATTGGAATACTTTGCTTACAAGTAACGCAAGCAGCATATGCTTAATACGATAGGTTAAAGAACATCATCTTCTCTGGCCTTCACCGCATCATACGAGTGCATCACAGCTGCTGTCCAACAACACAACGACGACGACATGTTAAATAGAACCTTAATCTTGACACGTGAATGAGAGGTTCAACAAAGTGAGATTCCCTACAAAAGTGTAAAGGCTTTCGCTTTGGAGATGAGACCACATGGGATCATGGCAATGGGAGATCTGGGATGAAAAGAGGGAGGAGGAAAAGAGAACGATGAACTGTGCCCATCTGTAAAAGAGACGGCAATGGGGACCCCCCAAAAAGCTGAAGCCGAAGGTGGAATGTTTGGGGACGCCCCGTGACAAATCAGTTAGACCACCCATCACAAGCGATCGATCCACACACTGCACTTCCACTTACTAAGCATGCCCCTGCCCCTTTTGCGAGAACCCCGAGGCATGCCTCGATGGGGGGAGAGAAGTGATAAGGTATATTTTGGATCCCGACCACGTCACGACCTATACCGCATCACACCCCTGCCAAGTCAGCACGAGGGGTGCTTCCCCGCCCCGAGCCGAAGCCCGTGCAGGGAGGTGCCCCCTCGGCAAGTGTCGTCCTAGAAAGCTCGTGACGGTGTTGCACGGCACCGTTCCATGCATACCGAGCGGCGACCGCACAACGGTGCCATCTCGTCACTCGGGGGATCGACCATCACGCCAAATATGCGTACGATCGATCCTCGGACAACATTATAAAAGCCTCTGACCAGCATCTGGCCAGGTGATGGAGGGAAAAAAAAAAGGAGAAAAATAAACCACCGACTTAATAGTGGCCCAAGTGGGGAACCCTCGACTAGGGCCTGTTTGCAGGAACTCGGCCATCCCGACTGAGAGGCGTGTTCCCAGAAAGCGGTGTCAACGTCCCGACCCCTGATCTAGCTCCATCGCTTCTTCCAACCGATCGAGAGCTTCGGATATCGACCCGTGGACCAAGCCATGCTGACTCTTCGACCACGACGCATAAGTTCACTAATAACGAGAAGCTTGATCCGACTCCAGGCTCATCGATTGCAACTAAAAGAATAAAAGTCATCCATCATCTTAACGTGAAAATTCACGAGTGATCACAGCTCGACACAGTTGTTCTGAGTATGTTGACAGCAGCAATTCGACCATAGCTACGAGGTTAACGGGCTGTCAGCTAACAGAAAAGGCCCAAAACATTTCATTCATGTCATGTTACCACAAGTTGAGACTCTCTCAGACATTCGGCGAACACCAGATAGCCCAAAAGCCCACAAACTTTGAGCAAGCAACTACCGTCAGGAAAAGGATCCCTTTGGGTTTTATCCCTGCGAACACGGTCAACGATATCACACTCGAAATCTAGTTCGATAAAATTGACGAAAGGCAAACCTGGGGATCCACCTGTTTCTTGAAGGGAGGTACGAGTTCTTCCCCCTGCTAATAGCACCAGCAGAACGCAGATCATGTTAGCTTTGTCATAACTTGGTGACACAGCACACATCAGTTTTTGTGCTGTGCTGTGTCCAGATCATCTCATGCATCTGTAGCTCTGGTTTTTTGCTTGAAATCCAAGACATGGCTATAGAGTCTTATGATTATTCTGATGAATCTTTTGGACCATGAAGTAACAATAACACTCGGGCAGTAGTGCAGCCAAAATTGATGTTGCTCAGAGATCAAACCCCACATAGCCCGATCTTGTCTACCATTGGAATACTTTGCTTACAAGTAACAGCAAGCAGCATATGCTTAATACGATAGGTTAAAGAACATCATCTTCTCTGGCCTTCACCGCATCATACGAGGCATCACAGCTGCTGTCAACAACAACAACGACGACGACATGTTAAATAGAACCTTAATCTTGACACGGTGATGAGAGGTTCAACAAAGTGAGATTCCCTACAAAAGTGTAAAGGCTTTCGCTTTGGAGCATGAGACCACATGGGATCATGGCAATGGGAGATCTGGTGATGAAAAGAGGGAGGAGGAAAAGAGAACGATGAACTGTGCCCATCTGTAAAAGAGACGGCAATGGGGACCCCCCAAAAGCTGAAGCCGGAAGGTGGAATGTTTGGGACGCGTCGAGTGCGTGCGGTGACAGACAGCGCCATGATAGAAAGCTTAGGTTGCAAATTACAGGCTTTGTTAGGGCTTACAAAAGCCAGTGATTGAATGCTCCATCAACTGAGCTTGAAACTATAGTGTGTGTGTGGCTTTCAGGATCTTTGTTTATATCGGAGAAAAAAAATTGTTGGTGTTCATGACGGCACGTTTCAATTTGATACCGGTAAGCTGAATCTTTTTTTCTTTTTTTTTGCTGTTCAACGTGACAATTTGACACGCATTTAATATATAATTCAATATATTTATATAATTTAATTTAATTTTGACAATTTAATATTATATATAAATTCTTAAAAAAATAAAAAATTCTCATGTCTATGTTGCATCAATCACTACCTTCACCCCCGGGTCTTTTTGAGTGTTTCCCTCATCTTTTGTGCATCATGTTCGATTAAAGGGGGTGGGAGAGGATCGTCAAGAACTTACCATTGGTTGACGATCTTCTTCGCGAGCATTCCTCTCATCCTGTGATCATCATGTTTATAATAATCGAAGAGGGTAAAAGAGAAAAACCGAGAATTGATCACTAGCTATCAACCCCTCCATCAAAAACTGGCAAGCCTCGCCCACGTTGTCCTTGCCCATGAACCCCTCCACCAAGGACGATAACGGGGACGACATGTGGAGCGTGAGGGCCATGTGGAGGCAGCTAGGGACTATGCATGGAGACCGCTAGGGTTGGAGGTGGAGGGGCAAAATTATTATTTATAAAAAAATATATGTTATGTAAAAATTTCTTAAATCTATATTATATATATATATATATATATACTGTTATTGATAGGTGTTGAAAGAACTGAGTGGTTATATGAGGTTGACCTAAAATTTTAAGTTGTGTCTAGTTTTATATATTAGCTATGGCCAATATATAACATGGTAATAAAATTTAGTATGGTATAAAAGTATAAATAAAGTTTGATCCAACATAAAGATTATGAGATATAATATTACTAAAAAAAAGAGTATATTTAATGAACAAGACACCCTAACGTAGAAACTGAGAGGATTAATGTATGTAGCTTTGCCTTTAAATATATTTAAAGAAGATTTTCATGACTCGTCTCCCGAGATATAAAAAAAATATAATTATACCAAAACTCATTCTCTCTATTTTTAATATTATTAAAACCTATAATTTTTGACTAAAAGTTTTATTCATCTTTTGATCACTATATTTTTAAGCAACCAAAAGGTAGATGTAGCAATTGTTTATTATCATTATCTGTTCTCTCGTAATTGAACGCTCAGACATCTAATGATCATGCCATACTCACTCTCTCGAAAGAAACAATATTAAAACTCGAGATCAATAATCTAATTGTTGATTGCAAGGTGTCAAGATGACATCTTATCTTCATCAAAAGAAAAAAAGAAGAAAATTGTTGATCCGTTGGATCCTCCTCATCTTCTTTCTTTCTGTGTCCTCTCCTCTTCTTCTTCTTCTTCTCCACCACCTCCTCCTCCATGGATGATCTGTGTGTTGATATATGGATTCAAAGAAGAGCTCATTGCAAGGAATGGCGATTTCATGGGCTCGATACGAGCATGTGCCCATGCTCTTAACTTGTCCCATGAACCTGTTCTCCAGACAACGACGTACGTACTCTTGGAGTTAGCACGTCTTTCCTTTCATCGGTTAGCATTCGGACGGGCACAAGACACAATATGGCCTCTAGTGGTTTGGCAACCAAGTTAGGTTTAGTTGCTACGCCGTCATCATCATTAAGATAATTGCGTTGGATGTAGCTCGCCGGCCTTTTCTAGAACAAGTTCTAAAGCTTATTCGTCCTGATTCTACTCACTCAATTAACATCTTTATCATGGTACTAGGCCAAACCTAAACCCAATTTATCTTTAAGATTTATGAATATATCTAGTCCTTTTCTGATTGTTTAAGCTTTTAAGATTTTTGGATGAACAATATCGGAGGGACATTACGTTAATCTAATATGTTCAATGCGGGATATTGCTAGATCTGTCTTGATGATAGATACAAGTCGATGGTTTATGTATGGAGACGATTAGATTTGTTTCGATATATCACGGTTCTGTTAATTCAGTCAGAATCAAGATAATCGAGGTGAGGTGTATCAATCTAAAAAAATTACAAGACAAAAAGATAAAAGAGAATATGAGATTGGCCATTAATCTTCTCTAATTAAAGAACATCATAATGATTGTAAATTACTGTCTATAATCATGAGACTAGATATTCGATTGAAATAATTTTTTTTAGATATTATTTATAAATTGTACTAATTTCTACTTTAGAAACCTTTTTCTTTTTTTCTTTAAAAAAAAAAAAGAGAGGAAAAGTTGGCTCATTATTCTATAAAATTCTACTATATTAAGAGAAAATTATGACCAACCAACTTTACATTTGTTTTTGGTTTGCTAATGATGCAACAAAGGCATGTGTGGATGTCACATACTTCAATGCTGTATTGAATTCACAAGCATGTTTTATCCAACTTCCCATCACTCACAACAAATGCTCTTATTAGTTGGTATTAATCAGAAGCAATTCCAAGTTTACCTGCAATTGCAAGCCAAGTAATGCTGAAAACAACCATCCAACCCCTAATCTGTTTCTGACTATGTGATTGAATATTATACAGGTTGGACTCATCAGCTAAACTTTCCTCACTTCAAACTGTGAAGAGAATGATCCACTTTGGTTGGCACCATAAACCAAATCCAAGCAATCTAATAAGGTAGCAGATGAACTGAAGCCACTACTAGCATAGTAACTAACACACTTCACATCCAAAGGAGCTTTAAGTGGGCATTGTGCAGTGCCACCACCATGCTCTCTGCCAGATCTCAACTTACTTTGGCAGCATTATCTATCATCTTTAATTAACTAATGAACTGGATTAACATATTAATCAAATTGATTAAGCTCTTCATGCTGTCCTTCCCAAGTTGGTTTGGCATAGAAAAATTAGGTCCAGAGACCTGCCCACCTCCCACACTGCTGCTACCTGCTCTTCCCTTTTGTGATCTCTTCATTGGGTGAAGTCTAATCTGAGTCCTCCTCCTCCATTGTTGTCCAACAACTGTAATCTACTCTATCAATGCTTTGGATCCTGTAAGGAAGGGAAGGGGGAAGAGAAGGGAAACAGCATCTATGCCCTCTTCAGAAGCCTGTCTGTCTGTCTTCCCCTCACTCCATGCCACCCAACTCCTCTGCCTCTTAACACTGCAACCTTCATCTCCCTTCCTTTGGCCCCATTTATTACAGTTCATGTGTTGCTCACTGTTGCCATACCAAACACCATTCTGGGTTGCCTTCTCTCTTACTCTATTAGTCCACTGTGCAGTCTATGTATTTTTACTGCTTGAACTCTGATCCCAATGCACAGACACACACACACACACTCCCAGTGCTATCTTAGCAGAGCAGCAAAACCTTGCATTACTTAACCGCAAAACCACACTAACACAACTAACAAAAGCCTTAGCAATATTGTGTGCGTCTCTGTAAGAGAGAGAGAGAGAGAGAGAGACCGGTCTCTTCTCTCTTAGATGCAAAGCCTCTCTCTCTCAGACACACACAAGCATACACTATTCTGCTTCACACTCTTTCTTTGTTTCCTCTCATTCTTATAATTCTCCTCCTCCGAGTAGTGCTGGAGTCCGGTGCTCCGCTGTTTGCGTTACCCCCTTGCCGTGCTTCCGATTGCTATAATTCAAGAGGAAAGCCGGAGATCGAGGTAGGGCGGCGAGATCGATGGTGGCCGCGGTCCCGGCAGCCGCCACCAACGCCGCCGCCGCTTCCCGGAATGCTCCCCGCCACCATAAGAACACTTCGCCGCTTCCCCATCGTGATGATCTCCAGAACCCTCGCCGCTCGCCGC
This sequence comes from Musa balbisiana, assembly GCA_004837865.1. Taxonomy (NCBI): domain Eukaryota; kingdom Viridiplantae; phylum Streptophyta; class Magnoliopsida; order Zingiberales; family Musaceae; genus Musa; species Musa balbisiana. Next base: position 11,135,201 of record CM017191.1, on the reverse strand, counting down.
TGATCCCCTCCGAAAAGGACAATGCTGCTGCCGGCACGAGGCGGCCTCGCGTCAAGGAGATCACTTCCCGGTACCTCTCGTCTTATAGTTCCTCCTCGTCCTCTACCTCCACCTCATATTCCACCGCCACTACCTTCTCTTCCTCGAGCGCTTCGTCCGGCTCGCGGCGCTTCCCGTCGCCGCTGGTGACCCCCCGGTCCTCCACGCCGATGGCATTGCCCCAATCGACTACTCAGAAGCGATCCCTCTCCGTAGATCGGGCTCGGCCTTCCACGCCGCGGACCGATCCCCGCCCGACCCCGGCGGAGCCCTCTGCCGCCGCGCGCACCCTCTGCATGACGACGCGGAGCCTCTCTGTCTCGTTCCAAGGGGAGTCCTTTTTCTACCAGACTAGCCGCGCTAGGGCGGTCTCCCCCAGCCCCTCCCGAAAGCCTACTCCCGAGCGGCGGCGAGCTAATGCTTCTCCCGCCGCTCCAGCGAAGGCGGGTGACAATTTGGAGAACTCTAGGCCCTTTGACAACCACCACCGATGGCCCGCCTCCAGAGCCCAGCCGTCAAATCCGTCGATGAGGAGCTCGAATTGTTCATCGGAGAAGAAAGAACCGATCTTGGCCACCGTCAGGTTGCTCCAGCAGTCAATGATGTTTGATGACAGTGCGAGAAGGGCTTCGTTTGATGGTGGTGATCTCTCAGCTTCATCCGATACTGATAGTGTGTCCTCTGGCAGTAATTCTGGGGCGCTAGAGTTCAGTGTGCCTCCCAGGGCAAAGGTGACTTCCCGAGGAATCAGTGTCCCAGCAAGATTTTGGCAGGAGACAAACGGCCAGATGCGCCGCTATCCTGAAACTTGTTCTCCACTATCTTCGCCAGATTCAAGGCCAAGGATGGGGGTGGTCAAGAAATTGTTGGTGGATAGCCCATCGTCTTCTCCAAGGTCTGTTTCTTCACCACTCCGTGGACCCATGAGACCTTCTTCCCCGAGTAAGCTTGTGGCTTCACCATCAAGGGGTATGGCTAGTCCTTTGCGGGCAAGGAGTAATGTATCGATGAGCACCTCTCCAGTTTGTCAACCAGGCAATGCACCTTCGATTATAAGCTTTGCTGCTGAAGTTCGGAGAGCAAAGAAGGGGGAGAATAGAATTGAGGAGGCTCACACATTGAGGCTGCTCGATAACCGGCATTTACAATGGCGATGTGTTAATGCCAGGGCTAATGCTGCACTGCTAGTGCAGAAACTAACTGTAGAGGTAATCTTGAATGTTATTAGCTTTTTCAAAGTCATTTTTGTTTATAAATTCTTGCTACATTGTGATGGATTTCCTATTTGTTCTTCTTCCCAGCACAACATAAGCAAAGTTTGTGGCTTTTACAAAATCCTTCTGTGATTTAGAATCTTCCACTTTTTTTTCTTTTTTAACGCTAAGCATTTGTGGAGAGCATTATGTAAGATAAATTTGTGGTTGAATTGCATTCACTGCATATAGGTACCTTTGCTGAATATTTCACATGAAAATTCTTAAATAGTAATTGTAGCTAATCTTGGGATGATTAGTCTTCCAAGGCTTATAATGTGAGGAAATGATCAGATGGAGGTTGTGCCAATTCTAAAGATCAGGAGGATTCATTGAAGGTGGTCTATGTACGTCCAAATAATCTCTCTACGTGAATGGTATAGGAATGTCAAGTTGGTTTTAAACCAAGGATTGAAATATCGTACCGTACCAGAGTTTCGACATTCGCTTGGTACGGTATGATATTGTATACCGTTCGGTATAGGTATATATATATATATATTCTCGATTATTCGAAATTGAAGACCTTGGTTTAAACAGTTGAAACGAACAACTTATGATTATCTTGATATTCTTGAATGCTTTGCTTTAACTGAAGCATATTGCTCTATTGACATTTGAATTTCATAATGAAGAACTAAATGAAGTTCATTAAATTAATGAAAAAGTATTGATTTATGGATAAAAATGAAACAAACTTATTGCTCATGGAACAAAAGGTAGATGATCAAGAGCAGCAAAAAACTATTGGTGAGCTGTATATAGTTTCCTATAACCCTACGATTTCAAATGGGAATTTTACAGAATGTCTATAAGTGCCATCATACTTCATGGATCAAAATGTTGAACAATTTAGAAGCAACATATGCTGAAAGTTAGGGTAGTGCATAATGTTGAGATGGATGGTTAGCATTGTAAGAATGGTATCATGTAAGTCATATGTAGATCTAATTGTGTTTTGGATTGTTATTCTTGACCTACATTTTGCAGTTATGCTTCCAGATATATCATCCATAATTCTGTGTTTGCTTCTTGCTGATTTTGTCCTAATGGTATATATGCTTGATTAGACAATGCTTTTGTTTCATCTATATCAACAAAGACTGGATGATGCTTTATTAGCTAATGCTTTCATTTGATCTTTACAGAAAAACTTATATGATGCATGGATAACTACCTCAAAGTTGCGTGATTCCATCACTATGAAAAGGATCAAGCTACAAATTCTGACACAGAACTTAAAGCTAATTTCCATTCTTAAGGAGCAAGTAAGCCTTTGTTTCCAAGTTATCTCTTTGTTTTAAAATGTCTGATTAAGCCTTTCTTTAATTTGCATTATAGTTCTACTTTAGTTCATGCTTCATATTTCCCTGCAAGTAGACTTGGTCATTTTGTAAGTTTAGTAATGAGCTGTTGGCTCAGCAGCCAACTGTCTGTGACAACCACCATATTTCTAGTTTTGAACCTTGGGTAACAAAGAAACGTTATCAGAAGTTTCACACAATTCTTTCATTATTTATGCAGTATCATGACCCCAAAGTGCCAAACTGAAACCCTCCAAAATTTCTTGTCTCAAAAAGTGTGTGTGGTTGAGAGGAAGAAGACAAGTATTTTACAAGTGGACAACAATCATCTCTTAGGCAGAAATAACAAGCCAAAGGGAGTACCATTCCCTCTGGTTGAATGCTGGAAGATTACAAGTGAAGAATATCTTGACAGAAGATACTTCAGTAATTATTGTGAAATTTAATGGACAAAATTAGTTAGAGCAGAAGATACATCCTTGAGTTGCTCCTGACAATTTGTCACTAATCAAGTGAATCTCTTAAGAAAAACGTTGTGTCATGTTCAAAAATTTTGTTCAATCCTGACAAAAAGCAATCAATTCAAATTGAGAGTTGCTTGAGTCGTCCTAAAACCCTTCAACTTACCAGAGATGATTATATTAGGTTTGGCCGGGATCTGTCTGGTTGGCTTACTGATCCAATTGATCGATCTTGGCCTATCCCACTGACTCTGTTCAATTTCCACTGAACTCGAGATACTGATTAATACTGATGGACTTCAACTAATCTGGTCAACCTCAATCAATATTTGTTGATTCCAAACTGACCTTAGCTATTTTCAGCCAATCTCATCTTAACAGAGACCAGATCACCCATTGGCCAAGTGGCATATTCCAACGAGGTGTCATCTCAGGGTTCTTAATTTCTACAGAGTTTAAGGACTTTAGCAAGATGAAACGAAACCAAATTATTTAACACAGAAATTTAGAACTTAGACATGTGTTGAATGGGAAGCATGTGAAGCATGAAGTAGTAATGGCTACCAGAACTTATATTTGAGTGTGAAATAAACCAGAGAAGTCAGAGAAGGTTTTCTATAATAATAAGGGAATTTGTAGACTTAATGCATCATAACTTCTCTGAGGTGTTAAATGTGTCGATTCATTCAAAAATTCCAAGTGTAGCATCAAGACCGTGGGGTAGTACTTGTCTCTTCATTAGAAAAGCTGGAAAAAAGGAATATCTTAATTGTCCCCAAGAAACTTTTCATTCATGAAATTAGCAAACATAATAGTTTATACAAGTCAAATATGCTGCCATATGAAGCTTTTGTTAGAAGGGACATGCTCCAGAAGATGTATAATAATTTATGGAGTCCTTTTTTTGCCTTTTTCTTGATGCAATGGAAGATAAGCTATTATCCTGTAGCTCTTTTCATGAAAATATGATTTTCAAGTTCTGTTCTAATTCTTTATGAATTGTGCATTTCAACATTTTAAAAATTTGTTTGCTGCAGATGGCCTATCTGGAGGAGTGGTCTCTCATGGAGCAAGACCATTCAAGCTCATTATCAGGAGCTACTGAAGCATTGAAAGCTAGCACACTCCGTCTTCCCATAGTTAACGGAGCAAAGGTTTGAATTTCCTGCTTTTTCATATCAACAGGTGAACTCAGTGATATCAATCCAACTTTGGGAATAATATAGTTGTCTCATTTGACAGGCAGACATCAATGAAGTTAAAGATGCTATTGGTTCAGCAGTTGATATGATGCAAGCAATGGGCTCTTCAATTTGCTCTCTGCTGTCAAAGGTGACTTCCTCTACATATTCATCTTGTTATAATCAATTATGTTTTCCCTTCCATCATTGCTTTGGACGCTTTTGGAGTGTAAGACTGGTCTCTGTTTCAAGTTTTCTATTAGCCATCTAAAATTTGCTTTTGCGGTCTCTGCTTTTTCATTGCCTTATGCATTTAACTTGAAAGTAGCTTAGCTACATTTATCCGTTGCTAGGTTTTGACATGTATAAACAGGCATGACTACCTAAGATAGGTAAACTTATGTTTCTGATATAACCCTATTGATCCAGCAGTCGCGCCACATCATATATGAATTAGGAAATGTGGGTGCTTTGAATCACTTGCCCAACGTTTTGTTCAAGTATAAAAATGATATATTGCAAGGAATGATAAATTGACGGCAAAATGAATAATCAATGGGAAAGATGGGCACAAGCAACTCCAAGATACAGTTGGTAAGGTTTTGAAGTTGTGCAACTTAAATGTAATCGTGATCAATATTCCAACTTGAGTGACAAACTTGTGCTCTTGTAATTCATTGACATGTTCAATGGAAATTCCTATTGTCAGTTCGGGATTCATTCTATCATGTGTGTCAAGGATGGCTATCATTAGTTTCAAATTTTGATAGGTGGTAACCATATGCATTCATACAGGTAGAAGGAACGAGTAACTTAGTGTCTGAGATTACAAATGTGGCTGCACAAGAGCGGGTGCTTCTTGATCGATCGAGATCTCTCTTGTCCACTGTAGCAGCATTGGATGTAAGTCTCACGTCCAGGTCCATCCTTTTTCTTATTTCTCCAGGTTTAAATTTAACGCAGACCTCATGAACCAGGTAAAGCATTGTAGCCTGCAAGGGCAGTTAATACAGCTAAAAGGAAAAGCCAGCCAGATACAAACACAGAGCAGATACTCTTACCAACCTTGTGATCACTAACATCACAGCAAGCTCTTCTTTTTCTAACTGGAGAGTCGCAAAAGAAATAAAGCATGCATGAAGTATTGGTTTGCTTGGTGGAAAGCTATTACTACCTGTCTATCCCTGGCTGATTTGTGTATTTTCTTTTGTTCTCTCTCTCTACCTTTTTTTTCTTTATGGGTTATGTGTATCATCACCATATTGTTGGCCTCTTTCGCTGCAGGAATTAGATTGCCTTAGTACATAATGCTAATCAAAGAAAAGCTTCTTATTATTTTGTTCCTTGTTGTTGTGGGAAGAAAAGGAATCTCCTTTAATTTGCTTCACTTGCATCTTATTTGTTGTGATGAACGATCCCATAGCCATGATGTTGAAGTTGGAGGTCATTCTCAAGGCATAGTTTGACTCGTGGGATCAACAGGAGTGGCGTCATAATGCTTGTGGACAACGAAGGCCATTCTTTTAGGAACTTGTCTGCTGCAAACTTCTTGCCACTTCTCCATGTCTGATTGCCTTGGGGCAGAGAGTGACCTCCACTCTGAGAAAGGGTTTTCCATTTCTTCCTTGTGTTGCTGCATGCCTTACGAGGATGCTTAGGCAAACACCTCCACCAATAATAATAATAGAATAAATATTTTTATATTTAAATAATAATAAAAATAAATCATCCTAACATAATCAAGTAAATCACTTGCAACTCTAAGTCTTTTTTTTTTTTTACTTTGATAGTATAATTAGTTTATTAACTTTATTGAGCTTGAATCACTTGTTTAATGTGCTTAATAGTATACTCGATATATTCTTATAACTCAATTTAAGTCTTTATAGATTTTTGACGTTGAACTAACTCAAGATATCATCCATTTCATCTTTTATGTATGAATTTTCGTATAAGATATATTTAATAATGTATGAAAATTTTGTACTATGAGATTGATCATCATAATAATAATCACACAAAAATAATTTAAGCATATTTTTCAAACTTATAATCATTCTTACATTATTATATTTGGACCCACACATTTTAATATTTTTTTTCCTGATATAGGATACATTATCGATTAATCATCCAACACATCATATGATGCTTAAAGAAAGAAGAGAAGACGTAAATTCTTTCTTATCATTTATGAATAGAAATATAATCATAAACTTTCTTTCTATTATTTATAATCAAAAAGACAATTGTAAGTAGAAAAGAAATTTCCTTTCACTATTTATATTCACACACATATATCTTATATTATTAATTTAGTATAAAATTTTCGATCTCGATCTTCATGTACATGACATATAAACAGCTCAAAGATTTTTTATATAATTCTAAATATTATATGGTACGTATCATATTGGATTGTATGAAATATTAATGATATTTTCTGGCATTTAAACAACTTAAAAGAAAAAAGAACAGAGAAGAAGAAGCAATTTAAGACGACGGTGAACTCCTCATTCCATCGGCATGGCATTGCGGCTTTTGGCTACTTGAGAGGGCTATGGCAAGGACTACATTTATGACTAGGGACAATCAAGCTCGTGTTGCTTTCATGTACGCCATTGTTGCGTCATGTTGCCACTAGACGCGTGATGGGTCAAAGGCCAATTATATCAGATGTATAGGGATCAATATCTTTGGTATCTGAATTAATGTGGAATAGTACCCCCACATCCATCTTCTGTGGCATCGATTGCAAGAAGCTACATCGACATTGGCCTTAAGAATATAACCAAGCCTATATTGCATTCCACACTTTTAGGAGTGAGTGCCCAGTGACCATCCCATTGTTATATTTAAAAGCATCTCAATTAGTTCCATCAAAGTAAGGGACAATCCATCTTATGAGTCAAGATTTCGTCATTTATTTTATTTGGTTTTTATGTTCGAGCTCCGGTCCTGTGCTTTCGAAGGAAAGATTCCAAGACTAATTCATCACATCAGCATATATTTATCTTATCTTACTGCTGATTTAGTCGTACATAATTTGTGTTTATTTATGTGATCGATCCTAAATAATTAAGATTTTTTTATTCAGATTTATTTCATAATGTAGAATCAAAATAAGACTCAGATAGACTGTTTATTTTCTCCGTTTAATGAGCTAAATATGTTTTTTTAATTTTGTTTTTCTGTCACATTAAAATGCCTATAAGATGGTCTGATATGATACATGAGGATGTCTTAACAGGGATGATTAACTAAGTACGCATGGAATCTCTCTCTCTCTCTCTCTCTCCCATTCATGGAGATTGACCTTGTGTGGAGCAAGGAGTTGGAAGGTGGGGTTTAATAAGAGCTTGGGGGCAACACAAGAATGTGCTGCCCCATGCCGGACGCAAAAGGCCATTAAGCAACTCAAAGTGGAGTCCTCGTCAACCCCATGCTACCAAAAAAAAGAACAAACCACATCAAGACTAGTTGTATCAAAGTATCAGCTCCAATCACAGCTCTTGTGGGTTCCTCCGATCATCTACTTCTTGGTGCGTGAGCTTGACGACGACGCACCACGCCCTGGCCACCACTAAACAAAGCTAACTGTGCTGCAGAATGGAGATGGAGGACGGTGGCTTTTCTCATGTCAATGTTCCCCTGAAACCCCACCAAATCATCACCAGTTGAGCAGAGGTCTCTCTATGTCTGTTATTCCATTAGTTTAACCGGATGACCATCGCCCAAAGAAACCGACCACCTCAAGTCATCACAATGTGAACGTAAAGAACATTTCTTTTACGTCATACATACAATGGCTGTGTGCAGAGTAGAACAGAGTCCCCTGTTTTATGCGAAGGCCTCTCGAATCTTACTTTTACGGAACGTCAAGTAGAAGAAGAAGAAGAAGTGGGAATCGGAGGGGAAAACGCGGCGAGCGAGCGAGAGGAAGTGATGGGAAGCGCGGCTTGCTTTTGGCGAAAGAGAATATTTTGGGAGAGCGGCGAGGAGAGCGCAGAGTGGGGTGTGGCTTTTCCTACCCCGTCATTCTCCACCCAGCGAGGAAGAAAGGCAGCAGAGGGACCGCCGAAATAGACGCTGACATGCGCCGCACACGCATGATTCGCCCACTCCCAGCGAACGGTGTGCCCGCGACGCGACACGCCCACCCGGCGCCTCGTGCCCCCGGGCCCCGCCGCCGCAGCATCGGATAGGATGCCTTCTCCTCCTCCACACGCCTCCTCCTCTCCCCAAGAGCCGTCCCTCCTCCTCTTCCCTTTCGACGGGAAAACCAAAAGGAAGGAAACCGAATAGTTTTGGATAAGCAGGAGACGGCGACTAACGGTGATATGTACCGCTCGCGTCTTCCGCCGCGAGCGCTTCGCGAGAAGACGAGCATCATTTACCGTAAGTACCAAAGCAATATTCTAATAGCATTACCATGATCGAGATGAACAGACGTTTACCATGTAACCACGTCACTCATGCTATTTAGCATGCTTCAACGTACAATGCAGGTTGAGCTGCACGATCACATATCGTTATCAAAATTGGGCTTTGATTTTTATCATGACATCTTACGGCATAAATTCAAGAAAATTAGGAGGGAGTTTATTGAGTATTATAAGATAATACACTAATAATACACCGTCTAACGGAAGAGGGCGCCACCTCATTACCCCGAAAGGTTACATAACAACAGAAACCTCGCCGGTTACAGTCCGAAGCCCAAAACTTCCGCGGGGGTCAAAACGGACAAGCCGATCGACACCCTAATCACGATCAAACCCTCACGTGAAGAGGTTGAGAAGCGTCGGCTCGACGGCGGAGCGGTCGCCTCCGTCGCTCTCGGCGCTCGTCGTCACCGACCCCTCCGAGTTCATCGACGGCGTCGCTGGCCGCCGCCGCTTATCCTCTCTCTCGCTTCTTGGAGACCGCGGGGTCAGGCACAGGTCCAGATCGCACGCTGCCGCGTAGTCCGCCTTGGATGGAACCGGTGCCTTCCGCCGCTTGGCCGAAGAGAAGGAGGAGAACCCCATCCTCGGGGGAGGGCAGAGGCCGTCCGCCTCCGGCATCGCGCCGCCGCCGTGGGCCTCGGCGGCGAGATTCGGGAGCGGGCGGAGCGCGCCGCCGCGGAGGACGGTCTCCACCGCCGCCTGGCAGAGGTGCCAGTTGCCGGTCCACAGCAGACCCACGGCGCCATTCACCGGGTTGATGGTCCGCCCGCACGCCTCGTAGAGCAAGGATTGGAACAGAGCTGCGGCCAAACGGGTTCGGGCGAGTCAGAACGGAAGGGTTCTGAAAAGAGGATGGAAGAAACCATACCGACAAGGGACATGGAGGGACGAACCTGGGCGCTGGGAGGAGGGGACGGCGGAGATGAAGGACATAAGGCCGGCGCGGCCGAAGAACTTGGCGACGAAGACGGTGGCGTGGGCCTGAGCCTCGGCGGAGTCGATCCACTGGAGGCAGGGCCGGAGAAGGCAGGAGTCGCTGCAGCCCCTGCGGAGGATTCTGCACCCGTTGCAACTCATCTCCTCCGACGATCTCTCATCCACCGTCGGTTAGCTCTCTCCCCTCTCTCCTCTATTCGAGTTGCTGTTACCGTTTGTTTGGTCCGTATCTGAGCCGACCTAAGCTGCAAGAAACGAACGCCAGAGAAGCCAGGGAAACGGGCGTAGAGGTGGTGAGGGGAGTGGGCGCGTATATATAATGATTTAGTTGCGGCCGGGGTTACTCGACCGTAGAGTTAAGTCAAGGGCCGGGGAAGGTCCGCTTACCGCCTCGGGGCAGCGGTGCTGTTCCAAGGTCGTGGGGTTCGGGACGCAGGCGGCTCCGTGTTGCCGCGGCCGATTCCCGTTTCCGCAGCGCTCGTTCCGCGTGTTTCTTATTAGCCCTGCTTTTGCTGATCGCTTTCTTTTTCTGTTTTTCTTGGGCCAGTGAGATCGAGAAGCTTCCGCTGGGCTTTTGTTACTATTCTCGGGTCGTGACGCAATTGGTCCATTCTCAATCGGGTCCAGTTTTTTTAGGTGCGGATCCTCACCTTTTAGGGACGATATCGGGCCAGACCCGAACTCGATTGGTACTGCATTCACATGAGACAGTGCTTGCTTCTAATTTTCTGTTTCAATTTAGACTTTGTGATTCGCAAACACGGTTGATGATGTATTGCCCAAGGTCCAATATGGTCATGATTTTATAGTTATAATAATTTTTAATAAATAGTCCTTTCTTTTAACATAAAAAGATAGTGATCAGAAATTCAATTCATGTCTAGGGTTAAAAAACTAGTCATGTGTGTAGTAAAGATAGAAATGATGGATGATATAAAAAAGGTAAATTATAATTTTAATATTTATATTATATTGGTGTCATATATTATATACATTGGCCCTAATTAATTTGACTTATGTCTTAAAGGTACGACCAAGTTGTTGGGTTTGTTCTATGCGGTAGAAACAATCAACTTTTATATTAAATAAGTGCGAGATTAATCTTTTGTTTGAAAGAGTTAGAAAACATATTCATAGAATTTATGGCATGACTGAATGCATAAACAAGTATATGATTTAACGTTAAGTTATTGGGTTGACAGTTTATAGGCTCAGCCCATGATGAGTTTTAACAACTCACAGCCTGCCCTCTCTCTTTCTCCAAATCCTAATCCAAATTAAGAGGGTACGGTGGCTGTGATTTTTGAGGAAAAAAAACTATAATAACGAGGTAAAAATTGTAGCAACAACTTGATTAAAAAAAAAGGAGAAAAAGATAAAAAAACAAAAGAAGGAAAAGGAAGAAAACAAGGATAACGTAGAGAAACTGTTTACAATCATCTAAGCAGTATTCTTGTCTCATGTTAGATTAGATCTGTAGTAGATTTTTATTATGATTACTGTTTTGGGCAAAAGACTAATATTTGTATATTTATTATTCTTATAGTGGATTATCTCTAGTTTACTCCATGGTTTTTACCCTTCACATTGGAGGGGTTTTTCATGTAAATCTTGGTGTTCTATTTGATTATGATTTCATTTAATTTTGTTGTGTGTTATGGTCTACTAGTATTTGTTCATATACAAAAGTTTATTTCTCTTTATATCTTATCAACTGGTATTAGAGCAGGGTTTTGATGATTTAATTTTTGTGTTTGAACATGGAAGCCGGTAGTGTTTCTCACATGATTAATTTGAATGAAAACAATTGGATAATATGGAAACAAAAAATGGAAGATCTTTTATATTGCAAAGATTTGTATGGACCTTTGCATGTGGATAATGCAAAGCCCGCAACTATGACAAATGATGAGTGGAAGATGTTAGATCGAAAAATAGTTTGGTTTATTCGATGGTGGCTTGATGATAGTATCTTTTACTATGTTTCTATTGAAAGTTCTATATATTCTCTTTGGAAAAAGTTGGAAGGTCTCTATGAAAGAAAAATAATTGGCAACAAAGCTTTCTTGATCAGAAAACTTGTGAACTTGAAATATAAAGAGGGTGCTTCCATTGCTTAGCATTTAAATGGAATGCAAAGTATCACTAACCAGTTATCCTCTATGAAAATGTCTCTTGATGATGAGTTGCAAGCATTATTACTTCTTAGTTCATTACCGTTGAGAGACATTGGTGGTTTCCCTTAGTAATTCTGCGCCAAATGGTGTTGTCACCATGAGTCAAGTAACAAACAGTTTTTTGAATGAGAAATTGAAAAGAAAGAATTCAGCAAAATCTCAGAATGATTCATAGGCAGTTATCTCAGAGAACAAAGGAACGTCAAAGTCCAAGGATAGAAACGCATGGGTAGAAGCAAGTCAAAATCAAGAAAATATATTGTTTACTATAATTATGGTGAGAAAGGATATTACAAGAATCAATATAAGCAACCTAAGAACAGTAACAAAAGGGAAAAAGAAGTGAAGTCTACATAGTCAAAATATAATATCACAGCTATTATATTTTTTCTTTCTAATGATATTTTTTCTTGTGTGTGTCAGCATACATTATTGGCATCGGTGATATCCATGTAAAGACCAACCTTGATTGCAAGTTGGTGTTTAAGGATGTAAGGCATATGATTGACTTGAGGCTGAATTTAATTTTAGTTAAAAGATTAGATGATGAAAAGATAGCAGATTTTACAAAGGGCAATGAAAGCTCAATAAGGGTTCTCTTATTGTGGCTAGTGGAAAGAAATGACACACTTTATACAGGTTACAAGCCAAAGCTTGTGGTAAGTAGCTGAATGTTATAGAGAAAGACTTCAGCATAGAGTTGTGGCATAGGTGATTGAGACACATAAACGAGAAGAGATTTTAGGCTCTTTCCAAAAGAGAGATATTGTCAAACCTCATATATACATATTTGAACCATTGTATTAATTGTTTGGTTGGTAAACAACGTAGAGTTTCATTTGCTGGTCCTGCTTTGTCTAGAAAAATGCATTCCTTAGATCGTGTTTATACAAATATATGTGGTTCTTTAAGAACAAAAACTCCTGGTGGATCTGTTAATGTTCTTGGTATCAGTGGTGCACTTTATTTTATCACTTTTATAGATGATTTTTCTAAGAAAGTTTGGGTCTATACTATGAAGACCAAAGATCAAGTTATTAATATCTTCAAAGAGTTTCATACTAGAGTTAAAAGGGAGACAGAAAAGACAATTGAAATACATAAAATCAGATAATGGTGGTGAGCATACAAGATTGTTTAATGATTATTGCAAGTCACATGACATCCAACATGAGATGATAGTTCTTGGTACAACTCAGCATAATGCAATTGCAGAGAAGATGAATCGCACAAAAAATATCAAATGTATGCTTTTACAAGCCAAGCTGCCCAAAAGGTTTTGGGATGAGGCTTTTAGGACTACAGTTGATGTGATCAACTTGTCACCATGTACAGCCCTAGATGGTGATGTTGCATAGCATGTATGGTCAAGGAAAGATGTTTCCTACAAACATTTGAGAGTGTTTGGTTGTTATGCATTTGCACATATTTCAGACAATGAGAGGTCTAAGCTGGATGGTAAGATTAAAGAATGTATTTTTCTTAGCTACTCACATGATCAGTTTGGTTACAAGTTTTGAGATCTAGAAAAGCAAAAAGTATTTAGAAACAGAGATATGGTCTTCTTTGAGGATTTGAAGAAGAAGATACTAGCTAAGACTTCTATAGAAGATTAGCAGATTGTGACCCATTTACTCCTCCAGTATATCAGGGTGATGGGAGAGATATGCAAGAAGATGGTGTAGAGCCCGATATTGATCTACCTGTAGGATATATTGAGCAAGAAGAAGTGAGCAACTTACCGCAGAACCTTAGTTGAGTATGTGATGCTTACTGATGCAGGTGAACCAAAGAGTTACTAGGAAACAGTTGAAAATGAGTAGAAAAAGAAGTGGTTAGTTGCTATGCATAAAGAGATTGATGCTATTAAGAAGAACCACACTTATGATTTGATGCTACTATCAAAGAGAATGAATATCTTGAAGAACAAGTGGATTTTTAAGTTGAAGACTCAAGAATATTATTATTAACCAAAGTACAAAGCTAGATTGATTGTGAAAGGCTTTGGTCAAAAGAAAGGTATTGACTTTGAAGAGATTTTTTCTCCTATTATTAAAATTTCTTTTGTTCGTGTTGCTATTGGTATTGCTGCTAGCTAGGACTTGGAGGTTGAGCAATTAGATGTGAAGATAGCTTTCCTTCATGATGATTTGGATGAGGAAATTTATATGGAGCAATCAAAAAGCTTCAAAGTCAAAGGTAAATAGAACTTTGTCTACAAGTTAAGGAAGAGCTTGTATGGGCTAAAGCAAGCTCCAAGATAATGGTATAAAATGTTTGATTCATTTATGACTGAAAATGGATATAAAAGAACGACTTCATATCATTGTGTGTACATCAAATGGTTTGGTGAGAATTTTATTAGACTTCAGATCATGACAATCCAGATTACAAAGGTGTATTTATCTCTCCACCATAGAGGTAGAATATATTGCTGCTATAGAGGTTTGCAAAGAAATATTATGAATAAAAGAATTCTTACAAAAATTTGGACTGAAACAGAAAAATTATGTAGTGTATTGTGATAGCTAGAGTGCTATCTATTTGTGTAAGAATCCAACATTTCATTCCAAGTTAAAGCATATAAATGTCAGATATCATTGATTTCGAAATATATTTGAAGAGAAGTAGTTGTAGCTTTAGAAAATTCACACAGATGACAACATAGTAGATATGTTGACAAAGATTTTACTAAAAGAAAAACAGAAGATATGCCGACAGTTGGTCAGCATGGCTTCACATTGAGGAGTCTTGAGAGAGCCTCCCTTATGGACTAAAGGGGGAGATTATTGGGTTGACAGCCCATAGGTTCAACCCATGGTGAGCTTTAATAGCCCATAACCCACCATCCTTTCTCCAAACCCTAAATTCAAATTAGGGGGGTGTGGTGGCTACGAATTTTTAGGAAGAAAAACTACAGCAACAACTTGATTGAAAAAGGAGAAAAAAATAAAAAAATAAGAGAAGGAAATGAAGAAAATAAGGACAACGCAGAGAGGCTGTTCTGAATCATCCAAGCAATATTCTCATCTCAGATTAGATCAGATTTACAGTAGATTCTTGTTGTGATTATTCGAGGAGAATTTGGATATTGTGTATAGTGATGTAATCCTTGTATCTCAGTTATTTTCTTGAGATTGTTGTTTGGGTTTTGGGCAAAAGATTGAGATTTATATATTTATTATTCTTATAATAGATTATCTCTAGTTTGTCATGTGATTTTTATCTTTCATGTTAGAAGGGTTTTTCACGTAAATCTTGATGTTTTATTTGATTATAATTTTATTTAATTTGGTTACGTGTTATGGCGTACTAATATTTATTCACATATAAAAGTTTATTTCTCTCTCAAATCGTAGACTGCTGGGCATGGTGTTTAAAAAGAAAAAGGAAATACAGCAAAACTTAAAAACAATGACAAGGTTTATATCACATTTAGTATCGATCAATTTGACTTGAAATCATTTAAATAAAATCTCGTATCGTAGACTGCTGGGCATGGTGTTTAAAAAGAAAAAGGAAATACAGCAAAACTTAAAAACAATGACAAGGGACGGATTAGATAAGAATATGTTCTTACGTTGCTAAGCTCACAGACCACACAAAGTAGAAAGAATCTTCTTTTCAACTTAAGGCCACTGAGAATCCAAGAATAGTTGTGACACTACGGCAATATATATATATATATATATATATATATATATATATATATATATATATATATATATAGAAATTTTTGTATGTATTTCTTTAAATTGAAGTGTAGTATATTTTGTGATGTTCGTTTCTCTTAGGTTTAAACCATAGTAATTCGATGGCGTCTTCTAATCATATGTCTCATCCTAAATAAGCATATGCAAAACACAACATCGAATAATTCAACTTGATCTTATTGAATATGCAAAACACTCGTGATGGGTCAACGCGACAAGGCCAACCAGCTCAGTCAATCCATCGAGTCAATTTATTACGATCGACTTCATGTTGGCTTGGAATGAGTTCCAAGTCTTGATGTGACAACCACGCTTGAAATCTGGCCTAAATCGTAGCTTTATGCTAATGTAAATTTTCTAGTGTTCGATTATAAACAAATTGGATCTCAATTTAATTTGTACTGTAATATATATATAGGCATTAAAGTTGGTGAAATTTTATTTTTGTTTTCTGGTTTGGCATATATATATTTGCAAAGCTCAAAAACCTGCAAATGTCATCGTAATGATTCACATTAATTAACTATCAAAATAGTGAAACTGATAAAATATAAGGGGCGAAATAATTGATGAAATTAATAAAAGTTTTCTCTATGTACCTAAAATTATTAATTTTTTTCAAGTCTAGTAATTACAATGGCTAGTGATAAGGTATATTTTGGGCCCGGGCCACGTCATGACCAATGCCACGCCATGCTATCGCTAAATCAGCAAGAGGAGTACTCCCACGCACCGAGCCAGGATCTATACCAAGGTATTCTTCGGTACATCTTGTCCCGGAAAGCTCGGGATGGCGTCGTTCCGCGTGTTCTAAGACGACGGCCGCACAGAGGTATCTCCTCGCCCCTCGAGGATCCGTCGTCGTGCCAAACCCGCGTACGGTCGACCCTCGTATAGTAATATAAAAGCCCCAGGCCGGCATCTAGCTAGGGGGGAACCACCTTATATAAAGAACCAAACACTAACTTGTTGAGGAGCCAAAGTTGGTAACCACCCGACGAGGACCTTTTGTGCAGAAGAGTAGCCACCCCCCGAGAGACACCAGCCAACATCCCGACGCCGACATCCTGACCTGCGGTCGATCAACCTCGGCAACCCATTCGGCCAACCATTGACTCTCGACATCGACCTGTGGACCAGGCCATGCTGACTCATCGGCCACGACACATCAGTTCACCAATATTTTTGGCGCTAGAAGAAGGGTCATGTCGTAGGAGCACCCCGCAAGAGTTCTCCCCGAGGAAGAACCACCGGTCGGCCACCCCCCTTCCGGACTCGGGGATCAGCCCCTCCCCGTCCTCAGAGACGGGGGGATCCCGGCCTCGACGCCAGATCGTTACTGCGCTTGTTTAATGATCCGAGGTTTTCTCACCCCGGATATACCACAGGACCCTCGGTCATTTTGCTCGAGGTGTTCCTCAGCTTGGCCAAGCAAGTACAAGCCTTGGCAGGAATGATGCAGACAATCATCTTGCTCATTCCACAGATTGTGCAACTAGCAGCTCCCCCAACGATGCAACAAAGGCCGAGCAGGGAGCAACTCGAGATAGGAGAAGCCTGAGAGCAGACAATAAATATGAGAGGCCTACTCGAGCAAAGCACGCTCGCACCCTGTCGGATCGCTCCACCCCGCCCCGAACCCGATACCATATCATCGGACTCGACAGATGACTCATTCAGGATCCAACTGTCCATGGTCAACCGACGCTTGGATGAGTTCCAACACGAATTCCAGAAGTCGCGGGGCGAGACAGGCGAAGGCAACTCGGGTGGATCCCCCTTTGCTCGGGAAATACAGGACAAGCCCGTACCACTCAACTTCAGGCTACCGGCATTGGAAACGTACAACGGTAGCTCCGACCTTGCAGAACATGTCACCGCATTTCGGGCTCAGATGGCCCTTTACGGCACCTCTGATACCCTGATGTGTCGGGCATTCTCGACTACCTTCAAAGGACCAGCACGAGCATGGTTCAGCCGATTGCGCCTGTTCTTGGTCCCATCCTTCGATCAGCTCATAAGGAAGTTCGAGCAAAACTTCCTGGCCAACATACGATCGAAGCCTTCCATCGCCACCCTACTCGCATTATCCCAATGTGAAGATGAATCGCTCTCCCAATTCGTGGCACACTTTGCCGCCGAAATCCGGGGATTCCCGGATGCTCACCCTTCTTTGATCATGCAAGCGTTTTTGATGGACTTGAGAACCTCAAGATTCTTTTGGTCGCTGATTGAGAAGCCACCCGTGACCATCCTCGAGATGCTACAGCGCGCCAACCAGTACATCGCTGCTGAAGCCCTAATGACAAGGAGGCATGAGGATAATAAGAGACCGATGATGGAGCAGGCTCGAGGAGCAACTTCGGCACCACCAACGCAGCCTTGCAGGAGGCCCGACCGACCCAAGCTGTCACTCCTAAAGCCCCTGCCTCTGCCTCTGAACATGTCTCGTACCGAGATCTTTCTCCAGATAAGAGAGAAAGGTCTCTTACGGCAACCCAATTCCCTAAAGGCTACTCACAAGGACCGATCTAAATATTGCAGGTTCCATTGGGACTACGGCCATGATACAGAAGACTGCTACGACCTCCAAAATCAAATCGAGGAATTAATCCGAAGATGTCACCTCAGGCGCTACCTCAAGGAACCAAGAGAAGCCACTCCACGCCCCAAGGGTCCTGTCAAGAGGCAGATCGACATCATTACCGGTAGATCGATTGCCGGCAGCAGCAGCTCGATGGCAAGGAAGGCCTATGCCCGTAGCACGGTGGAAAAATGCCCCCGACCCAAGTTCGAGCCCGAAATCAAATCACTTTCGGAACCGAGGAGGTCGAGCGCTCCCACCACGATGATGCTTTGGTGATCTTCATCCGGATCGCCAACGCTCGGGTCAAAAGAGTAATGGTCGACACTAGGAGCTCTATCGACGTGTTGTACCTCGACACCTTCAAGAAGTTCGGTTTAAACCAATGAGGACCTCACCCCTATGAACTCGGCGCTCACCGGATTCACCGAAGATTCCATCTCCCCGCTCAGGACCACCACCCTCCCTATCACCATCGAGGAAGAGTCAAGAGCCAAGATGACAATGACTACCTTCATGGTAGTCGATCTACCCTCGACCTACAACATTATCCTCGGCCACCCAACCCTCAACAAACTGAAAGCAGTAGTATCCACCTACCACCGGGCCATCAAATTTCTAACTTCAATAGGGGTCGGGGGATCCCGAAGTGATCCGGGAGAATCAAGACGGTGCTACCTTACAGCGGTTACTCTCCTAGAGAAGTCATGCCCCGGTCAAGTCCCGGATCCCTGTGGAGAAGGTGTAACACCAACGCACCTGGAGCTCCCTGAGCAACTCACCAAAGTACCCCTGAAGAGGAACCGACCTGATTTGACCGTGAAAATTGGGACGACACTCCCCGAAGCAAACCAATTCTAGCTCATCGATTTCCTGAAGGAAAATGCTGATGTGTTTGTGTGGTCATCAAAGGAGATGCCTGAAATCGACCTAGGGGTGACCCAGCACCACCTCAACATCCACCCCGAGGTTAAGCTAGTGAAGCAAAAGCCAAGGAAGTTGCTCCCAACCAACAAAAGGCGATCAACGACGAGGTCGACCGCCTTAAAAAGGCAGGATTCATAACTAAGGTGAAATACCCTCGGTGGTTGTCGAATGTAGTTCTCGTTAAGAAACATAATGGAAGTTGAAGGATGCAAGTTGACTACACCGATCTCAATCGAGCATACCCTAAAGATTGCTATCCACTCCCGAGAATAGACCAGCTGGTCGATGCCACCGCAGGCTACGAACTCCTTACTGATAAAAAGAATAGAAGATAAGAACAATTATTGAAGAAGCTTTATTAAAAAGGTGAAGTAGCTTGAATGCATTAACATGTTCCTCTCCTATTTATACAGATATACAGATTAGGAGAGAGGATTTTCCTCAACAGAATAGATAAGATTTCCTCATATAGTTGGGGAAATCTTATCTTCTATCACTTACGTTTATGGACGCATTCTCGGGGTACAACTAGATCCAGATGGCACCACAAGACCAAGAGAACACTGCCTTCATCACCGATAGAGGAGTGTACTGCCACAAAGTGACGCATTCGGCCTGAAAAACACCGGGGCGACTTACCAAAGAATGGTTGACAAGATGTTCAAGCAATAGCTCGGGAGGAACATGGAAGCATACGTAGACGACATGATCGTGAAGAGCAAGACAGCAAGCACACATCTGGCCGACCTAGCGGAAACATTCCGAACGCTCAGGCGGTTCAACATGCGCTTGAATCGCTCGAAGTGCGTCTTCAGGGTCAGCTCAGGAAAATTCCTCAGGTTCGTCATCCACCAGAGAGGGATAGACGTCAACCCAAAAAAAGTTCGGGCCATAACAAAAATGCAGCCTCCCCGCTTGATCAAGGAGGTGCAGTGCCTCGCGGGAAGGCTGGCGACGCTCAGCAGGTTCGTATCGCGATCGGGTGACAAGTGCCTCCCCTTCTTCTGAGCTCTTCAATGGGCCAATAGCTTCGCATGGACCTCGGAGTGTGAGGAAGCCTTCGAAAAGCTAAAGGCGTGCCTCACTCGATTGCCCTGACTCGCCTCACCCGAGCCAAGCGAGGTCCTCGATCTTTACCTTGCAGCTTTGGCACAGGCGGTTAGCTCAGTGCTAACTCGAGAAGCACCATCGACACAGCAACCTGTCTATTATGTCAGCCATGTTCTCGTCGGGCCCGAGGTACGGTACTCTCCGATCAAGAAACTGACCCTCGCACTAATGAAAATGGCCCGAAAGTTGCGACCGTACTTTCAAGCCCACACAATCAAAGTGATAACCGACCAACCATTGCGGCAAATCCTCTCCAAGTTCGACGCATCGGGTCAGATGCTGCAATGGTCGGTCAAGCTCGACGAACTCAACATTCAATACGCCCCCAGAACGACCATCAAAGCCCAGGTATTGGCTGACTTCATCTCTAAACTAACTCCTGAAGATTGTGTTGTTGGACAGGAGCACAGCAAGAGCACGTGGACCCTACATGTGGATGGCTTGACCATTGCCGAGGTGGCTGGGGTCGGGCTTATCCTCAAAAGCCCGTTCGGAGAAACCTACAAAAGATCACTCCGGTTAAAATTCCGGGCCACAAATAGTGAGGCCGAGTATGAGACACTACTCCATAGACTGCGCCTCGCCCTGGAGATGCATGTGGGCGACTTCGAGGTTTTCAGCGACTCTCAACTGGTGACGGGACACGTCAATGGGAGCTACGAAGCCCGAGATTCGATGATGGCGCTATACCTAACGGAAGCAAGACAGCTCACCCATCGCTTCAACCGCCTCTCGGTCACAAGGGTACCTCAGGCGTAGAACACACGGGCTGATGCTTTGGCCAGGTCGGCCTCAGCTCGCAGCCTGGAAGCAATCCCGACAACTAAATCCATAATGGCGCCGACCATGCCAACCCACAACGTCGCCAAAACAGAGGTCTCGCCAAACTGGATGGAAGAAATCCTTCATTTCAAGAAGGACGGGACGTAACCCGACGACTGAGGTAGACCCAAGCCTAGTACTGTGAGATCAGTGGAATGTTGTACCGGAGAGTCTTCTCTCAACCCCTCCTGTGTTGTCTCGAGCCACTAGAGGCCGAGACGGTTCTCGCCGAACTCCATGAGGGGATCTGCAGGGAGCACATCGGGGGCCAAACCTTGGCCTTCAAAATCCTCAAGCAGGGATACTACTGGCCGACCATGCGCCGAGATGCCCTATCATACGTACAACAATTCCAATAGTGTCAAAGGCACACCCGTTTGCGACACCAACCAGCAATGCCTCTTACCCCAATGGATGCGGCCTGGCCCTTTGCCCAATGGGGGCTTAATCTCCTCGGGCCTTTTCCTCCAACTTCGGGACAACGACGCTTCCGAATAGTCGAGGTCGACTACTTCATGAAGTGGGTTGAAGCTGAACCCCTAGCATCCATTACCGAGAAACAAGTTCAAGGCTTCACATGGAAGAACATCATTACCCGGTTCGGAATCCTGAGGGCTATCATCACCGACAATGGAGCTCAATTCAACAATGCTAAATTCAAGGCCTACTACCAGTTATACGGGATACAATTGAAGTTCAGCTTGGTCACACACTCCCAAACCAACGACCATGCCAAAGTAATGAATCAGACAATCCTGGAAGGCCTCAAGAAGAGGGTCTCGGGCGCGCGCGAGGCCTGGGTGGACGAGCTCCCTAGCATCCTGTGGGCAATGCAAATGGCCCCCAAGACCGCCTTGGGGGAGTCCCCGTTCAGCCTGGCATTCGAGACCGAAGCAGTCCTTTTGCCTGAAATGGTGTTCCCGACCTTACGCACCATCGCCTACAAGCAAGACGAATCCGAGGAGGGCCTACGGGCAAACCTGGATCTCCTTGAAGAGAGAAGAGCCGAGGCGCACCTAAACACCTTGGAATACAAGAAGGCTACGACTCGCATCTATAACCGCAAAGTTCGTCCATGACCAATCAAGGTCAGAGACCTCGTCCTTCGAAAGGCTGAGGTGAGCGACCCGACCCGAGCAAAGGGAAAGCTTACGCCAAACTAGGAAGGCCCCTACCGGGTCTACGCCATGGTCCGAGAAGGGACCTACCGCCTCGAGACTATGGAGGGGAATCCTCTACTAAGGACGTGGAACGCGGCAAACTTAAAAAGATTTTATCCGTGAAGGCAAACAGTCATGATTCCGAAAAGCCAGTTTTCATTGACCAAAAGAAGCATATACATTTATGGTCGGGTAATACAACTCCAAAATTTGACCCAACCAAGACAAAAAAATTACACCCCTTAGTTCAGGGGAGGAGTCTCGGGCCCGTCTTCGAAAGGGACGTTCGTCGACATATCAAAATTTTGATCCTCTGACAGGTCGACAAATGGGTCCGACTCCAGTTCCAGGTCTGGGTACCTTGCACGAAAGTGAGCAAAGGCAACCCAATACCCGAACTCATACATCACTCACCTTGACCTCTGCAGACCACACTCGAACTCGAGAGACGACTTGTACTCGGCGATTGCCCCTTTGATCTTCTCGGGCAGCGCTAGATTCTCCTTCAAAATCTCCTCTGCGACCCAAGAAGAAGACCTGGCGGACTCGATGTCCCGGGAGAGGGTCAGTAGCTCATCGTCGAGCATTCGAACACAGGCTCGGCTTTCCTTCAGCTTGGCCTTCCAACGATTCACCTCTTCCTCTAGGTCCCAGGCACGTCGTTCGACTGCGGCGATGGCCTCAAGGCTAGATCCATTCTTCATCTCCTCGACCTCCCGACGGAGATCTGAATTGACGTCCGATAGACACTCGATCACCCTTCCGGCATCATAAACACGATCGATCAACGCTATGGTGTAATGTTGGCCTTGCACAAAGATCGATGGTAGAATTCATATGCAAAAGGAAGAATCGAACGAGGGAAGAGTGTCACTACTTACCCAGATAAATGACTTGGCTGCCCAGTCCATTAGCACCACCGAGGAGGAGTGCCCCCCAGGTAAAATCCTATGCGGTCGGCCCGTCGGCCCAGATCTGACTGTCAACCTTGAGGTTCGCCCACCGTGAGGCATAGGGAGTCCCCGTCTCCCCTGCGGGGAGGTCAGATGCGACACAAATCCTGCACCGACTTCGGATGTGCCGATGGCCTCCTCGAGGGGTCACAATCGGACGATCCGGCCACTCCCTTTCCCTTTGCGCTCCTCGAGCCCTCGCCTTGAGGAGCGGCTCTGGACAACCCTGGGGCAACACTCGCACAAGCAGCTGAGCTCGCGTACATCTTCTGAGTCCAGATCTTCGCCCTCTTCTGCGGGCGACTTGCCTCCGGAGACCCTGGTGTCCTCCTTGGTGTGCCCTTCTGCGAGGCACCCCCAACACCAGAACCCTCGCCATCCTGAGACGGTGCCGCGGTGACCTTGGCATAAGCCACCCCTTTCACCAATTGGAGGTTCACCATCTCTGCAAACAAAAGCCCGATCAATCAGCTAACTCGGGGCGAGACGGACGATCCGTAACATAAGAGCGGTCATAACCCTAGTAGTTGGGCTTAGTCTCGCCTCGACCAACCATTCCTCGGTCATCTCCCTAATTGCTTGAGAAGAGGACAAAATTCCCCTTAAACGATTCACGTCCGCGATTTCTCCGTCAGAAAGAAACGATGGGACATTGTTGATGGTTCGGGAAGTCCATCCAGTATTAAAACCCCATCCCCGACTACAACTGATAAAGAAATAGCGACTCTTCCAACCTTTGTTATTGGAAGGAGCATCGCTAATCTTGAAACCGCTACGGGCGGTCAGGTAATAACCACCTCGCCCCTTACACAAACGGAAGCATGCCATGTAGCGCCAAGGGTCGGCTCGATCCTTGCTCCCCGACACTCGTCGAGGAAAGCCACCATGTAGCGCCAAGAGTTCGGTGCCATGTAGGATGGTGATATTCCCCGCTTACGGAGGCACTCCTCGATGACGGGATGCAACGAGAACCCTAGTCCCACCTCGAGGGTACCCACGGTCAACCCAAATCTGTCGGGAAACAGATCATATGGTCGTTGACTGGGCTAAGGGGCATAAATCCCATAACAATTTGGGATGCAGTAGCGATCCCGAATTGTCCCCAAAAGTTCCTCGGTCACCACCGAGTCTAAATCGTGCCACGACTTGATGGTTTCAAGTGCGGCAGAGCCCCCTACGATGAACTAATAACCTCCAATAACCTAATAACCTCTACCCCCGGGCCCCTAGAGGATGACTCTCGTTCCCCGGTAACCGACCGACTCGAAGAAGAAGACGATGAGGAAGAAGACGAAGAGGAAGACGGAGACATCTCAACCTCAAGGTTAGGAGGAAGGAGCCGAGGTATGGAACAGAAGGCTAGGCAATGTAGCGGCAACTGCTCTGGGAGGAGCTTATAAAAGGGGAGGCAAATTCACCATGAAGCGACGTTTGGGCTTCCCGAGGGAAGAGATGATCGCAACATTTAAAACCCACCATGACTCCTTGGATTCCACCAGATTCTCCAGTCTTGGAGCTCCCGTCGAAAGACTGCGCGTGACAAGAGGTCTCCCGCCAGAAACTGCTCGTGATAGGAAACTTCCCACCAGAACCTGCGTCGCTCCACTCGGCATGCCACGTGACGCGATGGCACGTGCATGCACCCCAGCACATCACCCAGCGCCCCGCCAGTCCTAAACCTAAGCCCGAGATCAGTCACTCGACCAACAGGTCCAGTCTCTGCCCGAGTTGCGCAGCTCAGTCCCCCGACTTGTGACTCGCTAGTCCTAAACCTGAGCCTGAGATCAGTCACTCGGCCAATAGGTCCAGTCTTTGCCCGAGTCGCGTAGCTTGGTCCCCCGACTTGCGACTCGCCAATCCTAAACCTGAGCCCGAGATCAGTCACTCGGCCAACAGGTACAGTCTTTGCCCGAGTCGCGCAGCTCAGTCCCCCGACTTGTGACTCGCCAGTCCTAAACCTAAGCCCGAGATCAGTCACTCGGCCAACAGGCCCAATCTCTGCCCGAGTCGCACAGCTCGGTCCCTCGACTTGTGACTCGCCAATCCTAAACCTAAGCCGAGTCGCGCAGCTCAGTCCCCCGACTTGTGACTCGCTAGTCCTAAACCTGAGCCTGAGATCAGTCACTCGGCCAACAGGTACAGTCTTTGCCCGAGTCGCGTAGCTCGGTCCCTCAACTTGTGACTTGTCAGTCCTAAACCTAAGCCCGAGATCAGTCACTCGGCCAACAGGTACAGTCTTTGCCCGAGTCGCGCAGCTCAGTCCCCCGACTTGTGACTCGCCAGTCCTAAACCTAAGCCCGAGATCAGTCACTCGGCCAACAGGTCAAGTCTTTGCCCGAGTCGCGCAGCTCAGTCCCCCGACTTGTGACTCGCCAATCCTAAACCTAAGCCGAGATCAGTCACTCGGCCAACAGGTACAGTCTTTGCCCGAGTCGCGCAGCTCAGTCCCCCGACTTGTGACTCGCTAGTCCTAAACCTGAGCCTGAGATCAGTCACTCGGCCAACAGGTCAAGTCTTTGCCCGAGTCACACAGCTCGGTCCCTCAACTTGTGACTTGTCCTAAACCTAAGCCCGAGATCAGTCACTCGACTAACAGGTCCAGTCTCTGCTAGAGTCGCGTAGCTCGGTCCCTCACTTGTGACTTGTCAGTCCTAAACCTAATCCCGAGATCATTCACTCAGCCAATAGGTCTAGTCTCTACCCCGAGTCACACAGCTCGGTCCCTCTACTTGCGACTCGCCAATCCTAAACCTGAGCTGAGATCAGTCACTCAGCCCAGCCAACAGGTCCAGTCTTTGCCCGAGTCGCACGGCTCAGTCCCCCGACTTGTGACTCGCCAGTCCTAAACTTGAGCCCGAGATCAGTCACTCGGCCAACAGGTCAAGTCTTTGCCCGAGTCACACAGCTCGGTCCCCTGACTTGTGACTTGCTAGTCCTAAACCTAAGTCCCCCGACTTGTGACTCGCTAGTCCTAAACCTGAGCCCGAGATCAGTCACTCGGCCAACAGGTCAAGTCTTTGCCCGAGTCGCACAGCTCAGTCCCCCGACTTGTGACTCGCCAGTCCTAAACCTAAGCCGAGATCAGTCACTCGGCCAACAGGTCAAGTCTTTGCCCGAGTCGCACGGCTCAGTCCCCCGACTTGTGACTCGCCAATCCTAAACCTGAGCCCGAGATCAGTCACTCGGCCAACAGGTCAAGTCTTTGCCCGAGTCGCACGGCTCAGTCCCCCGACTTGTGACTCGCCAGTCCTAAACCTAAGCCCGAGATCAGTCACTCGGCCAACAGGTCAAGTCTTTGCCCGAGTCGCGCAGCTCAGTCCCCCGACTTGTGACTCGCCAATCCTAAACCTAAGCCGAGATCAGTCACTCGGCCAACAGGTCAAGTCTTTGCCCGAGTCGCACAGCTCAGTCCCCCGACTTGTGACTCGCTAGTCCTAAACCTAAGTGAGATCAGTCACTCGGCCAACAAGTCCATTCTCTACCCGAGTCGCACAGCTCAGTCCCCCGACCTTAACGACTCGCCAGTCCTAACCTAAGTTCGAGATCAGTCACTCCGGCCATCAGGTCCAGTCCTTGCCCGAGTCGCACAGCTCGATCCCCCAACCAGCGACTCGCTAGTACCATCCTAACTGGGCCCAATCACACGGCCAGCAGTTCCAACCCTTCCCGAAGCACGGGGCACCACCCGTCGAGCAGCCTCACGACGAGCCAGCCCAATTTCCCCTCACAAGCAATCAATACACTTACGGCACTCCAACCCAAGCGCACCCCTTGCCCTCTCGCAAGGGCCCCACGGCACGCCTCGATGGGGGGGAGAAGTGATAAAGTATATTTTGGGCCCTGGCCACGTCACGACCAACGCCACGCTACGCCACCGCCAGGTCAGCAATAGGAGCACTCCCATGCGCCAAGCCAGGATCCATACCAAGGCATTCTTTGGTACATCCCATCTTGGAAAGGTCGAGATGATGTCATATGGCACCGTTCCACGTGTTCCAGGACGACGGCCGCACAGAGGTACCTCCTCGCCCCTCGAGGTTCGGTCGTGCCAAACCCGCATATGGCCAACCCTCATACAGTAGTATAAAAGCCCTAGGCCAGCATCTAGCCAAGGGAGAACCACCTCATATAGAGAACCAAACACTAACTTACTCGTTGAGGGGCCAAAGTCGGTAACCACCCGACGAAGGCCTTCTGTGCAAGAGAGCAGCCACCCCTCGAGGCTCAACCATCCCGATCGAGAGACACCAACCAACATCCCGACGCCGACATCCTGACCTACGATCGATCAACCTCGGCAACCCGTTCAGCCGACCATTGACCCTCGAAATCGACCCATGGACCAGGGCGTGCTGACTCATCGGCCATGGCACATCAGTTCACCAACTGCTAGTAGTAGTTTAATTTTTTTATGGATATTTAAAGGGATAAATATAATCAAATTAGTATATATATATATATATATATATATATATATATATATATATATATATATATATATATATATATTTGGAGGGGCCAATCTGCAATTTTAAGAACCTTAGATCAAACTTTGATTTGGTACGGCAGCATTAGACGCAAAAAACGACGGTAACATGTTATATTTCCATGCGTCACTACTGCAGCTCGAAGGCGGAGACAGGGAAGCTGTCGGACAAGCCGGTGCCGGTCTTGAAGGTGATCTTCCCAGACGAGGGGTCGTCGACGTACATCTCGACGACGGAGAGCCACAGCAGCAGTTCCTTGGTCTTCACCCCCGTCATCTTCTTCATCTTCCGCTCCTCCACGAAGGCCGTCACTTGGGCGGCGTACGACACCTGCCGCTTGATCTTCCTGAAGGTGTGCTCCTTCTTCCTCCCCTGCACCAGCCATATGAATCCGGTTTCCCGGTTGTATCCGAACTCCTCCATGTCCTCCAGGGGTAACAGACCTTTGGGCAGGCCGAGCTCGTCGAGCAGCTCGATCGACCTCCTCTTGCAGATGGTGTCCCCGCGGTAGATCATGGCGCCCTTGCGATAGCTGTCGATGCTGGCGGACGCCATCTTAGCTAAGTAGAACTGGTAATTAGGCTTGGAAGCAAGAAGGTAGTGAGGAAGAAGGGTTGGATACCCATAACGCACTTATAGCATGCAATAGGGGTAGAAGTTTGACCGAGTCGGAAGAGGAAGACTTTGACCTAGACTTTGACCTAGCAGTGTTTAGCACGTTCTCCGGTTTCAGTGACCATGTAGGATTCTGAGTTTACTTGCTTCAGCTTGGTCCATCAACCGTGACAATGAAGTTAGAGACTAGATCTTGTCACTCGGTCAAATTTTAAGACTTGTAGATGTGGCAAACTACCAATGGATCTTCTCGATCCATTGCAGTTAACAATGGCAGAGTCGAGACACTCTGCTTCCTCGTCTGCTCTCCCCTACATAGGCCGTAGAGAAACTTGGAATGACAATATGGAATGATAATTTTAGTTGTGACAGAGATAATATGGAAAGAGTGATGGATGCCTACACACATAATTTTTTATATATATTTTATATGTTTTAATATGGAATGATAACTTCCTAGTCTATCATTCAAAGATTAATCATTATGATATATGTGCATGATTTAAATATATGATCGAAGAAAATCTCTCTATCTATAATTATATATTATCTCAAAATATGTATAATTATATATGATTGAAGAAAATCTTTCACAGTAAATTTTTCATGGTATTATAGTCATCTTACCTTGAGCAAGTATAGGTATTCTCTCCTTAGTTCATACTTTCTCTTAATTCCCCTGTTGCTCGTCACTGCTTTCGCTATAGTAACAATTATGGCTCTTGGTTCAGGTTGCTCTCCATCGATTATCTTCTACCATTGCAAGCAATACTCTCCTCTTCAACTCACAGCCAACAACAGGTTCCTCGTTGTAGGCCATCGTTAACGTCACAGATCACATGTCCGATAGATCTACCCTTGTCCATTTCTACAATAGCATACCCTCTCTTCCAACCACTAAAACTCTTGTTTCCATGATGCCTCAAACTCATTCAAGCAAGCGTATCTTTTATCATATCAATTAGTAATTCTCCTTTAAACCTGTATCCCTCTATTACTCTAGTTCAACAACACCTTACCTTCTCTGTAATTTCTTCATTTACCTCTTTACCAACTCAGTTTGCAATGTCTAATGAATTAATGCCCTCAACATCACAAATAATGTCTTTAACCACTCCTCGGCTAAGTGATACCAAAGTGCATTAGTTTGATCAAGTATGTGTTACTAGCTCTTTATCAATTCTCATATCATCAACACAACCCAATAATACTATTGAGATCGAACATCACATGACAACGCAGTCCAAAAATAACATCCTCAAACCATGTCAAATCCTTAATCTTCATGCTGTCAAAAGTTCTCAACCCGACTCTATTGAACCCATAAGCATCACCTAAGATCAAATATTTTCACACCGAAGCAAAATCATATATGACAAATATGACCCTCTTTACAATGTTATATATACCTTTGTATTATCTCACTTAACATAAAATATCATCAGATGTAAGTGAATCTTTTGAATTAAGCAAAATCCAAATAGATCTATTACTATATACAAAACATATATAATGGCTAAAGAGTCTCACCAATAATTAAGTGTTGATATCACAAAGAACTTCAGTCCAATTATTAAATTGACGATAATTTGAATCATCCTAAGTTTGACTATCACTCAAGGCTGGCATATATGTCAACTAGGTATTAACAATATTTTCTTGTAAAGGACCTTAACTATAGATATATTATGCAGCAACCCCCGACTTTATTCATTCTCAATATCTAGACTATGTTTATAAACTATAAAAAGTTATTTATGTACTTCACCAAGCTCCAAAAGCTTGGTATATTGAACTCAGCTTATTTTTTATGTCAGCCGACTTTGTCAATGTCAAATCTGATAGCTCTTTATTCCTACGACAACAAAAATGACGTACTATATATCTACTGATTCATGTGGATGTCATTATTATCATAGGTAATAATGCTATTGAGATCAAGTAATTTTTTAAGCAATTGATAGATCGATTCTCCATCAAAGATCTAGGAACCTTAAGTTATTTTTTGAAGGTGAAAGCAATATTCACATCTTCTAGACTTTTTTTTATATCAATATAAGTACATTTGAGATCTATTATCAAAGTTAAATATGTATAATGTCAAATAAGTTACCACCCCGCTCTTCTTCACTAAATCACTCAAATTATATAATGCAACTCTACTATGGATCTCACACAGTATCAACAAATATTTAGTTCTTTGTAGTATTTATTTTTTAGACATTCAGATATTTCAATTGCAGTCAATAAATTATCATAATTCATGCATCAACCCTCCACTGCACATTGGTCTATACTAAAATGTATAATGCTATAGCTTAAAGAGACTCAATTATGGACTTCTTCATAAACACTCATCCCTTCATCATCATGTCTTCGTCGATGTTGATTGAATAGGCAATATTGATAATAGAACATCTACATCAGCATGCATTTTCTTCCTTGGAGCAAACTTGATGAGTTGGAGTTTCAAGAAATAGAACATGGTTGCAAAATTCACTATTGAAGTTGAATACCAAGTCATCATCACCATCGTTGTAAAAATCAACTAACTAGATCGCCAATCTGTTTCACAATCTTTGACATCACCTCAATCCATTCCAATAATATACTATGATAATATCTACGCCACCTACCTATGCTCCAACCCGATATTCCACTCTCGTATGAAACACATTGTTATCGACTTCTATCTTATTAGAAATCAAATTATTAGACGTCAACTACATGTTTCTCACGTCGATACTTTTGACTAGCTAGCTGACTCCCTCATAAAGTCTTTCTCTTATGATATTTCAATTATATCATTTCAAAATTAACATTCTTAATGGAAGCTTAATCTTTATGGGACATGATAAAAGATCATGATAGAGATAAATATTAAAATGATAACTTTGTATTCCTTGTATATTCTAATCTTTTATCTACTTATGATTCAAGGATCAATCACCATGATATATATATGTATGACTTAAATATATAATTAAAAAAAATCTCTCTTTCAAGCTCTATCTAGATATACATTACCTGAAGATCATCTCTATCATAGTAAATTGTTCACATGAAACCACAAAGATCCATTTTGTGTAGGGGATGCTCATCAAATACACTATATTACATGAATCCTTTGGCCGTAAAAGACAGGTTCCTGCAATAGCCATCCTGAAAACCTTTGCAAGCCAATGGTGTGTGTCCTCGGGAGCAATAAATGGACAAGTAAATCTTCCCAAGCTGAAGGAGGGGGCAAAAACTAGTAAGAACAATATATACTATGTCTTTGGTCAACCGAATGCTTCCATGCGCTCAGAGTCATGCGGTAGCAGTTAACAATACGTCAAAGCAAGAGGAAGAGAACAGTGTACAGTAGTTCCTTGGTTGTGTACTGCGAACCAGAAGAGTGAGCAACAGCGTAAGACGAAGGGGTTAAAAACAACTGTCACAATTATGCTTTGATAGGAGATTATGTTGGGAAATATTTGGGGTGACATCATATGCATAATGGAAGAACAGAACTCAAAATCCTCAATTCTCAAATATATATTTATTGTTGTACGAAGATATATTGTGTTATCTAGGGAAATCATATATCCTTGAATCCCTGTAGATCTCTAGAAGAGGGTGAAAGAGGTCAAGCGCCCTCCTCTCTAGCGATGATCCACACAGTAGGGCTGCGACGACGTTCCTCAAAACTCTAAGCATGCTCTGAGGTAGAGAGAGGAAGGAGAATAAGATAAGCAAGCAAAAAACTCTACCCTATGAACCACTGATTCCCTCCTATTTATAGAGGTCTCCTGTCAACTTAACCATAATGGATCCTCCCATATTATGTATTGGATCTCCATCCAACTACCCAAGCCTCTCAGATTAGCGGATCTCTATCCAATAATTTATCATGGGTGCTTATTAAATCTCATCTATATGATCCAATAATTCATAAGCTTATTGGATATTCAATAAGATAGGAGCTCCGACGGATATCTCATATTCGAACCTATATTCATCGCAATGCCTACCATATGTATGTGACCCTCTAGGCCCAATATCGAATTGGTCGTGAGTTATACTCGACTCATCGACTGCAGACATATTAGGTCACTACGCCGCAGTTCGCAGACGATATAGGGGAATCCAATCTATTGGACATGTCTATCCTCAGTTACCGTGTACCTATAGTCCCTCATCCATCTAATATCCCAAAGATCGTATATCGAACATGGTGCTTTCAGACCCGTACGATTTTTACTCTAGTCTCACTCTAATCGGATTCTCCTAGAGAACTCTCTCTCACAATCCGAATGACCCTGACTAGAGATTTATCTGAACAAGAAAACATAAGACATTCCTCTCATGACACCGAGAGTGGATGATCCTCTATCGACACTCAATAGCTCTCGTAAGGTTGACTACCACTTCCGATGACCGACTGTGCTAGATCTAGGACATCCAAACATATAAGTCCGGTATCAAAGAGTGGGGCACTCATATAGAACTCCCTTGTTGTCTTAAGTTTAAGAACCAAATACACCACTGGGACTACATAATCACTATCTGACAATAAGGCATAATCAACCATTCAGCAATCAGTGAACTCATTCTCCAATAAGCACTTGTATTGTATCCTTAATGTCCCTATACGAGCAGTTATGAGATCAATTGCATCAATCATATGGACGGGTATATAATACATCAGTTTGTTCGGTTATCTCGATGTCTCTCTCGAGTAACCTATCACCGAGATTATTTAAGATCCGTGTTTAAAGACGAATCGATCTCATTATCATGATCTCATCACGATCCGATTATTATTGCACAGATCCAAATCCAAGAACATCACAATATATATACATATATGTAATAGTCAATATAAAATGATAAATATAAAAATATAATAAGTAAAAAGACTACATGTCAAGTCACATATGTCATCACTCACGTGATTGGCTTGCAGGACACATATGACTAGCAGATTAATAAGTTCCTTTTTTAAGTTAGTCCTGTGTTCCACAATCATCTAGCATTGTCCCAATGATGATAGAAGGATGTAATGTCTCCCCATCTAACATTTAAATAGATTCCACGTTTCATTGTAAACATGGTTGGAGGTTGTGGCACTCATCATTGCTACAAAAGGACTTACAATAACTCAATCAAGAACAGCTTACCCAGAATTACTAATCACTTAATTCAAAGTCCTTTTATGGTGATAGCAACGCACGCCATGAGTTGGAAATCTCTATATGTCGCTTTGTTTCACCCATTCTAATTAATATTTGTGTAATACATTTCATCATGTATTCGGGTTCGATTCATACATTAAGCTTAAACTCACTTGCATACGAGAGGAAATATTATATCCTATAATTATATTGGACTCTTTCGTAAAATACTTAAACTCACTGCTATAAAATGTTGAGAAAACAGTGGAAGATGGAAGGTGGGAAAAGATATAGTTCATCTGGTCGGGTTGGCCATCGGTGACCTGCAGAAAGATGTTGCGGTTGTATTGACTCGGTCAATCCTACAGCCAAAGACATTCTCGGAATAAACCGGGTACCATTCTCCTATATCCAAATCCTAATGGAAGACTCCAAGTGAGACCGCCATTGACTTGGGAGTCTCGAGGCGTCACTGACGACGCCCATGTTCGATTGTGTCTCCCGATAATGGCTTAATCATATTAGTAGAGTCTCAACACTAACAGAGAGTAAAAACGCGCAGAGAAAGGCCGATCCTGTCATTCTCAGCGCCCATTAATCGAACACTTACCAGGCGCATCGATAGGAACCGCCATCGTCGCTGGCGCTTCCACTTCTGCTAACGAGGAGCATCCGCGGCTTCGACCCGATCTACTACTTCGCAGGGACGACTTCGATGCGGCGGCATCGGCTCACCCCAACTTGCACGGCCGACAGTGCACCATTAACGCCGAGCAGTGGCGTACGACGGAGCACTAAATAGCCGACCCACGACGCCTTCCTTTAATTCCACAACTGCTCTCCCCTCCACCGACCCAAGCAACGATGGGCGTGGCGATGGGAGACTGTGAAGCTCTTTAATTAGCAGTCGCCACACGTACACGATTTATTCTTTCTTTTTCTTTGCTATAAATAATAGAAAATATATTTAAGAAAAAGGTTCCTACTGCTCTGAAATTTACATTGCGCATCGATAGGAACCGCCATCGTCGCTGGCGCTTCCACTTCTGCTAACGAGGAGCATCCGCGGCTTCGACCCGATCTACTACTTCGCAGGGACGACTTCGATGCGGCGGCATCGGCTCACCCCAACTTGCACGGCCGACAGTGCACCATTAACGCCGAGCAGTGGCGTACGACGGAGCACTAAATAGCCGACCCACGACGCCTTCCTTTAATTCCACAACTGCTCTCCCCTCCACCGACCCAAGCAACGATGGGCGTGGCGATGGGAGACTGTGAAGCTCTTTAATTAGCAGTCGCCACACGTACACGATTTATTCTTTCTTTTTCTTTGCTATAAATAATAGAAAATATATTTAAGAAAAAGGTTCCTACTGCTCTGAAATTTACATATGCGCATCGTCCGCGACGACGATTCCAGACGCTACCTAAGCAACGAGTGCATGCTGTGTCACGTTGCCGCCTACTCCGTCGATGCAGTCGTGAGACGAGCGCTGACGGCGAGCGGGGGCCCGTCATGCTACCATGGTTTCTAATTGGCCACGTGTCCGGCTAACGCCACCCTCGGTTGGCTGCCGCAATAACTCGACCAACGCCTCCGCCTGTTTATTTAATCGTAAAAAAATAATTTATACCGAGTCAAAAAAATAAAGATAATTAAATATAGGTTGGAGTCGGAGGACCGTACAGGATGGCGAGGTGAGGTTACCAACCTTCTGCTCGCAGCCTCTGGAGGACTGGGCGAGGGCGATGAGCGGCGGGATGGCGCCCTCGCGGACGACCAGCCTCCGGTAAGCGTCGCTCTCCTGGCAGATCTGTCGGAGTGACAGCATCGCCACCTTCTTCTGCTTCCCTCTGCCCGTCTCTAACATGTCCACCAGTACCGACACCCCGCCCTCCTCCACCGCCGCGGCCCGGCCCTCCGGTGTCGCCAGCACGCAGAGGAGCACAAACGCCGCCTTGTCCACCATCTCGGACTTTGGATCGGCCATCAGGTCCAGCAGCGGGTGCACCACCCCGGCCTCCACCGCCGGGGCCACGTTGTCCTTGGTCGCCAGCAGCACGAAGAGGGCGGTGGCGGCGTCCTTCTTGCCGCGGGGGCTGCCGGTCTCGAGGAGGGCGACGAGAGGTGGGATGGCGCCGGAGCGGCCGAGGATGGTGCGGAGGTCGTCGAGCTGAGCGAGGCGGAAGAGGGCGGAGGCGGCGTTCTCCCGCGCGGCGGGGGTGCCGTTGCGGAGGACGCCGACGAGGTGGCAGACGGCGCCTGCGGCGGCGATGGGGGCCTTGTTCTCGTCGCACAGAGAGAGGTTGAGGATGGCGGTGACGCCGTGCTCCTGCAGCTGC
Source organism: Musa balbisiana (assembly GCA_004837865.1). Lineage (NCBI taxonomy): Eukaryota > Viridiplantae > Streptophyta > Magnoliopsida > Zingiberales > Musaceae > Musa > Musa balbisiana. Next base: position 11,099,529 of record CM017191.1, on the reverse strand, counting down.
GGGTCTGGGTGGGAGAGGAGGGCGACGAGGGGGGCGACGGCGCCGGCGCGGGCGATGCGGAGGCGGTTCTCGGTGCTGTTCTTGGCAAGAAAGCGGAGCACCATGACGGCGCGAAGCTGCGACTCGACGGAGGGCGACTCGAGGTCCAATATGAAGCCGCGGACCATCTCGTCCGAGAAGTCGTCGTCGGAGCAGACCAGCAGGCCGTCGAGGTCGCCAGTGCGATCGCTTCGGCACTCGCTGAATGGGGCGGTGGAGTCGGTGCTTTCGCTGTAGGTGCGGACCATGCGGCGGCGGGACTCCGGCGGGCTCCCCATCATCATCATCTCCGTTCGATTCGACGTCGAGAGACCGACTGCGGGGGAAGCAGGTGGAGCAAAGCAAGCAATATCAATGGACCGGCGTGAGGAATCCCCCTGTGATGACTAACTTATAAATATCAAACATATAATTTATTCTTATATAGTATTATTTACATAGGCACGAAGTATTAGTGAATTTTCAACACACCTAAGTCAACGCTTTGATGGGTCTCGGAGTCCATGCAACTTGTAAGATTTTATTGAGCAGCAGTTTTATGATTGGGTTTATTATTGAGCAATAGTAGCGAGGTTTTCTTCATTATTATATTCTTCATCTCGGATATTAATTACAATTTAAGGAAGTTTCTAAGACCCATTCATCTCGACCGAAGTAAGCCTCCGGATAAGAAATTGCGATGTGTCTGATGGGGAAGAAGTGAGCGAGATTGATTTGGACGCAACGAAGGAACGGATTAGATTTTTCGTCGGGTGATGATGATCTAGTGTGTGTGGTGAACAAGACTTGTAAGTCGTGCCATGTCCGGTCCTATTCGACTGACGAGACACGTGTATGATGATGTATGTATGTGGACACGATTGGAAGTATATTTGGAGACGCCGGCCGTCTTAACTTGCTCCAAACAATGAGGAATCGGTCGATGAGAGGACACAATGGTGGGTGGCTCTTCCTCTCTTGTCTGTAGCCGGCTATACATAAATGAAAATTATAATTACTTCCCGGAAGGAAGATGAACGAGTTGGACCACTGCTTTGCTTTGAAAGAGTAAAGAATCCTCGTCCACTACTAACATCTAATTAATTCATGGTCAATTCCTCCGAATTTAGTAACGTGCTGAATAGTTTGTGGCTGTAACATCATATTCTTCATGTACTTGACTGAATCGCTTTGCTCGTTGATTCTTTAATTGTGGGTCGAGGATTTTAGCTCGTCTTTGTGTAATAAATTTGAATCATGTTGGAAGCGTAGCAATCGGGGAATTACACGGACGACAAGTCTTGCTCCTCGAGTCAAAAGCGTTTCCGTGAGATGTGTCCGCAGACCGCGTGAGACATTGTTTTATATATATATATATATATATATATATATATATGTGCTGGTAAAGACTTATCCTCCTTCGTAAAGAAGAACAAGGACTTGCGTGTTCTTTTTTTATTTTTTTATTATAAAGATAACTTTATTGATCAAATCTTACTCATTTTAACACAAAGACTTATTCAAAACTTAATTTCTCCCAATTGATTGTCTAAATAATTTAAAGTTAATGATATTCATCGTGTCAGCACTAATATTTTTGAATCAAATATGATATTTAATCTTTTTCTGATCAAGGTCATAACACTAAATAAGACACTCTTTCTCTTCATTCTTCACTCTTAATATTATTCTCTGGTATCCGATTTCTATTGACTTATGCATCGATATATCGAATCTTGTCATGTTAATAATGCCAATCATGTCAGAAACATAAGTCTAGATATCCAAATCGAAAAAGATTAAAAATCTCTAAATCGAGAAATCCAAGTCAAAAAGATTAAAAATATCTATTGTAATTCGAGATTGAAAGAAGTTAAAAGCAATAGAGATAATCAAAATTAAAATTAGTAAGCCTGAATACTAAATGAGTCTGATAGAGCAATATTTAAGGTGTAAAAATACGTGGGGCTCTCAACTTTTGGTAAGTTTGATACACACACAATCACAAGACAAATGATTAAGGTGTGACCAAAATTGAAATTAATAAGCTGGAGTCGCTAAATTAGCTTCTAATTTCGGTTTGATGTATTTTTATTTAACTAAAATCAATATCTACCGTTACATAATCATCATGACTTTGCTCATTTGTTTTTATTTATGTTAGAATATGCTGAGATATCACACATGTTTTAGCCCATATGTGATCATAGATGTGCATCGACCAACGCAACATGACATATCCTCAATTTTTTCCCATTAAAAGTCATTTTTATGAATGTGATATGCATTTAAAAATTAAATTATTATAATATATGCAAAAGCATCATATCTCCGTGCATTGCACGCAGCTTATTTATTTTATTATGTAAAAAAAAATGCAGAGCTAAAGGTAGAAAAAGACTCACCGGAGAAGACGGGACAGACATTACAGCAAGCAGCTGATCGGCTTCATGATGCCACTCTCCAAAGGCGTAGCAGCATCCACGACTTCACAAGTCTACTTCAACGGTGAATCCAGGTCTTCTGCGATGAGGCTGCAACACGACGAAGAAGAAGTCTACTCTCGCTACCATGTCAAGAAGAAGCCCATCGAATCCCCGGATGAGGCGTGGGACCTCCTCTCGTATCACATTTGCCACAGACAGGACCTCCATAAAATAATATTCGTTGTGGAATTGCAGCGAACACGTCGTGGGCCACAATCCATACGCTAATAAAAAGAAGACGGCGACGGCACGCCAGCATCCGGTGGACGTACGGCCTCCGAAGGCCGAGTCTTGATTCTCAAGTCCACCGGTGAATCGACTGCTTGTGCTTTTGTCTCCGGTCCGACAAAACTCCGAGCATCGATTCCAAGCACGTGCTTTGCGATCTCATTCTCACGGATAGCTACCTCTTTGTTGCTTTCTTCCGCATCGATTCGTGCGGTCGGAAGATTCCCTTTTTCAAGTCTTCTTCATCTTGATTTTTCTATTTTTAAATTTTGATAAACTAAAAGAAGGAAATAATAATCATAATAATTAATTAATGATGGAAATTTACAGATTCCTGTGATCGATTTGTAGTTTTACTATTGATGAGGATAGTAATTATGATAAGACCCCCGTGACGTCAACCGACGCCCCGCGTCTCTGACGGGCTAACAACGCCTGGCCAGCATGGGTCGGAACGCCAGCCGAGGCCCATTAACGATCGGTCAGACTCGCCTCCTCACGACACGCCAGCGGCAATGACAGACGTCATCAGGGGTACGACCCTGCTCCTAGCAAGCATGTGCATCCGGTAACACTCAAGCTCCTTATAAATACCCTCACGTTCTAAGACGCAGGAGGGAGGAAAAACACCCTAAAAACCACTCTTCTCCACATCACTAACTTGATCGTCGGAGGGGTCGGGCCGAGCTTCCGACCCGACCCGTGTGCAGGAACGAGGACGAGGCTTGTAGCCGGACTTACAAGCGTGGAGCCCTTTCCCGGAGGAAACGACGTCCCCTTTCCCCGGCCGAATCCATCAGCGGGTCGACGACCTCTACCGCCCCGAGGAACCACCCGGGAGATTCCCTCCATTCGGACCCAGGACAAGCCGCGACGACCCCGAGGCCACGGCATAAAGTTGTTTACCCCAATATTTTGGCGCTAGAGAAAGGGTCGAATGTCGAGGAATCACCAAACTGACTCAATCGAACCCGCAGCCGAAACATCGCATCCGGCCGTGGGTCCGGGAGGACACTCCCCGCAGACCGGCCTTTGCGACGAACCCCCTGTCGCGACCTCGGTGCGTTACTGGCAGATATTCAACGACCCGGGTCTGGCGCCTCCTGACGCTCCCTGTGTCGGACCAACACAAGTTTCGTCAGAGGCCTTCCTCGACCTCACCCATCAGGTTCATGCGCTGGCCGGTATAGTACAGGCTATCATTCCGCTCGTCACTCGGACGCTGCACTCGCCGATTGCCCATCCGGCTCAGCAACAGGAGCCACCCGTCCGAGCTCACGCTCAGCCCATGGAGCCTCCTGCTTCCCCTCGGCCCTCGACGTCTCCTCTCGGGGATCGAGTGACGGCGAACCAAGGAGGCCACGCGGAACCCGAGGTCCTCTCTTCGGCCTCAACCGACTCTTTGCGAGCCCAACTGCTCCTCGTATGTCAGCGGTTAGACGAGGTACAGAAGGAGATCCGCAGGTCGAGGGGAGAGCTCAGGGTAGACTCGCGACAGGGATCCCCATTCATCCTTGAAATTCGGGACCAGGCGGTCCCATAGAACTTCCGGCTTCCCTCTTTGGACGCATACGATGGCTCTTCCGACCCGACGAACCATGTAGCAGCCTTCCATACCCAAATGGCGCTATATGGAACCTCCGACGCTCTGATGTGTAGGGCGTTCCCCACGACCCTGAGAGGATCCGCTCGCATGTGGTATAACGCCCTGATGACCGGGACGGTGGCCTCGTTCAACCAGCTCGCCAGGGACTTCGAGCTCAACTTCCTGGCCAGCGCACGGCCGAAGCCGTCCATCACCCTGCTCTTCGGACTACGTCAGAGGGAGGACGAGCCCCTCTCCCACTTCGTGAACCGCTTCGCGACACAGATCTGGGGCTTATATGACGCTCATCCCTCTCTCTTAATGCAGGCGTTCATGGCAGGATTGCGACCTTCCCGCTTCTTCTGGTCCCTCGTGGAAAGACCCCCCACCGTGCTACCCGAAATGTTTCAGCGGGTGAGTCATTTTGTCGCCGTCGAGGCATGGATGGTTGAGAAGCGGGAAGATCGCACGAGGGTCAGGCCAAAACCGCCCCGCGGGCAACTGCCCGCCGCGACCAGACTGTCACGGACAAACTTTGAAACAGGATGTTTGATGCAATGCTCATGTATGTCCGTGTCTTGTGGATTTGTTCATGCTCTGTACAACAGGTTGAGGGACGGCCGAAGGCTAAGAGTCCCATTTGTGTGGGTTTGATGGCCACTTTAGGCTTGTAAATAAAGGTTGTGTCATGTGGACACTTGTGAGAGATTTTCGGTCTGTAATGGACCATTTTCCCCTTTGTTGTGCAACTGTTCGGAGCTTGTTAAGTCTGTCTGTAATTTGTATTGTAAAAGAAGTGTTTCCTGGATTGTTTGCTTGTGAATCCCGAGTAAGGCGCTTTCTCTAACCCGTTTTCTCTTTTGTAGGTCCTAAGGGACCATGGGGAGGTTTCGGGGAGGTTGACCTTTGCGGACGGACACGCAAGGGTGCCGCACGACTTAAGCAAAACCAGCTAAGTCCGTGACAGATGGTATCAGAGCGGGACAAGCACTCATAGAAACACTTGACATGCAAACGTGGGGGACCTAGCGGGGCTGCGTTGAGGACAGCTAGCATGCGCGACTGTTTTGGGGAAAACGGACATGGAGATGTAGGGTAAGAAGTCGCTCAGAGGAGCGGGCATCTGAGAGTGGCATTCAGAGGAATGGCCGACCCTTCGCACAAGAGGCACCACGAGGACAAACAAGCTGAGAAGAATGCGGAGCACACAAAGGTTGGGATGGCTGAGTTTGAGTTACGGCTCAACGTTAACAACAACACTTGATGGTGCTCAAAGCAAGCAAAGCGCTTGGCAAAAGGTTGAGACCATGTAAGGTGGAATGAGTTGTTCAGCAACCGAAAGAGTTGCGCAAAGCTCACAGAGGTGAGGGGAATTGCTAACTCAAAGAATTCGGTACTCATGCAAGGGCTTGTATGCGGACGACGGACTGTTCGTGGTCATCCCAAAGCGATCGGAACTCGGCGCCATGGAGCATTGAAACTTTCTCTTCGGCATGCGAAGGATACATCCGTAGGAGGCTGAAGTGTGCAGCAAGTTCAGCATGTTGCTAGGCCTTGAGGGGCGCAGTGAGGGCTGTATTGACATGGAGTCGCAATCTAGCAAGTGCGTTTGCAGGAGGCAGAACAATGCGCAGTTTGTTCAGCAAATCGGAGTAGTCCAAGGGGATGGTGGTCTCCGAATCGAAGAGAGATGTTTGCTCCAACGGGATAGATATCCAGGAGGGATAAGTCCCGACTCTCCAGAGGGAGAATCTTGTGCAACGGACTGCACATGTTGAGGAGGAGTACCTCAACAAATAACACCTCCACGAAGCTCAATGGATCGAGTGAGCGGCGAGGAGTCGTCGCATGATCTCGCTTGAGAGAACGCATTGGTGGATGCATTGCGAGATCAAGTGGGGGAGCGACCAAAAGCAACAGAAATGAAGGCACACTAGGAGTCGATATAGAGATCGGACTCAAGGGAGGGCTGACCCGTGGAATGGTGGGCGCGAGGACCACCATCAACTCAATGCAGAAACGAGGAGCGGAGTAACTTGGGTGTAACTTGGCGAAGTACCCAAGCCGTATGAAGTGAGCCGGCATAGAAGATGGAACATGGAGCGGAGGCGCAGAGCTTTCCGTGGACAGAGGTCAAGGACATGAACTCTTGCAGAGGCAAGAGCTGGATCATGTTGTTCCATGGGTCCTTTTTGATGGAGTGGACTCATCCTGCATGGTGCCAAAGACGAAGGGAGCTTCTGGGCACATGCACCTTATCTCGGAGAAGCATTTGACGGAGGAACCAAGGCGACTTAACTTGCGGAGGCAAAGTTGGGTTCAGAAGGCCTTGGCACGGGGCAAGAGGATGCGAAGGCGAGTACTCTTGAAGAATATGCCATAGTGTTGCTATGAAGTTGCTTGAAGGAAGCGGTGCACAGCGGAGATTGTGCTGGTAGGGGCAGAGGCCCAGGATCCAGACAATGGTGCACTAATTACAGCGAAGTCGGTGGACTTCGGGAGCTACTAGGCGACGGACTGTCCTAGAGCGGTGCTTCATCTAGGTGTGACCCAAGAGTGGGTGGATGAAGGTCGATTGCCAAAGGAGCGAACAAAACCGAAGGTGAAAGAGACCCTGCGATGTATTGGTAGAGGCCACACATGGAGGGTTCACAATTCGAGTTCATCCCTCAATGATCAGAATGCAACGGAGATGTCACCAGGAGGCGACATGGTGCAGCGGATCGTGGTGGAACAGTTCGTGGCAATGCGATACACACGAATCTTGCCCCGTGAGGGATAAGATCATACGGAGGTATGATCGGGAGCTACTGGAAGCTCCACTTCGGTGAACAACACGACGGCAAGAAGGGCTATGGATTCAAGGAGTGAAGGCCATGGTACCGCAGAGGCGGGTCTTCCGTGTGTGCATCGAATTTTGCATCGGATGAAAGCCTTGGTCATCAGCATATGGGGGCTGTGTTCCACCAAGGGTGAAGTTCGAATGCAAGGACCAGTGAGTCCCCTGGGAGGGACGTGATCATGAAGAGGTATGATCGAAGCAGCTAGAGAGTTTGACTGCTCCAGAACTATATTCGCTTAAGGGAGCCCGACAAGTCAGAGGACAAGGTCGAGTAAGCGAACGTTGCGACCAAGGAAGCTAAGGAGAACATAATTGGTGTAAACTCTACAACATGATGGCAGAAGCCATGCATGGGAGTTGTAGTCTGTCTTTCCATCAACCAAAGGGAGCTGCTTGAAGTACATAGAGGTGTTGAAGCAGGCGGTCGAAAGGGGCGAGGAAGCGACGACGAGTCCAGAGGGACTTAGCTACCCAAACTCAAGCATCAGTTAGTATGGAGGTGGACTCGGAGGAGTGCCACAGAGACATATCTACTGATCGGGAAGAAAAGGGATGCAGAGGCGAAGCGACGGATAGTAGGGCCATGGGCATGGCAGCGCTATGGTACCGCAAAGGCGGGACTTCCGTGAAAGTCATTGATCCCTTACTCTCGTGGAGGGAGAGCGCTTGGTCGTGAAAGGGGCCGAGGAGGTAGAGTATGCAGAGGCAATCTCCAAGTACCAAGACAAGGCTGAAGGGCGGAGGCCAAAGAACTTCGTAAGACCGGTGTCAACGAGCTTCTCATCAAGATAGCCGAAAGTGAAGGACTTCGGGTCATGCAAGAGTGCACGATCAAGGAACGAAGCAGGCAGTACGCGGGGCTGTACCTTTGCGACTCAGTGGAGTAGGCGGCAGGGCTGATGGAGAAGGCGGTACAATCCCAGAGGCGACCAAATCTATCAGAGAATTACTCCAAGTTGGGGTGAAAACTTCTTGCATTCCAGAAGTTCGATGGTATTGAGAAGGTGAATCACAGTAGCTAACTCAATGCAAGGAGTGCAAACACTTCAAGTGCTTCAGAAGTGTGAGCAAAGAGCAGGCGAAGGCCAGTAACCAGCTCGATGCATGGAGTACAACCTCGAGGAGGCGGGCGAAGTCAAGTAACCTTTGCCTTCTCAACTACTAAGAGAATGGGTGAAACCGAGTACCCCAATTCTCTTATCTATCCAGCAGAGGAGCTCTGCACAAGTTCAAAGACCCTTCGAAGATAATGGAAGACAATAGTTGTCAAATCCTCACCAACGGTGATCAGTGCTACTGAGAGTAGATTGTTCGCTTCATTTCCCAACGAAATGCCAATCAAAAGCAGAAGTGATGCGAACCTACTTGGATGAGGCAACTAAGCGAAAGAAGAGTCAATGGACAGATTTTGTGGAGGAAGGACCCAAAACTTCAGAAGTTTGCGAGAGGATGCTCGTTAAAGCTCCAACAAGCATCCACCCAGTTCAAGCAGCATGTGAAATTTTGAGAGACTGGCGCAGAAAGGATGGTCTTTTCCTTCATCTGGAGGATCCGCAGGAACCAACAAGGATCAACACAACTCAACCAACCCCACACCATATTTAGAGTCATTGGCGAGTTGAAGCAGGATGGCGGATCAAAGATTCGACTACTCAAAAACAGCAGCGAAGAGCAGTTGGGAGCCAAGAGGCGCGTTGCAGCTGGAGCAGAAGATTGAAGACTCAGCAAAGGCAAGCAGTTGCAGTGTCGACAAAGGCTTCGACGAGGACGTCGAAGGAATAAGTGGGGGAGAATGTCACGGACAAACTTTGAAACAGGATGTTTGATGCAATGCTCATGTATGTCCGTGTCTTGTGGGTTTGTTCATACTCTGTACAGCAGGTTGAGGGACGGCCGAAGGCTAAGAGTCCCATTTGTGTGGGTTTGATGGCCACTTTAGGCTTGTAAATAAAGGTTGTGTCATGTGGACACTTGTGAGAGATTTTCGGTATGTAATGGACTATTTTCCCCTTTGTTGTGCAACTGTTCGGAGCTTGTTAAGTCTGTCTGTAATTTGTATTGTAAAAGAAGTGTTTCCTGGATTGTTTGCTTGTGAATCCCGAGTAAGGCGCTTTCTCTAACCCGTTTTCTCTTTTGTAGGTCCTAAGGGACCATGGGGAGGTTTCGGGGAGGCTGACCTTTGCGGACGGACACGCAAGGGTGCCGCACGACTTAAGCAAAACCAGCTAAGTCTGTGACAAGACGTCGGCCGAACCGATCCGACACGCCCACTCGGGCGCCTCCCCTGCCTCCTTTGGGCGCGTCTCGGACGGAGATATTCCTACAGATAAGAGAGAAAGGGTTGCTCAAGCCCCCCGTCCCGATGAGGAACCCGCGAGAACTCGCCGATCAGTCCAAATATTGCCGCTTCCACAGGCAGAACGGACACGACACCGAAGACTGTCACGAACTGAAGCGGCAGATTGAAGAGCTTGTCAGCAGGGGTCACCTTGGCCGATATGTCCACCACACCCGGTGGGTCCGGTGGAGCGACACATCGACGTCATCACCGAAGGGCCGGCGGCCGGGGGAACTAGCATGTCGGGAAGGAAGGCCTACGCCCGTTCCGCCACATCTGACGCCCCCCGACGCGCCCCCGACCCTGAGGTTGTCTTCCCTTCCAAAGACTCCCGGCGGCTGGAACACGATGACAGGTTGGTAATAACGGCTCGGATCGCCAACGCCCAGGTAAAGAGAATCATGGTTGATACAGGGAGCTCCGCCGACGTGCTCTACCTGGACGCCTTCCGGAGGATGGGGCTAGCCAAAGAATCCCTGAAGCCCATCTGCTCAGCACTCACGGGATTCACCGGCGATTCAATTTCTCCCATAGGGACTGTCACTCTGCCCCTGACTTTGGGGGGGCCGCCCAGAGCCAGGACGGTGATGTCCACCTTCTTGGTAGTAGACCTCCCCACCACCTACAACGCCATCCTTGGTCCCCCACCCTCAACAAAGTTAGAGTTGTGGTCTCCACCTACCATCAGACGGTGAAATTCCCTACCGACTCCGGGACAGGGGAAGTTCGAGGCAGCCCCCAGGAGTCCAGACGGTGCTACTTGGCGACGGTTTCGATGCGCAAAAGGGTTAACACCGGCCAACCTCTGGATGACCCGAGGGAAAGAAAGCGGCCGACCCAGCGCCCGGAACCGACAGCGCCCACTTATGATATTTCGTTGACTAAGGACCGATCGGATCGGACGGTCCAGGTCGGGTCGGATCTCCCCGAGCAGGAGCGGGAACAGCTTGTCGGCTTCCTTCAGGAGAATGCCGACGTCTTCGCCTGGTCACCATCCGACCTGACGGGCGTCAACCCAAGCACCGCCCAGCACCACTTGAATATTTCGCCCGACGCCCGGCCGATAAGGCAGAAGCCACGGCGCTAAGCCCCTGATAGGCAACTCACCGTCCGTGAAGAAGTGGAACGACTCTTAGTAGCTGGCTTCATTGAGGAAGCCCATTATCCGCAGTGGCTGTCTAATGTGGTGCTGGTGAAGAAATCTAATGGGAACTGGAGGATGTGCGTTGACTATACCAGCCTCAATCATGCATGCCCAAAAGACTGTTATCCCCTCCCAAGGATCGATCAGCTGGTCGACGCAACCGCCGGACATGCCCGCTTGTCGTTCATGGACGCCTTTTCCGGTTACAGCCAGATTAGAATGGCGCCCGAGGACCAAGAGCACACGGCTTTCATCACCGACCTGGGGACGTATTTCTATAAGGTCATGTCGTTCGGACTCAAAAACGCATGCGCCACCTATCAGAGAGCCGTTAACAAGATGTTCGCCGCACAAATCGGGCGGAACGTCGAGGTCTATGTCGACGACATGATTGTAAAAAGTCACAGGACGGCCGACCACCTCGCCGACCTGACTGAGGTATTCTCCACGCTCCGGAAGCATGGCCTACGCCTGAACCCAGCAAAGTGCATTTTCGGCGTGGACTCAGGGAAGTTCCTCGGATTCATCGTACACAAAAGAGGAATCGACGTGAACCCTGAGAAGGTGCAGGCGGTCATCGATATACAGGCCCCCCGGACAATCAAGGACTTGCAACAACTAAACGGAAGGCTGGCTGCCCTATCCCGATTCCTATCTCGATCAGGAGATCATTGCCTTCCCTTTTTCCGGGCGTTGAAGAACCCGAAGAACTTCCAATGGACGGCACAATGCGAGGAGGCTTTCGGGCAGGTCAAGCGATATTTAGCCCGCCTCCCTCGCCTGGCCTCGGTCCTTCCCAGCGAAAAACTCAACGTCTACCTAGTCGCTTCTCAATATGCGGTCAGCTCCGTCCTTATCAAAGAGGCCTATGGGAAACAACTACCGGTCTACTACGTCAGCCATGTCCTAAACGGACCCGAGGAGCGTTATCCGCCTATTGAGAGGCTCGCCCTGGCGCTCGTACTGGCGTCTCAGAAACTACGCCCTTACTTCCAGGCTCACCCAATCGAGGTAGTCACTGATCAACCACTCCGACAGATTCTATCTAAGTTTGACGTTGTAGGTCGGCTCCTCAAATGGTCGGTGGAACTCGGAGAATTCGACGTACACTACGTACCGAGAACAGCAATCAAGGCCCAGTCTGTGGCGGACTTCATTGCCGAGTTGGTCCAAGACGGAGACGAAAGCTCCAACCGGCCGGACGAGGCCTGGGATCTACACGTTGACGGCTCGGCAACCTTGAGTGGTGCGGGCGTAGGTTTGGTGCTCTCAGCCCCCGATGGGCGCTCGTTCGAGCATTCCCTCCGCCTTGGGTTTCAGGCAACCAACAATGAAGCCGAGTATGAGGCGCTCCTAGCGGGGCTCGAGCTGTCACTGGAAATGCAGGTGGACGCCATCCGTGTCTTCACCGACTCGCAGCTCGTGGCCGAGCAACTCGGCGGCGGATACGAAGCCAGGGAGACAACCATGATCAAATACCTGGCGGAGGTAAAAAACTTAACCTCGAAGTTCTCCCGCTTTACGATAACCAGGGTGCCGAGGAGCCAAAATCAAAAAGCCGACGAGTTGGCAAAACTGGTCTCGGGACCTGACCACGGGAATCACCCCGAGGTTGAGGAGCTCCCGTCCCGCGCCATCCCGATCGTGGCTATAACCTCCACCCAGGCGAGCCCCACGTGGGTGCAGGAGATGCTACTTTTCAAACGCAGCGGCATTCTGCCCGAGGACGAGGCCACGGCCCGGCGCATACGTCGAACCCAGGCGTGGTATTCCGAGATGAACGGACTGCTATACAAGAGATCCTTCTCCCGACCCCTGCTGCGATGCCTCGAGCCAGAGGAAGCCCGAGCAGTCCTGGCCGAGGTCCATGAGGGGATCTGCGGGGAGCACATCGCCGGTCGGACGCTGGCCTACAAAATCCTGCGTCAAGGGTACTACTGGCCCACCATGTCCCGAGACACAAGATCCTATGTGCAGCGGTGCGATCCATGCCAGAGGCACGCTCAAATGCCACGACAGCCAGCGGTCCCTCTGTCCCCCATCGACAGCACATGACCGTTTGCACAGTGGGGGTTGGACCTCCTCGGCCCCTTCCCACCGACCTCCGGCCAACGACGATACATCATCGTGGGCGTAGACTATTTCACCAAATGGGTAGAAGCCGAGCCGCTGGCCACGATCACGGAGCGGCAAGTGGAGAAATTCGTCTGGAAAAGCATCGTAACGCGGTTTGGCTTGCCCAAGGCCATCATCACCGACAACGGGGCTCAGTTTACTAGTACTCGGTTCCGCAAGTTTTGTGCGAGCCACGACATTCAGCTAAGGTTCAGCTCGATGGCCCACCCCCAGACGAACGGGTTGGCCGAGTTAACTAACCGGTCTATCCTAAGCGGACTTAGGAGATGGGTGTCGGCGGCCCAAACGACCTGGGTGGAGGAGCTTCCTAGTATCCTGTGGTCCTTACGGACCACCCCCAAAACTGCAACCGGGGAGTCTCCCTACAGCCTCTCGTTCGGGACAGAAGCCATCCTGCCCCCCGAGATAGCTCTGCCGACCCTGAGGACGGTAAACTACGACGAAGGGGCATCGACCCAGGGGTTGCGAGCAGGCCTCGACCTGCTCGAGGAGCAACGCGCCAACGCCCACCTGAAGGACCTCTCGTACAAAAGGGCCGTCGCTAGAATTCACAATAGGAGGGTGCGGCCTTGACCCATTAAACTAGGTGACCTAGTCCTGCGCAAGGCCGAAGTTAGCGATCCCGCCCGATCGCGGGGCAAGTTGGCCCCCAATTGGGAAGGACCCTATCAGGTGACCGAAGTCGTTAGGACCGGAGCCTACAGGCTCGCAACAGTAACGGGTCGCCCACTGCCAAGGACTTGGAACGTACAAAACCTCAAAAAATTCTTTCCATGAACCAGGACTTGGCCAAAATTGTATCAAGACATCAAGAGGCACGAGAACAACAAACTAAGAAGAAGGTAAAAGTTCTATTCATTGGAAAAGCTCGTTACATCGGTGGACAAAAACAAAACTTACAAGAAGCTCTTATTCCTCGGGGGCGTCCGGGGAGTCATCAAAAGGGACTTCGGCCGGCATATCGACCCCCATGTCCTCAGGAAAGGAGTCAAAGGGGTCCTCGGCAACCTCGGAGTCCGGATTGCGCGCCTTGAAACGTGCAAGGGCAATCCGGTACCCGTACTCATACGAGACCCGCCCGGTCCGAACAAGGCCCAGCTGGAAGCCCGAGGAACCCTTGTAGTCCTCGATTAGCTTCTTGTCCTTCTCCAGTCTCAGGCGGATCTCGACTTCGAGGTCTTCGGAGGCCTTCCGCGCCTCAGCACGCGACTCCTCCAGGCGGCGGATAAGCTCCAGCGAATCCGCCCTCGCCGAGCGAGCCTCGGCCACGGACGCCCTCAAGCGCGTCTGCAGCTCCGCATTGTTTCCTTCAGACGCCTCCAGCCGCGTTTGGAGCTCGACACCCCGCTCCGTTGACGCCTGGAGCTCGGTCCGAAGGCGCTCCACCTCCGCCTCCAAACCTAAGGCCCGCTGCTCGACCGCCGCGACCGCCTCGGGACCCGCCCCGGCACGGACCTCGTCCAGCTGCTTCCGGAGCTCAGCATTGCGGGCGCCCAGGGCGATGATGACTCGCCCCGCATCGCGAACGCGGTCCATCAGCGCCGCGGCATAGTGGTGGCCCTACAAACAAACAAGTCAGGACTAAACTTATACGGACGCATACAGAAGGATAAAACTTGACTTACCCACAGCAGTGACTTAGCAGACTTGCTAAGCAGGGTCTTGGAGGGCATGATATACAGATCTCGAGCTATGTCGGGGTGGAGGCCTCCGCGAATGAACCCCGTCGCGCATTCCCCGTCAGCCCACACCCGGCTGCCCCGGGTGAGGCCCTCCCAGCGGCCCACTAGCGGGTCGGCGGCCTTGCCGCGCGGGATTGCGCCTACCACCCGTGCAAGGTACGGTTCGTCCCCTCCCCCACTCGGGAAGCGGCAGAGCTCGCGAATGGTAGGCTGGCGAGGGGCCTCGGCCGTCGCCCCCTCGCTCGAGCAGGCCTCGCCCTCCCTTGGGCCCCCCGCGGAGCGATCCGTCGGAGCGCTTGCGACGTCCGCCACCTCGGCCGCGGCCACCTCGGGTTCCTTCCCTGAGGGCCCCCGCGCCCTCTTCCGAGGATGATCGGCCTCGACGACCACCGTGGCCTCCCGCGAACCAATCCCTGCCGCGGGCGATGAATGGGCCGACGAGGCGGACGAGACCTTCCCCCCGCGCAGCGCTTGGAGAACCACCATCTCTGCATAAAAAAGCCGAACAACGGTCTGCTAACACAGTAAGTCCATGAAAAGAAACCCTAAGACTACCCCTGAGAGCATACCTCGAGGCACCGGGCTTAGACCCGCCTCGACCAACCACTGCTCGGACATGTTCCGGATGGCTCTGGAGGCTGGAAGAATCTCTCTAAGCCTCCGGAGCCCTCGGCGCTCCTCGTCGTCCAAGACTGGAGCGGTGCTGTCTATTGGGTGCGCCCCCCAACGGACCTCGAACCCCTAGTCTCCCGAACGACTGACAAAAAAGAAGCGCCCCTTCCACCCCTTATTACTGGAAGGGGCTCCGCTCACTCGGAAGCCCGCTCGGGCGGACAGATAATAGCCGCCCGACCCCTTGGAATGGCGAAAACAAGAAAGGAAGAGGGGCCGGGTCGGGGTTATATTGGCATAATGGCATTCCCCCAGGAATGCCACCAGGTAACGCCATGAGTTCGGCACCAGCTGGGACGAGGAGATTCGCCACCAAGAAAGGCATGAAGCTATGACGGAGTGCAGGGGGAGGCGTAGCCCGGCCTCGAAGGCATCGATAGTAAGGGCAAAGCCCTCGGGAATCGGGTCATACGCCCGCTGACCGGGCTCAGGGATTAGAAGGACGAATTCCTCCGGGATGCTATAGAGATCCCGGAGACGACTCAAAGATGACTCACTCACGATAGAGTCGAGGTCATGCGGCCGCATTAGGGCCTCAAGGGCCCGGGCCGCCTTTTCGTCAGGGGACGAATTGGGATTCGACATAGCTGCCATGTCCCCGACTTTTGCCAAAGGAGAGGAAGAGGGGGAGGAGGAAGAGGACGCCATTCTTACTAACCTCTAGTAAGAAAAGAATGAACGTTCAAACACAAGCAAGACAATGGAGCCCGAAGCAGCGCGACAAAAGCAGATGAGGAAACCCCCCAAGGGCTACCCGCACGATATTTATACCCCGCCAAAAGCGTCGGCTCTTCCCCTCCCGAGATACGTCGCATCGGAACGACCAAACGTCACTCAACCATAAATACAGCTTGACAGGACGCCCAACAGGCACATTACACGTGGCGAGAGACAGGCGCGCGGCGTCGGTCTTCTTGAAAACAGGCGCTTCATGAAAAAGGCTCACCCCCCGGGCTACCGGGCAGGCCAAAGGCTACCTTGTCGCCCACGCCGTCGCCCACGTCGCAGCTCTTTGGCTGCAGTCGGTCCGACACCTCAGCGCGGCCCGCCCGCCTGCGTCGTGTCCCTCGGCCTCATGTCGCCTGAGGCCACACCAGCACGGCCTGCCCGCCTGCGTCGTGCCCCTCGGCCTCATGTCGCCCGAGGCCACACCAGCGTAGCCCGCCCGCCTGCATCGTGTCCCTCGGCCTCATGTCGCCCGAGGCCACACCAGCGCGGCCCGCCCGCCTGCGTCATGCCCCTCGGCCTCATGTCGCCCGAGGCCACACCAGCGCGGCCTGCTCGCCTGCGTCGTGCCCCTCGGCCTCATGTCGCCCGAGGCCACACCAGCGTGGTCCGCCCGCCTGCGTCGTGCCCCTCGGCCTCACATCGCCTGAGGTCACACCTGCGCGGCCACCGCATTCCCACCACATCACCTCAGATCCCCAATGGGGGGGGGGGGGGGGGGGGGGGGGGGAGTATGATGAGGATAGTAATTATGATAAGACCCCCGTAACGTCAGCCGACGCCCCGCGTCTCTGACGGGCTGACAACGCCTGGCCAGCATGGGCCGGAACACCAGCCGAGGCCCATTAACGATCGGTCAGACTCGCCTCCTCACGACACGCCAGCGGCAATGACAGACGTCATCAGGGGTACGACCCTGCTCCCAGCAAGCATGTGTATCCGGTAACACTCAAGCTCCTTATAAATACCCTCGCGTTCTAAGACACAGGAGGGAGGAAAAACACCCTAAAAACCACTCTTCTCCACATCACTAACTTGATCGTCGGAGGGGTCGAGCCGAGCTTCCGACCCGACCTGTGTGTAGGAACGAGGATGAGGCTTGTCGTCGGACTTACAGGCGTGGAGCCCTTTCCCGGAGGAAACGATGTCCCCTTTCCCCGGCCGAATCCATCAGCGGGTCGACGACCTCTACCGCCGCGAGGAACCACCCGGCAGATTCCCTCCATTCGGACCCAGGACAAGCCGCGACGGCCCCGAGGAAAGGGACTAAAATTCATCCATTTTTGAATTATGAATAAAGGGATTAAAATTGAATAAAGGGGGGGAAGAGTTCGCACGGGTGAGAAGGGCTAACAGTTGGAAAAATCCAAAATTAATCGGAGCTATCTCGTATATTTAACATTGCGATAAGTACTCTATTGATTGGATCGGGGCCTAATGGGCCGTCTTGGACCAGTGTTGTATGTGGAGGAGGTTCCTTAGATATTTGAGGCAACGGGTGTAACACCCAGAATTCCGTCATTGCTCCCAGGATTTAAATCATATGATAAATGAAATCGAAAATTTAGATGATTAAGTTCACGACTTTTGAATTATGAATAAAGGGATTAAAATTGATTTAGTAGAAGCCAGAATTCATCGGGTGAATAAAGGGATTAAGTTCACGACTTTTGAATTATGAATAAAGGGACTAAAATTCATCCATTTTTGAATTATGAATAAAGGGATTAAAATTGAATAAAGGGGGGGAAGAGTTCGCACGGGTGAGAAGGGCTAACAGTTGGAAAAATCCAAAATTAATCGGAGCTATCTCGTATATTTAACATTGCGATAAGTACTCTATTGATTGGATCGGGGCCTAATGGGCCGTCTTGGACCAGTGTTGTATGTGGAGGAGGTTCCTTAGATATTTGAGGCAACGGGTGTAACACCCAGAATTCCGTCATTGCTCCCGAATGGTAATGGATAATTCATCCAGAAAAGCTAGCATTTTTTGGTTTTTAAGTGGACAAAGATATCATTTTTTTAGCTTTGTTACTGATTTTTGGTGGGATTTAGTGTGAATCCACCCAAACTCAAGTGCACTAAAATGAATCGATCCGGATCAATCAAGTTCAATCTTCTCCCTTGTAGATCATTTCTCTTTTAATTTTTTTTCTTCCTTCTTTTTTAAGATAGATGAACCATCACTCATTCGTTATTCTTCCTCTGTCTCACACTTCTACAAAGAGGATAAAGAAGAGAGAGAAAAAAAAACAAGTCGGTTGACCTCAATCAATTAATAGATCTTTTTAAATGATTGAAATAAATGGATGAAGCAAGGATTTAATTGACCAAGTGTTATTGTATCTTGATTAAGAGAAAAAAGTATGACCTCTTTGTGTGACATAGAGGCTAACACTGCCTTGGGTATGCATCACCAATTGTATTAACAGTCATTGTACCATTTCAATGGTCTAAATGTCGCCTAAGAGACTATTAGACTATGTTACTAGCCACCACAATGGTAATTATGCCAACTTGATAATTGAAATCATCATCTTAAACTTAATTAGGTCACCTTCTTAGTGATAGTTATGCCACCTCGACAATCAAAATCATCACCCCATCGACAATTAGATCACGTTACCATCATCTCTATAGGCAATGATTCCACTACCTCGATAGTCACAACTACCACTCTAAATATAATTAGGTTATAACGCTCATCACCTGAATGATCGAAACTATCACTCTAAAGATGATTAATCACGTTACCTATCATCTTGATACCCACTCTAATTATCCCAACCATAAATGATTAGGGACTTAGGCTAGAATAAACTTTCTCTCATCATCATTATATTATTCTACATCCCAATATTCATCATACTCATTAGAGCAATCGAATCAAAAATCTACAATGACTACTCAAATCCACATCGGTCAATTAACATCCCGAGTTGAATCAATTAACCTGCTTCTATCTCAGGCTCGAGCTACGTCTTCAACTTCTCGTGCTGACAGATTTGAGGACAACACTTCCACCATACTCGTGCACCTTTTTGCGAACAAGTTTAATTTCGACTTCCTAAATGGAGTAGGACGACCATTTAATCAGTGAAGGACAGTTGGATCAGCCAGTTCGTCCGATTCGTATGAAGAATTGCTTGGTTGAACCCGGTTCAATTCGATAATTCGGATTCTATACGGGTTCTTCCTTAGGCGGTGGCTAACGAATGTGATGTTTGCCATAGGGTCGCTGTTCATCCATTGTTTCGTGGTCATCGTGATGGCGGCTAACAAGTGAATCATGTTGCAGAACCTGACGCCGTGTGTTGACTGATGTGATCGACGGATCCACCCAATCATCCGATCCGTCAATTTGCCAGTCAACGATTGATGCTGTACACTGTACCTTCTTCATGGCTCGTGTTCTCGTGCTAACTGGTAATTAGCTGAGCCCAGATATGAACAGCAGAGATTAGTGTAAGAACTCGGAATCATATATCAACAATTATACAATGAAGCAGATGTGAGAAAATTATAAAACAATTATATACAGAGTTCACGAGGTTCCATTAATATGAGGTTTAAAGAGATGATTTCCGTGAGAACCTGACAATCTTAACTTGCGTATATTTAATATAATTAACCTTGTTGCACAGGGTGAGCAATCTTAACTTTCCTGGAAATCCTCATTTCAGTCAAAGTGAGATCATCGTTAGGTGATACCTTGTTATCTCCTCATATATACAATATGGCGCCTGTTCGTTGACCAGAGAAAGTCTAACCCCTGGAAACCGCGAAGCCTTTTCCCCTCTGTGGTTGTAGCAAACAACCAGTTTCTAACCTTGCTTACGGCACAAGATCACAAACCAAGAACATCATTATTGAGATCTCAATCCCAAAAACCAACTCCGAAGATGATGAGCTTGGAGATTTCTTCCCGATCAAACCCATCATCCTGAAAGATAATTTACATCAGTAATCACATAATGATCGAAAAACGGGGAAAAAATATTTACGAACAAGAATCAATGAAGGTCTTCCAGATCACTTGCATGTCCTCTCCACCTTCTTGTCCTGGTAGGAGGAAGGTGCCACCACCAAACTCCTATCACTCATCCGCCTGTCATCCTTCTTCCTCTTCACCCATCTCCTCTGAGCCTTACCTTCTCCTTGCATTGTGGGCACCATGTACCACCATATCGAGGTGCAGCATATGGCAAACACTCTTCCAAACATCAACATGCAGAACAGTATCAGCACCATCACCAGAGGCCAATAGTAGCTTGGCCTCCAGTCGCTCCATGACCATCGTTTCTTCACCTCCCTCTCCGATACTGCAACCATCTCCTTGACGACTTCCTTCTCATCCTTAGAACCCACGAGCGGTATGACTTCCTTGAGGTCTTCATCGGCGGCATGAGCCACCGCCGGCGGCATCGGCTGCCGGCTCACATGATCGTTGTGTCTTAACAAGATCGGCACACACTCACTGGACTCCGAATACATGAACCAGACCGACGTCGACGCATCCTGCGGTCCAGCGTTCGCCATGATCTTGGCCCTTCGGTCCTCGAGGTCAGCAAGCACGGCGGCGAACTTGTCGATGCCTCGCGTCGAGTACGGGTTCTTCTTGTCGGCCTTCTTCTTCTTCGATGCCTTCGGCGACCATGACGTGTCGACTCTTTTGAGGCTTCTCAATCCACACAACATGGCTTAGGCAAGCGAACATGAAGGAGTTCTGAAACCTGATGGCATCTCGTGGCGTGTTTATATACATTTGACACATTTAATTATTTCTGTATCCTTTTCTTGGTCTGCAGAGAAGGAATTGATAAGTCAAACTTGGACACGGAATACAAAAGCAATTCTAAGAAGTTTCTGAAAACTACGTTTTCTTGCGATTGACTTTGTCGAGGGTTAGATGGGTTTCTTGGAGAAGCCGCCACGGAAAACTGGGTTTAAATCGATCCTTCTAACAAACTAATCGCATGTGACGGACTATTACAACGCCAAACTCACAAATCCAAATGGAAAGCGACAGTACAAATACCGTGCAGAATGTAGGAATACGTTAGCAATCGTTGCTTCGATGATGTTCATCCTATTTCTATTTTATAAATTCAATAATCTATGCGAATTTAATCGAATCAATTTTGTGACAATCAATTTTATTTTGATATGATAAGCAATCGAGATAATAACTAGATACAAGATCGACAAATTTTTCCTCGTAACCAAATGTCATCTCCATTTTATTTTGATATGATAAGCAATCGAGATAATAACTAGATACAAGATCGACAAATTTTTCCTCGTAACCAAATGTTCATCCTATTTTCACTTTTTTTTATTTTAAAATAAATGATGAAGATGAGATATTTTTTATTTTCTTTTATCAATACCCGTCTGCTTGTCTTGATATGTTTATTTTCTACAAAATTAGTAGGGGCCTCTTTAGTGCTGAGTTCTATATAAGGTACCATCCATTAGAAGGTTGTAAAGGATCCCTCCAAAAGAATATTTTCCTCCATCCTCACATTTCATTACAATGGCCTATATATTTTCATCCATTTTTTTATTGAAAACTAAAAGGGGTATCTTATCTATGACTTTTCCAGATTGTTCTCAAGTCTGACTACAAGTTCTCCCTATTACATGATAAAGAGTGAAAACTATCCAGGTATCTTCAATCGAGTTGGACCAAAGGATAATGTAATCATATCTTGATTTGGGTTTAGATGACTCCTAAAATTGATACATGATAATACTTGAATATGATAAACTCATACATGGCCCATTCCTGTGATGAATGTATTTTAAGGGGTATACAGATATATAAAATCATCAGGAAAAGAATATTTGGATTGAACAAACAAGATAAATAACACCACCATATTTACATTAATAAAGGTGCCCATAGTTAGATGATAAATTGATGGAATAGGTTTTCTGCCAATGACATTTGACTTTTTCTCACTACGATACAAGTGTTACTAATGAGCAAGTCATTTCTATTTTTCTAATTGATATAGACCTAGATTATCCTTTTTAATAACAATGCTCTAAAACTGCAATGTCAAATTCACAAAATTAGCATCTTGGAAGCTAATTATATTTCCTCTCCAGCTTAATTCCATGAACTAAGTTGGAAGAGTATAGAAGGATATTCATAGTCCTACTTTTGATTTATGAATAACAATACTCATTAAGCCTTTATTACACCATGTAAAATCAACAAGAACCATAGTCTGGGATTACTTTGGGAAGTTTTATGGACAAGAAAATGCAAGCAAATTGCTAGCTAAAAACAAGCACATGGGATGTTATATTGGTTTGCTCACAGTCAACTAATTTATTACAAAGAGACTGTTCTTAAAATGACTTGAGCTGTGGCTCTGCCTTGAATGACACTCCAAGCAAAGGTTGGAATCACTAGAAAACGTTGCTATCTTACCGCTTGATGCATGCTTCTATCCAGAAAACCAAAATTTTCCTGCTACATGTTCTAGATGCATCAATTATCTCATGGGCACTGTGTAAGTTACGAGCACTTGTCAAGGAAAAAGGAAGAATGCTTGCTATCATATCGTGGAAATTCTCTCTCTATTTTCTTTTCTAATATAAAACTAGATTCTATGTTAACGGGTTGGATGGAATGTTTACCATGGACACACAATACAGAGCCAAATCCGCTCCCAGACCGGATCGATCTGAAACCTTTATCCAACATTCGAACGGATCATTATCGAGTGAGATTGGTAGACCAAGTCATGGTTTTGTTAAGAGGTTTTTAAGAAGCGAATCAGACCAAATCGAGTCGAACCATTCCAAAAAGGAATAACCAAACACGAACCGATCAGCCAACAACCGGGTATGACTCATGAACCCAATCGGCTGTTTTGATTTGTGATGGGTTAGCATCGGATTAGATCGTTGTTTTCTATCTAATTGATTGAGTTTACCAAACGATCTAATTTCTAAGAACAAATTGAACGAGAACTGGATAAGCCAATGTGACTACCAAAATCAAGTCCCTAAGTCAAATTGTTTTTCTCTCCCGATCAGAATAGTTTACTTGAAACGTGGTGGGCTCGACGATAAGCCAATGTGACTTACGTAGAAATCTCGAATAAGCAACATGAAACCTGTCCCCGCGAGATGCAGAAGACCAGTGGCGGTTTTCAAATCGATCCAAAAACTACATTAAAAAAAGGAGAAAAAGACGAAATTGACTACCACTATTCTGAAACTAAGATCCACCACCTTGAAACGGGATGCGCAAGTCGGGCACCTCCTCACTCGATCCTAATCGCGAAAGCAAGCATCCAAAAAACAGCCACAGCGAAGGGCAGCCAAGCTGCACCAACCGAATTAAACACGCAAGAATGGTCCTATTTTTGTGTGAGAAAAAAAGCTCCGAGGAATTGGGCACACTTCTCATCGGGAGAAATGGCGGAATAGTTCTCGCAAACGTCACCAATCTACGAAAAAACAGTAATCATGCGAAGGACGGGGGCGCAGGATCTGCTAATCTTTGCGATCGGATCAAATCTTGTTCGATCCATCTACGCAAAAAAGAGGGAGCAAACAGAGAAATGGATTGGGGGAAAATGGGAGTTTAGTTTCGA
>CM017191.1:11008553-11073553 GCA_004837865.1 Musa balbisiana | reverse complement strand
TATAAATTATCCAGATTGAGCGTAGCATACCTTTATACATAGATTTATAAAAGAATACTTTTTTTATTAAATTTTGTGTCTCCTACTCTTGTGAGATTTTTCAAGTCGTTGAGTTTATTTATGTGTTTGTGTCCATGCTTCATAGGCTTCAAGTTTTTATCCTGAATTAGAAACTATCGAGGCTTGAAATTTTAGGAAGCTTTTGCTGGCTTCAATACAATAAGCTAAAGACGAGAATAACTAACTGAAAGTATATAATTGTTCTGTTAACTTTTGTCAGAAACATAAGGGCTCAAGAGGAATTGTAGCTAAATATTGCATTAATGCACTTTTGTGTGTAAAACTTGATTGTATCAATGTTCTCCACCTGGTATTATGGGAAAGATACGTGGAATTTGTTTGTATTGGAGATCTGATTAAGCTAATAGGGGTTCCACAGTTTTGCAAGATATTGCTGGACATAGGTGTGATTTATATAATGATTTGTTAGTCTTTATTCTAGGTTATTAATAAACTCATTAACAACAATAACAATCTGTCATGTGCCATCTTTCTGGGTTGGCTACATTGATTATTTTCTCACCATTGTGAACGTATCATTTAATTTATGTCAGTAAAGTATTTTCATGTTGGGGATCATAAAGAAGTTGCTAGTGCACTATTTTTTTTCCTAACTGGGAACATGATCACAATTTACCTTTTTTAATTATTGCAGGGAACACCAGTTAATATAATTATAGGTTCTCATGTATGGGTTGAAGATCCAGCAGTAGCTTGGATTGATGGACATGTCGCTAAGATTACTGGTGGAAATGCTGAGGTTCAAACTTCTAATGGGAAAACGGTAAATTGATTGCTACTGCTTAACTCCAGTTCCATTTAAGCATTATGATTGGTAGATAAATTGACCTAGATATATGGCGTTAAGCTGATGAGATTCCATATCACCTGATACTTTGGTAATCTGTTTAGCTGAACATAATTGATGTGGAGTTTGAACATGGATGATTCATTTACCCACAAACTTCTGTAAACAACATGACTCATTCCTTCTTCCTGACAAACTTCATTAACTTACGGAAGTTCCAAAGCAAATCAATGCAGTTTCATATTCATACTTGTGAGGTTATCTATTATATATTTTGTACCTACTTTCCTCCTTTCTTATTATTTTGGGAATTGACTTGAAGGCAGTTCTCGTTCCACCTCTCCAATGGATGCTTTGAATCTAAAAATGACCTATCAGTAAACTTTAATGTAACTACTTTTGCCTCTTTGAGGTTCCCTGTAAGTTCCACTATTAAGAATGGAGGGAGATGATGTGATGATACATGTATTAGATTTGATCTGAATGTTTGACTTCACAACTCATCAAACTTAACCCCTACGGTGGTGACCACAGTTGAGAAATATCCAGTCTTATTCTTGGGGAATTGGTTTAACTATAAAACTGCACGAAGGGGTGAAATCATTTCTCAGGTTAGCTAATTTGTGATTCCGGGTGATTTCTAAATCTTGTTCTTTTGTTAATTATATTGGATTTAATTCCTTTTTCCAAGCTTTTATCCCAACAACTACTACAAGTTATCCTGATAGATACATTTTTAGTCTATTTTATTATTATCCTGAAATCATTTCACAAGTTATCCTGACCACAAATAGGTGAACAAGTTTTAGTGCATTGTATTTGGCATCA
Organism: Musa balbisiana; assembly: GCA_004837865.1. Classification (NCBI taxonomy): domain Eukaryota; kingdom Viridiplantae; phylum Streptophyta; class Magnoliopsida; order Zingiberales; family Musaceae; genus Musa; species Musa balbisiana. The sequence continues at coordinate 11,071,857 of CM017191.1, read as the reverse complement.
AAAAATCTAATTGATATATAATCTAGATTTTTCATCTTTTAGTTTATATCTATGTAATAATACGCTGAACAAGTCACAGGTGTATGGCTGGCATTAGGTTTGTATGTCTTCCATTTGTTTATACCTAATTCTTGACTTTCCAAATTTTGCTGCTAATGTTACATTTGCTGTTTAGCAGTTTTGTGGAACCTAGGGCATATTGTTAACATGCTATATAGTTTGAAAGAATGGTTACATGAAATAACTATTCTCCCTTGGATATCTACAAGCAGAGCATCTATTACAGATTACCATTATTTTATTTTATTACTATGTTTTTTGGCTTACCACTGGTGATGCTTAGGCTGAAAACATTATTTCCAATGTTTTGCTTGTTGAATCTACTGAAATATAGGACTGATATATTTTTTCTTATTAGGTGCAAGAGGTGTTAATCCCATAACCTTGTTAGTACTTCGTGATTTGCTACTGTCCTTAGAGAACACTTTGTTTTTACAAAAATGTGGTTCTGATTTGCCTATTGACTGACTAGTTGTTCCTTGATATGCCCCATAGCTAGGCCTTGTTCTAGAGAGGTTTATGAAACATTACCTTAATTTTGAGTCTTTTTATACAATCATAGAAGTTCTTTAATAAAGAGAAGTGACACTATCATTGTGGCGCCATTGTTCAACATATTAGGAAATTTAGGAGTGACATCACATACGCAGCGGAAGAACAGAAAACAAAAATCCCGGATTTCCACAGAAAAATAGTCTTTTGTCATTGTGGGAAGATTAGTGCGTAAAAACCCGCAAAACCGAAAAACCACCCATGTTAAGAGATGTGTGTTATCTAGGGAGATCGTATATCTCTGAATTCTTGTAGATCTGTGGGAGAGGATGAAAGAAGTTAATTGTCCTCCTCTTTAGTGGTGATCCATGCGATCGGGGCTGCAAAGACGCTCCTCAAATCGTTGCTCAAATCTTCTCGTTGCATGCACCACGCAATTAAGAAAGGGCTAACCCTTCTTGTTGTCCACACGTCTCAAATAAAGGCTGCAGGTTGATGAGGAGAGGGGGAGAAGAGAATAGGAGGTGACAGCAAAAAAAGTCTTGCCTATGACCCTTTGGTTTCCTTATATTTATAGAGGTCCCCTATCAACTTAACCATAATGGATCTTGCCCTATTGGGTATTAGATCTCCATCTAACTACCCAAGCCTTTTAAATTAATGGGTCTCTACCAAATAATCTATCATTGACTCTTATTGGATCTCATCCATAGGATCCAATAATTCAAGGGCTTATTGGATATCCAATAAGTTAGGGGCTCCAGCGGATATCTCATATTCAAACTTCTACTCGTCGTAATACCTACCATATGTGTGTGACCCTCTAGGCCCAATATCGAGCCGGTCGTGAATCATCCTTGTTAGAACTCCTTCTGGCTCAGTGAATTATTATCTCCATAATAATTCACTCGACTCATCGATTGCGGACGTATTAGGTCACTATGCTGCAGTCCCAAACAATACAGGAGAATCCAATCCATTGGACCTGTTTGTCGTCAATTACTATGTATCTATAGTCCCTCATCTATCTAATATCCTAGAGACCGTATACCGGGTATGGTGTTGTTAGTCTCATATGATTTTTACTTATGTCTCACTTTAATCGGATTCTCCCGAAGAACTCTTTCTCTCTCAATCCAAATGACCTTAACTAGGGATTTGCCTGAGCAAAAACAAATGAGATATTCCTCTCATGACACCAATAGTGGATAATCCTCTATTGACACTTAATAATCCTCGTAAGGTTGACTACTACTCCCAATGATTGGTTGTGCTAGATCTGAAACTTCCAGATCTATAAGTTTGGTATCAGAGAGTGAAGTATTCATACAGGACATCCTTGGTGTCTCAAGTCTAAGGATCAGATACACCACTAGGACTACGGAATCGCTGTCTGACAATAAGACATCATCAACCATCCAGTATTCCGTAAGCGGATTAATCAGTGAACTTATTCTCCAATGAGCACCTGTGTGGTATCCTTAGTGTTCCCACACGAGCAGCTATGAGATCAGCTGCTTCTATCATATGAACGAGTATATAACATACTAGTCTATTCGGTCATCTCAATGTCTTTATCGAGTGACCTATGATCGAGATTATTTAGGGTCTGTGTTTAAAGGCGAATCAATCTTATTATTATGATCTCATCATGATCTGATTCCCATTGCACAAATCTATGGACATCACAATATATGTAGTATGAAAGATAAAGTGATAAAATGTCAAATAATATAATAAGCAAAAAGAGTGTATGTCATGTCACACGTATCATCACTCATGTGATTGGCTTGCAGGACACCTATGACTAGCACAACATACTTTCTAGAATAATTCTAGAGATTCTCAATTTGTGGCAAACATTGGAATTATTTTGATATCACATTTAAACTATCAGGGAGGTAACATTTAGGTCATGCTCACTGTAAAATGCATTTTATGAATAATAGTTTCTAGGGGCAAAACCATGCTGGTTTTGAGCTTGTTGTGATCCCCTATCAATTACTGGAATCCAATCAGAATGCCCAGATGTGTTATTACATCCTTGATGCAACATGAGACCTGTGACAATGCCCAGGTGACTGGTACATACCTGACCGCTATGTCTCCATATAGTCATTGTGACAATCCAGCAAAAGCATATTATTTCTGTTCTAATTCATGTGATGTTTGCAAGTGGTTTATTATGGTCCTTGCTTTGATTTATTTGCACATTTGTTGCTCATCTTTAAATGGCACAAAAATGATATTTTATCATAATTGGATGAAGTACTAAAGACCAATGGCCACTTCACTTGGCAACACTAGTAAAATCATTTGGTCCTTGATGCTTTTTGTTGGTCTAGGATGTCAACCTTTTGATTACTTTAAAGGAAGTAATTACTAGCCGAACTTGAAATGTATTGTCTTCTCATTGGTTTTTTTTGCCGTTCTCATTGCTTTTTGATTTGCAGTATGAGTCATGTGCAAACAAACAGCAGCTGATTCACTTGATCATGTCTAGTTTTTCTTAAATCTTGTAAAGAGTAGTAGTAGTATTCATTTTTTACACTTTTGAAGTCCCTGAATTAAAGATTGCTGTAATTTTGGTGCATGCATTTGTAGTTTTAATCCTTTATATATTTTAAATGTTAAATTACTGGGACCATATATTCTATGCATTGTGCACTGATGGTGATTCATTAGGTTGTTGCCAATCTGTCAAAAGTATATCCCAAAGATATGGAAGCCCCTGCTGGAGGGGTTGATGACATGACAAAGCTCTCTTATCTGCATGAGCCTGGAGTTCTGCAGAATTTGGCAGCCAGATACCAACTGAATGAAATTTATGTAAGCTGCACATCATTTATCATCCAAGTTACAGTTCAGAACATATGCTCTTTTTGAAACAATGTTCTGATGTGACATGTATTTCTGTGGCAGACTTACACAGGAAATATTCTGATTGCCATAAATCCATTTCAAAGGTTGCCCCATCTATATGATTCTCACATGATGACACAATATAAAGGAGCTCCCTTGGGTGAGCTAAGTCCTCATGTGTTTGCAGTGGCAGATGTAGCATACAGGTTTATCACTTTTGCATACAAGATTATTTTTCCTCTAAATTCACAAATTTACTCCAAGCTGCCTATATGAAACAGGGCAATGATAAATGAGGGGAAAAGCAATTCCATTTTGGTTAGTGGTGAAAGTGGTGCAGGTAAAACTGAGACAACAAAGATGCTTATGCGCTATCTTGCTTATTTGGGTGGGCGTGCTGCTACTGAAGGGCGAACGGTAGAGCAACAAGTACTCGAAGTAAGTTGAGAATCTCTGGCAATTAGTAAGCACAGTTCAACTGGAGCTTCTGTGGTAGTCCATGCGCATGTTCTTTTTCTGAGTGTTTGATAAGTGACTGTTTTTCCAGTCAAACCCAGTTCTTGAAGCATTTGGAAATGCAAAAACTGTCAGAAATAACAACTCCAGGTATTGAACAAGAAGATTTTGATGTAAAATTAAATGTTACCGTACAACATTATAGTCTTTATGAGCATCTGTGTTAATTCATACATTTTTAAATACATGCAGTCGTTTCGGCAAGTTTGTTGAGATCCAGTTTAATAGGCAAGGTAAAATATCAGGTGCTGCCATCCGTACCTACCTTCTTGAGAGGTCCCGAGTTTGCCAGATTTCTGATCCAGAGCGTAACTACCACTGCTTTTACCTTCTATGTGCTGCACCACAAGAGGTGTCGCTTTTTCTGGGAATTATTGTCTGCAATTTATGTATTATGATGCTTAATGGAGAAACATCTTTTAATCTTAACATTCATTATGTGAACTTTTCTGTAGTTTCTGTAACTAATTTCTGTATCACCTTGCAGATAGTTGAAAAGTATAAGTTAGGAAAACCAAGTTCATTTCATTATCTTAACCAATCAAATTGCTATGAATTGGTTGGTGTGAGTGATGCCCATGACTATTTGGCCACCAGGAGGGCTATGGATATTGTCGGAATCAGTGCACAAGAACAGGTAAAGATTAACTTTTTGTTAAGCATGATTTGAATTTTGAACTACCAGAGAGACCAATATGTATTGACCAGTATCTTATGGTCTAACCAAGTACCGGTATCAGAATGCCTAACTTGGTGCCACTTGATATTACTGCCCATTTCCATTTGTATTGTTTTTAAGTGGTACTGGGTTTTGTAGATTGGCATACTGCTTGGTATTTCAATACCAAACCAGTCCGACAACTAATCGGAATCAATATAGACCGGTATATAAAAAACCTTGACTAAAATTATGTTTGAATTTTTCATCTGTTGGATCCTTTTGCCAGGATGCAATTTTCAGGGTTGTTGCAGGCATTCTTCATCTTGGAAATATTGATTTTACTAAGGGACAAGAAATAGATTCGTCAGTTTTAAAAGATGACAAATCTAAGTTTCATCTCAAGATGACTGCGGAGCTTCTCATGTGAAGTCCACATTCCCATTCCCTATTCCTGTTGCTTTTAGATGCTGCTACTTAAGGTTTTGAAGGTATCATGTTTCAGGTGTGATTCTGAGGCTTTGGAAGATGCTCTGTGTAAGCGTGTGATGATAACACCTGAAGAAGTTATTAAGAGACCACTTGATCCTCATGCTGCAACCATAAGCAGGGATGGCTTGGCTAAAACTATATATTCTCGCTTATTTGATTGGTAAAGTACTATCTCATGACCCAATCTCATACTTCTTTAAAGTTGCTTCAAGCATTAATGATATAGTCAGTTAGTAACCACCAAATGATGAATCTTGAAGAAATTTGTTTCATTAAACAACAGGATTGTTGATAAAATAAATGTCTCAATTGGACAAGATCCAACTTCTAAGTCACTGATTGGGGTCCTAGACATCTATGGTTTTGAAAGTTTCAAGACAAACAGGTAATAATTAACAAATAGAGGATTTCGTTCATATTGTGTCACATAATATTTAACTTTATCCCTGACGCTATCATCTTCTATAATTTACCTTCATTGTTTTGCAGTTTTGAGCAGTTTTGCATCAATTTCACAAATGAGAAACTACAGCAGCATTTTAACCAGGTAATTGCTTCTTAAATGATACATTCATTCTTTTCTCTAGGCTGACAAAAAGTTAAGCTAGGAACCAAGATTTCACTTTAGAGGATGCAATATGTAGGTCCCAAAGGTCCCAATTTAGTACAACCCCATACCTTTCCGGCATTAGAAAATTAAAAACGTGCTCCAAATGGTTAATTTAACTATTAAGTTAATTGCAAATTGTTCTTTCAGCATGTTTTCAAGATGGAGCAGGAAGAGTACACGAAAGAAGAAATAGATTGGAGCTACATTGAATTTGTTGATAACCAAGATGTCCTGGATCTTATTGAGAAGGTTTTTTTTTCATTTATTTGTACTTGCACATGATTTGTGAATGTTCTATATAGTCTTGTTTTTCCTTGCTTGCACTTCCCCTGGACATGTTAATCAATATCCATCATTCACAAATTTGTGTGGCTTGTGTATACTGTATATGCCTATTAACTTTTGATAATGTGCAGATATTGATCAATAATGTTCTAACAGTGACTGGTAGTTTCCATGTTCTATTTAGTCCATGTATCATGCATGGTGATGGTAAATTGTAGAATAGGAGTGATGTTGATGCATTAGCATCATAGTCGTGATATTGTGGGATGACATAAAACAACCTAAGATGGGGACTTATAGCCCAATCTCGTTTGTGGCTCATGTTAAGAAAAGTTTCACTCTAGGTAGCATTAACAAAACAGTAAACATCCTAAATAGAAACATCAAATTGAGTTCTCATATTTATTAACAGACTATAATAATGACCAGATGTTTGTCACTCTAAAATGGTCAAAACAGTTGTGTGTTCTGTTCCATTCCCAGCATTCAGAATTATGTACTTCAAGAGCCTCGGAGTCAACCTACAGTTCCAAGAGTTTGCTCTAGCTACAAGTAGCACAGCTATGTTTAATGAAAGGATGCTCTATTTTTTCTTTGAGCACAGTAAACATATGTAATAGATGGTGTTGTTATATTATAAGAGATTGAGGGAGTGAACTTAGTTAGCAAAAATAGTTTAGTAGATTTTCTGAGATTATTTTCTAAGATTACATGTTATGACCTTTTGTTTATTAAGTATTAAACAATATAGACCATATTGGATAATACAACAAACATATTCTCTTTAGAGATCTTCCCTGACTGTAAAAGTATTCTGGTATCTCTTTCGCAAAGATGTATGGCAATCTTTATGCATTTTCACAATGGCCATGCTAAATGAAAATTTATTTTCATGATATAGTCAAGATAATCTATGTAGTTGACCCTAAATAGTTGGACCATTATGGCTTGTTGTCATTGAAGGAACTTTTATGTAATACTCCACAGCGGAAAATAATCTATGTAGTTGACCCTAAATAGTTGGACCATTATGGCTTGTTGTCATTGAAGGAACTTTTATGTAATACTCCACAGCGGAAAATAATCTATGTAGTTGACCCTAAATAGTTGGACCATTATGGCTTGTTGTCATTGAAGGAACTTTTATGTAATACTCCACAGCGGAAAATAATCTATGTAGTTGACCCTAAATAGTTGGACCATTATGGCTTGTTGTCATTGAAGGAACTTTTATGTAATACTCCACAGCGGAAAATAATCTATGTAGTTGACCCTAAATAGTTGGACCATTATGGCTTGTTGTCATTGAAGGAACTTTTATGTAATACTCCACAGCGGAAAATAATCTATGTAGTTGACCCTAAATAGTTGGACCATTATGGCTTGTTGTCATTGAAGGAACTTTTAGAGATCTTCCCTGACTGTAAAAGTATTCTGGTATCTCTTTCGCAAAGATGTATGGCAATCTTTATGCATTTTCACAATGGCCATGCTAAATGAAAATTTATTTTCATGATATAGTCAAGAACAGGAAGATGAGTCTAGTACCCAATAGTATTTATTAATGTGAATAATAGCAACAATGAGGCCTTTATATGTTTTTGCACGTTAAGAAACTTTTATGTAATACTCCACAGCGGAAAATAATCTATGTAGTTGACCCTAAATAGTTGGACCATTATGGCTTGTTGTCATTGAAGGAACTTTTATGGAAACTGTTTGTGCTAATAACTAAGGCTGCTATTTTCTTATACAGAAACCTGGAGGTATCATTGCACTCCTAGATGAAGCATGGTATGGTCTTATTCTCTTTTCTGTTCATGTTCTTTTCAATAAAATACTATTTTTTGGTGTGAGACATAAATTTTTATGGATTTTTAGAATGGACAACTTATTGTTTGATGTTAACAACCCTTTTGCCAACAGTATGTTTCCAAAATCAACACATGAAACCTTCGCGCAAAAGCTTTACCAGACATTTAAAACACACAAGCGCTTCATCAAGCCCAAGCTTTCTCGCACTGATTTTTCTATAGGCCATTATGCTGGCGAGGTTGGATTTCTTGATTTAGCTGAAAATAGTTTTAAGCATTAAGATTTATTTTTGTGTTTGTATTCTGTTATTAGGTTTTATATCAGTCTGACCAGTTCCTGGACAAAAATAAGGATTATGTTGTGGCGGAACACCAAGATTTGTTGAGCGCATCAAAATGCTCATTTGTTTCAGGCCTTTTTCCTTCTTTACCTGAGGAGACATCCAAGTCTTCTAAATTTTCATCCATTGGTTCTCGATTTAAGGTGTATACTTATCTTCCTCAGTTGTTGAAATATTAGGATTATCCTTTTTTCATTCTGGAGAACAATTTGGGGCCTCTCTTTTTCTGTAAAATATGCATCTAATTCCAGTTTGAAAATTTTGCTGCAGCTGCAATTACAGGCCTTGATGGAGACATTAAATTCCACAGAACCCCATTACATTAGATGCGTGAAGCCGAACAATCTTCTAAAACCTGCCGTATTTGAGAATCTCAATGTCATGCAACAATTACGCTGTGGTGTGAGTATTTTTTGGACATTTGCAATGGTCCAAGCAGAGTTGTTATTTTATATAGTAAGCAAGTCTAAATTCTATCATTGTTATTCTTTTTGGGTGTCATTAGGGTGTTCTTGAGGCCATCAGAATTAGCTGTGCTGGATATCCTACTCGTCGTATATTCTATGAATTTTTACACCGTTTTGGTGTTCTTGCTCCAGAAATTTTGGAGGGGAAGTAAGTTCGCATTGTCTTTCATTATGATGGTCTACATGTGTTCTTTATAGTTATTTATTAGATTTCATGACTTTCATTGTATGAGGAGCTTTTCTATATGCTTTTTGAACAGCAATGATGAAAAGATAGCTTGTGGGAAGATTCTAGAACTGAAGGGGTTAATAGGTTTCCAGGTGATCGCTAACCCTGTTTTTCAGCTTAGCATTTTACATGGTGAATTTATTGTGCTTTTGAATGGCCTTGTAAAAAGATGATTTCTGTAATCTTTCTAGTACTATATTTTAAAGCCATTTAGCACTATTGATGGCTTGACTAAACCTGTCACTGTAAATTTACATGGCAAAAGCCACCTTCCTATTGAATGAGCTTGTATCATGAATTTACTTGCAAGTAACTACTGTTCAGGAAGTAATCTGTTGCCATTGCTTTAAATTTGTTGATCACTTGTAGACGTGCATTTTTTAATTTTTGACCATTGAAAGAAACATTTTAAGATGCATGAGGTTTTATACTGCTTCTTGATTTCGCAGATAGGCAAAACAAAAGTTTTCCTTAGAGCTGGTCAGATGGCGGAGTTAGATGCTCGACGAGCTGAAGTGCTTAACAGTGCTGCAAAATCTATTCAAAATCAAATACGAACTCATATTTTGCGGAAACGATTTATTGCTTTACGGAAATCTACCATTCTTGTGCAGTCACTATGGAGAAGTTTGTTTCACTTTAATTACTGTTGCTGTGTAATCTTTGGTTCTTTACTCGTCTAACATGCTTGTGTTTCTAGGAAAGCTGGCTTTTAAGTTGTTTGAATGCATGAGAAGAGAAAATGCTGCAATAAAAGTTCAGAAAAATTTGCGTCGATACAAGGCTAGGAAGGCTTATACACAGTTGAAATTCTCAGTTATTGCCCTGCAAACTGGTTTTAGATTTTTGGCTGCTCGGAATGAGTTTAGGTTTAAGAAGCAAACTAAGGCAGCGACTGTTATTCAGGTCAAAACTTCTTTTCTCTTCTTACAGAATTAATGACTTTGTTCACAGTTTGACATTCTTTGAAACTTCAATCTTACATATATATATAATATCTTTTCTTCTTTTCTTCTATTTGCAGGCCCGTTGGCGTTGTTATAGAGCTCATTCATACCATAAGAAGCTAAAGAGGGCATTGATTGTCACCCAGTGCCGATGGAGAGGAAGGGTTGCAAGGAAAGAGCTTAGGAAGCTCAAAATGGTTGGTATTCTTATGATATAACATTATTTATAGAGGTTGATGCGCACAAGAACAGGTGATGAAACTGCATACTTCTTTTGCTTTCCTCTTCTTTTATCTTTATGTGTGCTAGTAAAAAGTCTTGCAAATATTCTAACAATCGATAGGAAGACTACATTAATATTTTTCACATACTTTCTTGATTGTGGGCACTTTTCTGTGAAGAAGGTTTGTTTGTTATAAGAAATATTCGATTTTCTTGTTTTGATGGAGCTTGCTAACACATATGTTCACTCCTTTGGTACAATCACACAAATGAGCAAGGAAAAAATTACTTACTTTCCTTGTTATTGAGGGGTGTGCACAAATGTATAGAGGGACTGCAAGCACTTGAACGGCAAAGCTTTTGATATTACATATATTTACTAATAGGATCAATTGTACAGATAAGCATAAAAACCCTTTGTAGATTTTCTGGGGAACTCGTTGATTTGTGATATTTTTAAAGGATAGTTCGTCTTAGCTTTGATACTTGAAGTCTTGAACAAAGGAAGAAAATGGTACGCCAGTATCTATTAGGTTCAAATTGTATGGATACACATTGAAACCTGTTCTAGATTTTTAAGGGCATTCATCGGTTGGTGGTAGGTTGCCTTTTTTGATACTCAGACAAAGAAAATAAAGGAAAACCTAGCATGAAGCTCCTATCACTGCAGAAACCGAGGGGAGTAAGCAACTTACCAGCCAAGTGGGAAGTCTGTTTCCTTTCATGTGTGCAAAAGAAAAAGAAAGAAAATTTTTGAGTTTAATTAAAAAGTCTTCATTTGCAGGATGAATGAAAGAGAAGTTTAAAGAGAAAAAAGAAAATAGGTAAATAAATGATTTACCTAGTAGAAGGCTTATTTTTACCATTAAGGAATCACTGCCAAATGACTGAATCAAAACTTAGATCATGTCTCTATCGAAGGACTAGCAGGCCTATCTGATGTGAACACTTATGGCTTAAGAACCCACCATAATCAAACTGTAGGTTGTAGCTCAATATTATTGTTCTCAAAAGATGATAGTCAGAATTAACATATACCTGAAGTTTCTAGCAAATAAGAAAGGAAAAGTTGTATTCAACTGAAAAAATTTATGAACCCTTCATTAGTGTATGGTCTTTTTCCTTGATGGACTTTGTTTCAGAGGTTCATGTCAAGTTGTCATTGGTGTTCATATCAGAATTTTTTTCATCTTCAGTTAATGTATGGAAGGTCACAATCTTTGTTTTCTTGCCATTTCTTGTGTTAAGTTGGTTCACATTTTTGGCATACAGATTACACATATTTCCATTGAGCTAGTCCAAGGCATTAGGTAAATGTACATTATGTTTATAAAACTGATTCAGTCAACTCAAATTTGTTGAACGCCTGCATACTGTCTAGTCATAAACATGTGAATCCATTGTATATATATATGTGTGTGTGTGTGAAAAAATAAAAAAAAGAGGCATCGTTTCTTCTCCCCACATGGGGAGAAGAGGCGGTTTCTTCTCCCGCGTGGGGAGAAGAAACGCCTCGCAACATCGCCTCATTTCTTCTCCCCGCATTGGGAACGGTTTCTTCTCCCGTCGAGGCTTCTTCTCTCCGCGCGGATGAGGAGAAGTCACTGACGATGCCAAGGCCTCGTCGCCTCAGATGAGGAGGCGACATCTCATCTGTGGTGTCCAGCGAGGGAGGGCGACGATGGATCGAGATCTTCGAGGGAGAGCGGCGTCGAATCTCCATGTTCTCCCTTTTTTTCTCTCTCTTCTTCCTTCTCCTTTGGCTATATTGTCCGCTACAGTAACGGGGCGGAAATAACCCCAATCAATGGTACCACCCGATAGCGGGTGGTCCGCGTACTAGTCTGCTGGTGGACTGGTACTTATCGCTTGGTATGGGCGGTATCATTCAAAATTAAAATCATTGGGAAGAATTATCTTGAGACTTCACATTCTACAAAGATGATGCAACCATGAATACATCCAAAATTTAGTGTTGGTTGTATTAACTCCAACATAACATTTTGCATTTGTTTGATTCATTTAGTTTATGATAAAATAGCTCCAACTGATTATTGATTTCATGTGCACACCTTAAACATGTCATAATACACACATGATTCTCTTCAAGTTTCTTAATAATCCCCATGTCATACTCTTTTGTATGTTTGACATCCACAGATATTCACTTCCTGAGGAACTTAGTTAAGTTGTAACTCTTTGCAACTAGATGTGATCATCACCAATTTCAAATTATAATATGATAAAGCTAGGACCTCTTGAAAAATCCCAACAATCCTCTAAGTTGAATAAAAAATTAAAGAACCAATATTACTTTTAATCACAACTATCACTATTTTGTCTTTGTTTAGCCCTGGCCATTGAAAGAAATTTAATTAACTTCTTGCCCTTTGAATCCTTTTTACTACTTCCATCTTTCTAAAGTAATAGGATTTTTTTTCAGATACCAAGCTTCTCATCTACATAGATTGCTTTTCTATTAAAGTTGGCATTTAAATTAATGCACTGATTTCTTTTCTAATTTTCTAGCAACAGTTGTTTGCCTTATTTTACGGAGAAGTTTCTAACAAATGTCATGTGTGATATTCTAGATAGTCATTCCAAATTTAGTTTCACATTATTTACCAACAGGGCATGTCCTACTTAGTGCAAGGAATGATGTCCTTAGATGTCAGATTATCTAGAGAAGAGACCCGATTTATTTTTGCCTAATGTAAATCAATTAGCTTCAAATACCTTGATCTCTCTATGTTCTCCTCCTATTGCATTTTACGTATCTATTTAATATCCTTAATGGAACCTCCTGTAAGTCGATCTGTTTAAAACCTGATAAGACCCTAGGGTTTTATCATGGAAGAAAGGAGAGAAAAGGGGATGATCACTTCGAGGGGATTGGCCTCCTTAATCATTTCGAGGGGATGAGCCTCCTAGGGTTTGTCAAAAGACTGGAATAATATTTCATTGATTGGTGAAAAGAAACAGATACATGCTTATTTATATAGTTCTACCCAGAGTCCACCAGGACTTGGACTCTTAATAATAAATAAATATTAAATAAATCCCTATCCAAATCTTACTAAACTAAACAAACTCAATAAAATATTATTCAAAAGCTCATAAAATAAAGAGATCCTAACAATTCCTCCCCCTTTAAATTAGCCTTGCCCTCAAGGCTGAGTAGCATCAAACTCAGGGAACTTCTCTTTCAGCACTTCAATGACAGGGTATCTGCGACGCATTATAACTTATTAATCAAGTAAGTACGGTCTCCACTTCTTGATAGTGTAAGCAATAGGTCAGCCTTTCGGTGTAGTAGTCATTGCAATCTTCTGGAGAACCCTCTCTATTCGATGGCTAGTGGCAGTTGTGACCTTACTTCCACGTCTTCCTTTTAGGATTACCTACTTTCCATTAATAAAAAACTTTATGATTAGTTTAGAAAAATTCCAAGAAATATCACCTAGGGTTGATAGCCATTTATTTCCAAGCACCACTTTGAAGTCTTCCAAGGGTAGCAAAAGAAGTCCACAAGCAACTCTTGGCCCTGTATAATCAATTTTATCTTCGAACATTTGCTATCACAAGTTAAAATCTGTCTATCAATGACTTTTACTTCGAATTTGTCATAGCCTTCAATATGGTAGGCTAATCGGTTAGCAACCTCACTGTCCATAAAATTATTAGTGCTATCAGTATCAATTAAAATTGTAACATACTGATGTTACAAAGTTCCTCTAACTTTTATAGTTTGCGGGTTAAAGTAGCCGGCTAATACATGCACTGTATGTATAATAGGTCTAACATCTTCATCAGAATTTATACCTTTATGATCGGAGTCCACATTGTTAGTGTGACACCCCAATTAGTCTTACATTGGAAGTGGGCAAAGACTAAGTTTGGCTTATAAGGGTCTGATGAGTGTACTATGTTAACTCCAGCTTAATCATTTTGGTCAGTGGTTTAGACCAAACAGAGTTATTAGCCAATTAGCCTATCAAGCTTGGGTCGTGACATTTGGTATCAAAGCCAACCTAGTATTTGGGCATGGTGAGAGGACTCGAGTAGGAAAGGGCTACTCGTGGATGGAGTCAGAGAACTCATCACAGCATGGAGCCACCACTGGGTTAAACCTCACATGCACTATGCTAGGGTTCGATCTAGGTTATGTTGGGTCTTAATGAGGATGTCAAGCTAATTGAGTGGGGGTGATTGTGACACCCCAATTAGTCCCACATCGGAAGTGGGCAAAGACTAAGTTTGGCTTATCCTTAAGTTAGGTCTAACATCTTCATCAGAATTCATACATTTATGAACGGAGTCCACATTGTTAGTGTGACACTCCAATCAGTCCTACATCGGAAGTGGGCAAAAACTAAGTTTAGCTTATAAGGGTCTGATGAGTATACTACGTTAACTCCAGCTTAAGCATTTTGGTTAGTTCTTCTCGAGTCCCACGAGGGGACCCTGTGGTAGGTTAGAAAAAAAATTTTGCCCTAAAGATCCAACTGGTCGAATCTCCCTCTTCTCATCTTGGAAATTTCACCTTCATGCGGGGGTAGCTTGTGTACTGTTCTTGGTTCCTTTTTCCGGTGTCTCCAGGTCGGTTCAACGTAAGACTTGAACTTTCATCTTATTAAAGCTTGCTAAAGCTCTCCGGTAGGCTCCTTTTGAAATCATTAAGTGTTTCTTGCAGCTGGTTCTCAATTCTGGTTTCCAAGGCTTCTAGTTGAGCTTTTACTGAATTATTGGTAGTCAATCCCCCAACTCTTATTTCTGTTGTCTAGTCAAAGGCATCAACACTGCCCTATTCGGTGCAGCTGTTGTGAAGCTTGTGTTGAGGGCGTGAGGAATCGCTACGAGGCTACTGAGAAAGCGGATGCCGAGAGCAACGTGAGGGCTCGCTGCGTGCGTGGTTGGAGGCAAAAGCGTCATCGCGAGCAACTGTGGTTGTGACCCGGGGGAGGCAGCGAGGGTCGCGACTGGGAGGCGGGCGTCGGCCGAGGCAATGTTGAGGGTGTGGCTAGGAGGTAGTTGCTATTGATGCTGGTAGTGAAGA
This sequence comes from Musa balbisiana, assembly GCA_004837865.1. Taxonomy (NCBI): domain Eukaryota; kingdom Viridiplantae; phylum Streptophyta; class Magnoliopsida; order Zingiberales; family Musaceae; genus Musa; species Musa balbisiana. The sequence goes on along the minus strand of CM017191.1, from coordinate 11,056,806 downwards.
GGGGAGGAAACAGCGGCGGCTGCGGCCGGTTGTGGGGAGTTGCCCTGTTTCGGTTGTCGCGAGGAGGGATGGTCGAGCGGTTGTGACCCAAGTAGGAAGCGGGCAACGGTGGTCACTAGCCGGGAAACAACGGCAGTGGTGGTGGCAACTGGCGGTTGCGGCAGCAGAGGGTGCTCTGTTTCTGTCGCACCGCAGAAGGAGATGCTAGCGACGTCGAAGGATCACGAGCGGTTGAGGAAACAGCGGCGGCTGCGGCGGTTGTGGGGAGTTGCCCTGTTTCGGTTGTCGCGAGGAGGGATGGTCGAGCGGTTGTGACCCAAGGGGAGACAGTGAGGGTCGCGGTTAGGAAGCGGGCAACGGTGGTCACTAGCCGGGAAACAACGGCAGTGGTGGTGGCAACTGGCGGTTGCGGCAGCAGAGGGTGCTCTGTTTCTGTCGCACCGCAGAAGGAGATGCTAGCGACGTCGAAGGATCACGAGCGGTTGAGGAAACAGCGACGGTTGCGACGGTCGTAGTTGCCCTGTTTCGGTTGTCGCGAGGAGGGATGGTCGAGCGGTTGTGACCCAAGGGGAGACAGTGAGGGTCGCGGTTAGGAAGCGGGCAACGGTGGTCACTAGCCGGGAAACAACGGCAGTGGTGGTGGCAACTGGCGGTTGCGGCAGCAGAGGGTGCTCTGTTTCTGTCGCACCGCAGAAGGAGATGCTAGCGACGTCGAAGGATCACGAGCGGTTGAGGAAACAGCGGCGGCTGCGGCGGTTGTGGGGAGTTGCCCTGTTTCGGTTGTCGCGAGGAGGGATGGTCGAGCGGTTGTGACCCAAGGGGAGACAGTGAGGGTCGCGGTTAGGAAGCGGGCAACGGTGGTCACTAGCCGGGAAACAACGGCAGTGGTGGTGGCAACTGGCGGTTGCGGCAGCAGAGGGTGCTCTGTTTCTGTCGCACCGCAGAAGGAGATGCTAGCGACGTCGAAGGATCACGAGCGGTTGAGGAAACAGCGACGGTTGCGACGGTCGTAGTTGCCCTGTTTCGGTTGTCGCGAGGAGGGATGGTCGAGCGGTTGTGACCCAAGGGGAGACAGTGAGGGTCGCGGTTAGGCGCCGAGCAGGATGGGGCGCGATGCCCTCACATTGCTCTTGGCTGGGAGGCGTGCTGCTGGCAGCGCGCCATCTCTGGCAGAGGCACGGCTGTAGAGATGTCGAGGACCGCGGCTGGGAAACAGAGGCTGTTGAGAACCGCGGCTGCTTCTTCTTCTTTTCTTTTCTTTTCTTTTCTTTCTTTCCTTTTTTTTTTGAGATGATGATAGCTACGGCGAGGTGTTGTGAGAAATTGCAGCAAGAACGCCGAGGATCGTTGCTCTGATACCAATGATAAGACCCTAGGATTTTATTATAGAAGAAATGAGAGAAAAGAGAATGATCACTTCGAGGGGATCGGCCTCCTAGGGTTTGTCAGAAGACTGGAATAACATTTCATTGATTGGTGAAAAGAAATAGATACATCCTTATTTATAGAGTTCCACCTAGAGTCTACCAGGACTTGGACTCTTAATACTAAATAAATATTAAATAAACCCCTATCCGACTCTTATTGAACTAAATAAGCTCAATAAAACATTATTCAAAAGCTCAGAAAATAAAGGGATCCTAACAAAACCTTCCAATAACTCTGCTTTTTGAAGAGTGGGCTTTTTACTCTCTTTAACATTTGAACTACTTAGTTGTTTTTTGATGTACCTTCTTTGTGTGTATATAGGTGATTTTGCATGTTTTTACTTTCAAAACATTTCTTCTTGGATCCACTGTTTTATATTTCTTAAAATTACATCAGTTTTGTGTGCTAGTTACCTCCCTCCAAAAGATAAACAAAATATTACTTTAAAACATAATCTACATCCCCAATTACCACAATATACCATGGTACCACCTCCATGCATGTAATGGTTATTGTCAATACGTGAAGGAAAAAAAAGCAAAACCTGATATCTTCAGATTTATTTTGGACTATCAGAGAATAATTTTGAGTTTGAGTCTCTTGTCTATTTATATGTACAACAGATCAATAAGAGCCATAAATTCCTAACTGTATGGGATCTACTCCATGGATCCTTTCTATTTATCAGATCTTGTGACACATAAAATGTATGTCTATATGCTTATAATGCTTCTTTCTGTAAAACCTCGAGTTGGAGGACTACAGAAAAAAATTTCTTATTATTGTAGAACCATTCCCTTCCTCTGAAAAAAGCTATATTATTACCAATTGATCATGCACTGAAGAAACAGTTTCAAATGCAGTTGTGTTTTGCAGTAAAAAGTTTGTTCATTGAAGGGGCTTCTAGTGTTCCTTGACAACTGTATGAGTTTTAATTTCTTTAATTTGTTTGGTTCAGGCTGCACGAGAAACAGGTGCCCTCAAGGAAGCAAAGGATAAGCTTGAAAAGACAGTGGAAGATCTTACATGGCGTTTACAATTAGAAAAGCGTTTGAGGGTAATGTTTGGACATTTAATAGACTATCCATAAGGTTAGATATGCTGAAGTTGACCGACAATGGATGAAAGAAACTTAGGGCAATTCAATTTTCGATTATCTCATTGAATCTACAAATTGTACACTCTCTGTTATATTGTTAAGCATATGGTACTGAAGTTGACAGGGATAACTTAATTGTGAATGGATACAGACAGACTTAGAGGAAGCTAAAGGACAAGAGATAGCGAAGTTACAAAGCTCTTTGCAAGCAACACAAAGTAAATTGGATGAGACAACTGAAATCCTTGCCGAGGAACGAGAGGCTGCTAGAAAGGCTATTGAAGAAGCACCCCCTGTTATCAAAGAAACTACCATTCATGTTCAAGATACTGAAAAGATTGATTCCTTGACAGCTGAGGTGGAGAACTTAAAGGTGCTTGTCTTCATATAATTGGCCATACCTTAACAGTATTAGTAAATTTATTTGTTTGCTCTATATTTCTGAAATATACTGGGTGTTTGTTTAATGGTTTGCACTTAAAAGCAGGCTTAATTTTACCCCCCCATATTACTTTTAATTATTCTGCAGGTAGAAGCATTAGATAGTTGATTTTACAGTAATAAGGCAAAGGGGCTACATTTGAAGGAGAACTAAAATATGACAGGGCATCCCCCTTTACAAACAATGGGTGAAAAACATTCTTAAGTAGATAAGCATGAAACTTCTTTGTTTGCAAGCTATATGTATTTAATATGTTTCGAAGAATGACGTGGGCTTTAATATGGGTGGATCAGATCTCATAACTGCAAATAGTTACTGATTTAATTAAAATTTAAATAATATCTACTCGCATTATGATTATGGTTAATGCTTATTTTGGAAAGTTTTTCTAATGAAGCAAATTACTAAGTGGGTAAACATCATTCCTTTTCTATACAAGTTACAAGTAATTTACTTTAGCTAATTTATGTAGTAGAAAGTGTCTTTTGAATATGAACATCTTGACTTGTTTTGTTGTAATCTTCTCGTTTTCTGCGCTTTTAGGCCTCATTTCAGTCAGAAAAACAACGAGCTGATGATGCTGAGAACAAATTCACTGAAGCACAAAAAATAAGTGAAGAAAGACAGAGAAAGTTACATGAATCAGAAGGAAAAGTGCATCAACTTCAGGAATCTTTGCATAGGTATAATTTCTTGCTCTTATATCTAGCACATTCCCATGTCACTGAAGTACAGAGTAGGAATCTGACATGTAGATGTGATGATGTCACATCTACATAGGTACACACAAGGAAGTACAACTTCTCTTCCTAGATCAAAAAATGGATGGATGTCATGGAAGTTTCACAGTTTTAACATGTAGATGTGATGATGCTTACTGATAAAGGCAATGGGCATAGTGGCATCTGTTTGTTGTAAGCCAGCAACTGTTTTGTAATTATTTTCAGAACTTGACATGACATTGCTCATCGGTAAATTTCCCCTGGCATAGGGATGATGATCTGTTATCTGATCATCTACATAGTCCTATCCAATGCAGAAAATATTCTTCCTAGCAATATTTCCTTGTTTAAAACTCTGCACTCAATATCTTTAGTTCTTTACAACTAAGTGTATACCTCGGTTCATTCATGATTAGTAACCTAAGAAATCTGGAAACAAGCATCCATTTCAAGATGAGGTTTTTGTTATTGGAATCAATTTAGGAGATGTTGGAACTGCTTTATGCCCTAGAGGTGAATGACACACAATTTTATAGCAGTTGGTGATAGTCTCACTATGTTGAAGGATACTGCAGATAAAGCAACTTAAGTCGCATACTTTTGCAGCTTTAGCAAGCTAATAGTCACAAAGCTGCAAAACAATTTTGAGTTGACTGTTTGAGACCTAGGCAATTCGAATTTTGTAAAGTAACAAAACCTGCTTTGTTGGGTTTCAGTAGTGCCTTGACCCAAGATTTGTCACAAAAATATGGTCAAAATCTCTCTCATGGTACTCCGACTCTTGGTCTGTATCATCTTATCTGAGGTCATCAGAAAGCACAAATGGTCTTACAGATCATTTTTTAGAAATCAGTTTGATATTAAGGTATCCTTTCATGTCAAATCCTCTTCCCAAAACCACTGAACCTTTGGCACTGCATAATTGCTTTTGTTGGTGAGCACTATCCTCTGGTCGCCAGTGATTTAATAATAGAGCACATGAAAAGTATTGTCAGAGCGAGATGCAACTGTCTACTCCTGATGCTTTTTTGAGAAAAGTCCAATTTAGGTTCCTCTATAACTTTTTATTCACAAGGATGGATGAGTGCAGATTTTTAGGTTACATATGATATTTATATATGTTCTAATGTTTTCTCCCTCATCAAGATTGTGCATGAGTTCCATAAAACTTCAAGAGGAATAGAGAACTTCAAAACAAATCAGGAGAGGTCTATATTCCTCTTGGAACATATTCATGCACCATAATCTGATGTTGTTTGGAAACACAGTTGAGGATTGGACTAAAAGTGCTGTTGGATGGAAAATTGCTTTATATAGAACATGTTACATAATTAAGGTGTTTCAGTTTGGTATGATATGAGGTCTTAAAAAAATTTCTCTTAATTGTCTACAATGAGCAATTGAATGTAGTAGATAATGCCATCTACATCTACATCTACATTCAATTCTTTCTTATTTAGGCTTGAAGAGAAGCTGGCAAATGTAGAATCAGAAAATAAAGTACTTCGTCAGCAGGCTGTATCCATAGCACCCAGCAAATTGTTATCAGGACGTTCTAAATCATCGCTACAGGTGAATGCAGCAAACTTCTTGTACTGGATGCCAAAATAACTCTCTAGCAATTTTTATTTATTAAACCTTTTATTGATTTGTTTGACAGAGGAGTTCTGAAAATGGTCTTGTTATTAATACTGAGACCAGAACTCAAGTAAGTTGATGTTTCTTTTGGTTTTCAACTCCAGCTACTTTAAACATGATAAACTTCAATTTGTTGTTTTATTCTCAACTAAATGTGTTATGTGGTTTAGGATCCACTTAGTGCATCGTTCAACATGAGGGAGAATTATGAAGTAGAAGATAAGCCACAGAAATCTCTCAATGAAAAACAGCAGGTTGGATAGTTGGCTTGAACAGTTTTCTTCTTTCCTGCAATGGTGCTTGACATGTGAACTTTGAATGAATTCTGGCACTCCAAATTGACTTGTTAACTGGTTTTGCAGGAACATCAGGACTTACTGATTAGGTGTGTTGCGCAAGACTTAGGATTTGCCGGAAGTAGACCTGTTGCTGCTTGTATTACTTATAAATGCCTTCTACAATGGCGATCGTTTGAAGTTGAGCGCACAAGTGTCTTTGATCGTATTATTCAGACAATTGGTCATGCTATCGAGGTTTCAACTATTCTATTATTTCTATTATAATTTCTTGCTCTCGATGAGCTTTGTTGACTACAATGAGATGTTATTCTTTACATGTTGAAGACTCAGGATAATAATGACGTCTTGGCCTACTGGCTTTCCAATGCATCAACTTTGTTATTGCTACTCCAACGTACACTGAAAGCAAGCGGGGCAGCAGGCATGGCACCACAACGCCGACGGTCATCGTCTGCCACCCTTTTCGGGAGGATGACTCAAGTATTGAAATATCTAACTTAATTGCTTGTAAAAATATTTTCTACATTTTTAAAGTCTGTGCTTGGGGAGACAGTTTCGCAGGGACACTTTTTTATTCTGCACAAGTTTTTTCTTAGAGTTTCAGGGGTACCCCACAAGGTGTGAACCTTTCTTTTGTGAATGGAAGTTTGACTGGTGGAGTAGATAAATTACACCAAGTTGAAGCAAAGTACCCTGCTTTGCTTTTCAAACAGCAGCTTACTGCATATGTAGAAAAGATATATGGGATGATCCGGGATAACTTGAAGAAAGAGATATCTCCCTTGCTTGGCTTGTGCATTCAGGTAAATATAGTCTGTTTGTGCTTTAAAACTAGGCTAATAAGGATGTTGATATTTATATCATGTTGCTGCCTTGCTGGTATTGTTTTGTATACTGTTTTAGAAGTTTTACCATTATGTTCTATTTTAGCTGAAGTTCTTACATGGAATGCTTTTTCATTGACATGTTCGGTTCATTTCCATACATGGAAAATGCAGGCACCACGAACTTCAAGAGCTAGTCTAGTCAAAGGAACTTCTCGCTCACTGGGAAATGCTGCTGGACAGCAAGCTTTGATTGCTCACTGGCAAGGGATTGTTAAGAGTCTCGACAGTTTCTTGAACACGTTGAAAGCAAATCATGTCAGTTTACTATCCATACACAATGCCAAGTTCTATTATGGTGACTTTTTGTTCTATTCCTAAGAAAGTGTCCTTGAATATCTGTTGGTCTTGGTCATAAATTATGGTCAGGTTAGAGAATTTAATGCAACTGAGTATAATCAAAATTTATCAAAAATGTTCCAACCCCATTTTTACTTCATTCTACGTTTTTTTGTTATGATTTAGTTGTGTATCCTCTGACTTCTACTATGTGTGTCCTTGTATAACCAGGTGCCCCCATTCTTAGTTCGAAAGGTGTTCACACAGATATTTTCCTTCATAAATGTACAGCTATTTAACAGGTGCACTTTTTTGGACAGTAACTAGTGTCCGAATTCATTTTTTAGTGGACAAGTGAGAATTATCACTGATTGTCTCTGTTTTTTCAGTCTTCTTTTGAGGAGAGAATGTTGCTCATTCAGTAACGGTGAATACGTTAAAGCAGGATTAGCTGAATTAGAAAATTGGTGCTATAAATCAACTGATGAGGTAGTTCTCTTGGTTCCAGGCTAATCTTCAATAGATGCTTACACCAAGACAGGCAAATCAGTCTGTTCTAGTTTTCGGTGGTAGCCTTGCCCTTTCTCTATACTATTTCTTCTTCAATTTTGTTAAACTATTGTTATTTCAATAACATTATAATACATGAAAGTAGGCCAAGATTTTTTGCTACGTCAGCTTATTCATCTTGAACTTCTTTGTCGGCATAGATTTCCGAACAAAAAGGAACTAAAACATATAGGAGTACAAAATCATAGTTAAGGTGCATGACTGCATTCATTACAAGATTATATATACCGGTTGGACCATTATGGACCAATCAGTATTTATAACTTAATACTTATTCATATATCATTCATTTTATTATTATTATTATTATTATTATTTAAGGATACTGTTGATACATGTTAGTATGGTGGCTGGATATTAATATCTTACCTTCATCATATTGGCAAGTAGCAATTAGTGAGTTTAACATCAATTTTCTGATACCTATGTGGCTTACTATTGTGTTTCTGCTAATTTACATTTGTAAAGAAAAGAGATTAAATGTTAAAATTTAATGACAGCATAGGATGTCATTTATTGCCACCTGTTTGTTTGTATCCTCCCCTTTCCTTGTCCAAATCTAAACATCAGAAATACACTAGAAAATATATTTGCATCCTGCTTCAGAAATCTATAATCATTTTAAGAAGACTAAAAAAAAATGATGACTGCATGTTTATTCTTACATTTGAATAATACATGTAGCAGACCATAAGACTAGGTTACTTGGCTGAGCTTCATGGATCCATCAGCTGCTCATTGGTAGTTGCTTAATCTCCTTTTGGTTCTCTCCCTATTGGGCTTCTTAATCAATCAACTCGCACATCTTCAGGATCACTGCAATCTTTATTGGACATATTGAACCTTCAGTTCCCTCAAGTCTATCTAAAGCTGGTGCTACCTTAAAGATATGATAAATTCAATTATTTCTTGTTCTATATTGCCTAGCACCACTACTCACCAATCTGAAAGTTGTCATCTCAGCTGCATTAGTTATCTGATACATTGTCCACATCTGTGTAAGAGCCTTAAAAAGTATTTGTTGTTTACCTATTTAACTCAAGGTCTTTATTCAGTTACCAAAGAAGACCCTCCCCACCTAACCTCTTATGTTAGTATTTGCTGTTCATTCTTCGATGTGAAATTTTATTCTAAAATGACAAAATAATTTGGTTCTTAATTTTTCTTGATAATGTATTACCTATGTATTTAAGAATTAATGTTATTGAATTCTTGTGCTTAATCTTACTTTCAATTATTCTTGAAACCCTTTATTTTGCATTTTGTCATTCTTGGACTTCATTTCCAAATATAACCTCGTCATCCAAGACAATTTCCTTAACAAATGGTATAAATTTATGCCATGAAACCTCATTTAGTGAATTCTATCATTTAATGTATGCTCTAGTTATTCCAACAACATTACAGAGCTCTCCATAGCTAGTCATGTGGAGCACATATGGAATAAAAAAGCTGTCTTCTACAGAAAGAAGAGAATCTTCTTTAGAGTGTGGATCTTTATATATAACATTTTCCCAAGATTGATTTGCCCAAATCTCCTTGGAAATACAGACAAATTTGGTTTCCAGTATCATCCCTTCATATCACTCTTTTTCTTCCTAATGATCATTTCAGCCATTAGATTATCTAAAAAGCAACAAGCTGTTTGTAAACTACCCTTTCATGCATTCCAAATTCTTGGAAGAAGCCTACTGACATTTCTCACCATTTTAAGTTTTTAACAATAGAAAATTTTTCATTGAGACTATTGATCTTAAATTATCTTACGAGTTTTTGATCCATGCTCATAGGTAAAGATGATTAGACACTTACAACAGCTTTCAAGCAAAGCAATGTTTTGTAATCATCAAAATTGGTTGTGAGGTACTGGTGCCAACTTATTATTATGCATACTTCTTGAGAAGCGTAATAAGAAGAAATTGGTATCATAAAATACATAGGCTGTCTAATGGCATAAATCAGTTCTGCTTTGTATTATTGCTGTGTTGCAACAGAATTCCTTCAACTAGGTTACGTCATTGACTATGGCTTCTTTCTGATTGCAGTATGCAGGTTCAGCTTGGGATGAACTAAAGCATATAAGACAGGCTATTGGATTCCTGGTAATGTTGTCCTCTTCATTGTGTTATGCAATATATGTCACGTGTAGAACCAGGATAGCTGTTTCATCAGGCACAAAATAAATCCTTATTGTGGAAGAAATTTGTATGCCCAATTTGAACATAGTCGATAGAAAAATATTGCACTACCCCTTGTTCTTTGTGAATGTCTTTTGACTAGTTATATATTCTTTGACAACACCTGTGATATTCAATTTGTATAATGCACTAATGCACCCTGTGAGTAGATTGCAAAATTTGCACCTGGAAGTTTGGCAACAACCCTAACAATTTGACAAATTTGTTCCAATTAATTTACAACTCGTGAACAATGGCTTATTCAGGTCATCCATCAAAAGCCAAAGAAGACCTTGGACGAAATTAGCCATGATCTTTGCCCAGTGAGTGAGGCCTCCTGATATTTCTTTGTTTCTTTTTCCCTCACAACTTTCTTGAAAATCCAACAAACTTTGTTTGCTACATTTGCAGGTACTAAGTGTGCAACAGTTATATCGGATAAGTACAATGTACTGGGATGATAAATATGGAACACATAGTGTGTCCCCTGAGGTAAGATCCATGTTGGATCCATTAATAAGAAACGGCTCAAGCTATGACAATGATATGTTAATCGTGTGATGCACCAATATTTCGTTTATGCGATTCATTAGGTTATATCAAATATGAGGGTGCTGATGACTGAAGATTCCAACAATCCTGTCAGCAACTCATTCTTATTGGACGATGACTCAAGGTAACACATTTGCAATTACTCCTTGAATGAGAAGCAAATCTTTGCCCGTTGCTCTATGATCTTTCAATAATTGTTATTCCATGAGATAACTTTTGGCTGGTTATTTTACTGTGTTGAATATGCAGCATACCATTTTCAGTTGATGACATATCTAAGTCGATGGATCCGATTGATATATCTGATATTGAGCCGCCTCCACTTATTCGGGAGAACTCAAGTTTCATTTTCTTGTTGCCACGCACGGACTAAGAACCTGAGACAGTTTCTCATTCTTGTTCGATTATCGTTAATGTTTGAGTTTCAAATGAGGCGACACTTATCGTCAACCGCTTCAATACAATTCATGTTTGCAAGATCAAAATCCTTTCCCTAGTTTCAGTGCAGTGTGTTGCATGCAGAAACCAAGCGCAACAATCGAATTCTGCCAAGACAAGGGTCTAGTCTCCCTTTTCTCTCTTTTCTTTTGATGGGGCAATTTTGTATAGCCCTCTCAATTGTAAGCATGTACAATAAATTATAGTACTACTAATTTGATTTTTTGCAGTCTGTTCATGTGCCATCCAACTGGAATTTTACTCCAGACATAGCATTCACCTAAGAAAAACTTTGGCAGCAGTTGGCTTCGGTTGATGGTTCCTCCAGAGACATTCCTGAATCATGGATTGAGGTCAAATGTGCAGACTGAAATCGTGCAAATGAGGATGTAGAGTAAACATGCACTTAATGTGCATTCTTTTCCTTTTTAGCTTTTTCTAAATTCATTTGGGCAGAATCAGCATAAATGTTGAAGTTGATCTTAAGGAAGATGTCATGCACAGCACGTCGGAGATGGATAATTGTGATCACACGAGTGTCTTGTGTACAACTCTTTTGTTTGGAGTGTCCATTAGTCATTGGTAATGTGTGATATCGAAGATGCTGGACAGAGTAGATGAAAACCAATAATAGTACAAGAACTCGATGCTCCTCGTCTTCCTCATCTAAATGCCAGGCCAACAGAGGAAGGCGTTATTGTCTCCATCTGATCTGATGAAAGACCAACTCCGTTCAATGTCCAAGTCTGAGAATGGACAGTCGGTTCCCATCTTTAGGTCCTCGTACACGCAGACGCTTCTTTTGCCTCGGAAGCAGATTTGATGTAAGGGAGCTGTTCCTGCAATAAATAATGACTTCTGCAAGGGACAAGCTTTTATGTTGCCGTGAGAACTTTTCTAGAGAGAGAGAGAGAGGATGCTAAAATCTCGCTTGCTAATTGTGCGTTGCATGGCATTGGCAGGCTGTCGATGCTAGCCGAGGAACATCTCGTGTAGAAGTCATCATAATCTTGGAATGATTCTGGAGATGCATGTAAATGGAATGATCATTGGTAAAAAGCGAAAAAGTGATTTGGCGATTAATGATTGATTTCTTCCTACGAAGTTTACATAATGATTCATCGATATCAAGCATCATAATTTGCCATAAGGATTTCAGGCATGTCCGCCCTCGTCTAAATCTTATTTCGCATCAATCATCATTCATTAGATAAAAACTTATTTGTTTTCTTTTCTGTAATTACAGGAACAGAATCATGCTCCCTTGTTGAGGTGCAGTAAATAGCTACTCATTGCAGTTTGACCGCGAGCTCACTGACGTAGTGAGTGCGATCACATCATTGCCAAAAGTATGTGAACCACAAAAAGAAAAGCGAGGTGGGAAATGCTGACATTCTCTCTCTCTCTCTCTCTCTCTCTCTCTCTCTCTCTCTCTCTCTCTCTTTATTGTTCCCGAGCAGTTTGCTCACGACGAGACTGATTACTGCATCGATTTCTCCAAATCGATCGGGTTTAGCCTAAACCCGATCGATTACTTGCACGGTGTAATGCGTACGTGAATATAAGTAACCAGCATTCGGGGAGAATGTAAATTATCGAGCCATGACCGACCAGTATATACTTGGGTTCCCCTTCGTTCCCACTTCCGGAGTAGAGAAGGAATGGTTCCGAAACCACGGCCACTCACATCCGGTGGGGCCCACACATCGGAGGGACCGGGATGGTCCGATCGGTGAATGGACGCTCAAGATTCTCGACCTTTGGCGGGAAAACCACGGCAGGGTTGGGCGTGGGTCGCCCCCAGATACCACCGGGTGGGGTGGGGTGGGGTGGGGTGCTTATGCTGTGGTGCGAGGCACGGGCAACGCGACGGGTTGGACTGGGGTCCAGCGCTGCTGCGGCCGCTCCCGTCTCTCCGGTCACGGTTCTCGACGCCGCCCGCTCCTCCTCGTCCTCATTGCCTTTGTTCTGACGCCGGTATTACGGACTCTGCCACTCTGGGGAACGCGGGAGTAGTAAGTAGGTTTTGCTGTATCACCAAACCACTGTACGAGCTGAAGGGGTCCAACCGTCTTTTCGTCTGAGAACGATCGCTTCCGTCACCGTCATAACGCTGCCTGGGGCAGCCGCGCTCGTGACGGACCCTAACCTTGACACGCGTCAGTTCTCCATTGGATGTCCCCTGGATGTCGGGACTCACAGCAGCATAGAAAAAGAGAGCGAGGAGCGGAAGATTTGGAGAAAAAGGATGCACTTTTACTCTCTCTCTGTCTCTCTCTCGCCAAGTTTCGGTCGATTTCTCTTCCGTAATGCCTGATCTGTGTTAAATTTGGCTCATTTGATCCGGTTCCGTGAATTTTTCGCTGTTTTTTGGGGTGAATTTGGCCCACTTTGGGGCGGTGGGGAGTCGGGGAATGCTGGCAGCCGTGGAGGGCGGGATGAGTGGCGGATTCCGGCAGAGCTGCGGGGAGAGCAGCGAGGAGGAGCTGTCGGTGCTGCCGCGGCACACCAAGGTGGTGGTCACCGGGAACAACCGGACCAAATCGGTGCTCGTCGGCCTCCAGGGGGTCGTCAAGAAGGCCGTGGGCCTCGGCGGCTGGCATTGGCTGGTAATTCTCCTCTCTCGTGCGATCTTGAATGGTTTCTCGACTTCTTGATGGAAAAAGAGTGATTTTTATTGGGTCCGTGTGGGTTTGGGCTATAATTTGATAGGGTTTTCACGCCAAGAGAAGAGTAGTGTGGATTTTGTAGTTCAATGGATGGGTTATTTAGACAATGCGGTCCATCTGGTGAGTCTAGGAGTCGGTTTTCTTTGCAAGGTTCTTTATCTTGTTCATCCGAGAGAAAATTGCACCTTTCTTGATGAATTTTAATATTGACAGAAGTATTGGCTTTGAGGCTACATTATGAAGTAATTTTAGATTGATGATCGTAATTCGACTAGTACTTGCTATTTGGACGAGTAATCTGCCCTTTAGGGTTTTACATATTGGTAAATTGGTGTATTATATCATATAGCAATAGCGGTATGTGCATGCAAGCTTTAGGAAAGGGATCCTGCAGCTTTTGGTTTCTCTCAAGTAATTAACTCGTCTCGATTGACTGTGCATGTGCTTAACTACTGGCTTTAGTCAGTTTTCACGTTGTCGATTACACTCTTATTTGTGTATCTGTAAGTCTATTTGGAATTTGGGGGATTTTTTGGGATTGGTAAATCTGCAAGATCTAGCGAAGTCTTTTTTTCTTGTAGTTTCTCTTCTGTTAATAGGATTGATACGAGTGGGTTCGTAAGCATTTTTCTCAGTCTTTTGATTGCAATCGTTGGCAGGAAGCATGTATCAGCATGTGCTTCAGTATTTGCATCTTTGTAAAGCTACGTAGAAGAGAAATATGCAAAATTTCTTGATGGATCTGAAACTTGGAAGGGGAAAAGTTTTCTGTTGTGTTGCCCTTCATTCGTTGATGCATCCACTGCTTTCAATTATTAGTTCTAAGGTCAAACTTTATCTGCTTGAGCAGAAGTTTCTTTGGTTCAGATAGTCCTTGCTTATGCAGGGATGACTTGTTTTGCTTAATATTTTGTTTCTGTGTTAGAATCATGTGGTTCTTTCCATCCACATGACTTTTCTGGTTTGAAGTTCATGGCAGAATAAATTTTCATTTTGCATAAAGATTCAGTAATATGATATTTCGATTTTGGCATCTTGCATAAGATATGTATGCTATATCTGTCTATGTTTCTGGGTCTGTTTTTTCTTAATCATGAGACCATTTGGTAATTGCATGGCTCGAAGTAGGCCTCTTGTTATACTTCTGAAAACGTTTATGAGTTTTTGTTGTTATATATCCAAGAGTTTCTGTGTTCTGCTTCTGTGATAATTAATTACAGGGATGCTGTGCCCTTGATTAACACATATGTTGAAGTAAACCAATATGTTTTTCAGGAAGTTGAAATGGATGAAGTTAACTAATATCCTGTGTTCCTTATGCACACTGGATCCTGACATTGTGGTCCTAAACATTTTTCTTGCTTCTCTCTGACTGTCTTTATATCTGGGTAGATGATATCAAGTACAAACACATGACTATGCTCTCTTGGAACTTGATTTAAATTGTCATTCAAACCATCAGATTTCTTATTGTTTATCAGTTAGAAGCTGAAAATGTTCGTTTGCTTTAGAGTAGATGCTTCTTTTATGAATGATTTGCTGCCTGAATGTGTATGTAATTCTTTATATTGTTTGCCAGAGTGTGTAAACATGGCAAAGCTCATGTAAGGTTAACTATATTTTAATTTTTAAACATTCAGGTTTTGACAAATGGAATAGAGGTAAAGCTGCAAAGAAATGCCCTTAGTGTGATTGAAGCCCCAACCGGCCACGAGGAAGATGATGATCTCGAAGTTCACAACATGCAGTGGAGTGGCTCATATATGGGTAAGCATCAATGTGGTCTATCGAAAAATAATGCATGTATTCTTGAATTACTTGGATTTTCCCCTGATGTCTAACTATGTCCTCGTCAGCCACTCTGTATTAGGTACAAATCAGAAACACTGACATCGCTCTTGTTCCTTAGCCAGTGTGGTCGATGTGACTAATATAACATGATTATATCAATTGTAAGCCTTTAAATTGAGTAGGTTACTTGTACATAGAATGTACACTGGCTTTCCTTGATGCTTCTATTTAAACTTTCTTTATTAAAGCAACAAATGCACTTCTACCTTTTATTGTGTATTCTTGCTCCTCACACATAGTAATTCATTCTTGCATAACATCGTCATTCTAAGCTTAGGACCTGATCCATTCATCAATGTATTGTTCACTTGTTTAAATGATTGTGATGCGTATTACACAAAGATGTTAGTCTCACTAGAAGGTCAATTTTTTCATTTCCTTTGCCATATTTCTGAAGCATGAGTGGTGGGACTAGCTTTAAATGTTTGTTGAAAATGCTGTTCTTGAAGAAGTCAATACTAAGAGTATAGGATGGGAAGTATTATCATTGAAAATAATGCATCCATTTAATCTTTTTCACTGGGAGAACTTGTTCTCTTAAATGTGTTGCTGGAAGGTTCTTCAGCTTAGAAGTTGCCCACATACAGGGACAGATGTACTTGTATCTAAGTATTTTTTTGTCTATGGAAATGAGCCCATGTCTTGTTAGGATCATTATGTCATCTTGGAATTTTCTTGAACATAGGTTGGATGAAGTTCATCTGTGACATCAAATTTTCAGAAGCATCTTTCATCATTTGAATCAGTTCTCTTGATATGGTTTTCTCATTTTCTTTTGACATTATTTGTTTTTTCTAACAACTTTCAGCATCTGATGATACACATACACAAAAGCCTCCAAAGTTGAGGACCAAACACCATAAAGGATCTTCTATTAAATCCTTGAGCCGGTCTCACTCTTCTGATTCGCAATCTAAGGGATCCGGTCTATCCTCAATAAACATGGTAAGGTCTAACATTTGCATGGTTCAGTTACAGCACTTGGTGCATAATTTGCACTTGTGACTAATGTAGAGGTGCTGAAAGTGGCTGTGTAAATTATGTGTTTCTGTTGTTGGCTCTTTTGTTGTTTATCTCTAGACATTCTTTCCTAGATATCAGCCTTCTTAATTCATTTACATGTCCATAGTGCTGGTCATGATAAAAACCTACCATGTTGTTGGTGCAGAAAGTTGACTTGAGCAAGCTAGAAACAACAGCACTGTGGAGATATTGGCGTCACTTTAATCTTGTAAGTTGCATAATTCATAATTCCTGTATTTGCAATTTCAACCATGAACCTCATTGTAAATGTATCTATTATTTCCCACATTGAAAAGAATTATCATCTTTTTGATGTAATCATGCTTTCTTTTTCTGCAACAGGTGGATGCCAGTCCTAACCCCTCTAAAGAGCAATTAATTGAGGTAGTTCAGAGGCATTTCATGTCACAGGTAAGAGAACAATTTACATGATCAAATGCATCGTTTCTGCCCAGTGCATTCGGTGGAGAAGTCGAAAGGAGCTTGACCCTATTATCTCACACCCGATTGCTTTTTGCGTACCCTGAAGCAATTGGATGAGTTGCAGGTAATCGTAGGGTTTGCGCAGGCTGCAAAGAGGCTCAAGACCATCTGCAATTGATCGGGGGACGACCCTGCCGCATTCAATCTAACAGATTGGTGCCAGGCCTTTCGACGGCCATAGCTACGTGTACAACAACATGCTGAGTGCAGAGTTTGGCTGTAGGAACTCGGAAGAAATCGGATTAGTAGGTTCTAGAGGTAGTATCTTGTTAGTCATACAATGTATATATGTACACCGGCAAAGACTATCGGCTTTTGACACTGCCCACGATACGTTGCTGACTGACTGGGAAAACAACAGATGTTTTCTTTGGATTATGAAAGCTTAGAAGCATTGCCGAGCTTACCAAGTTGTACTGGTTTTTCTATAACTGAGTCGTGGTTGTGGTTTGAATGCATGCAGCTGGTTTGTGACTTGACAAAGAACACAGCATGGAAGCATTGTGCTCTGTTGCGGTGTGTCAAGGTAGTGCAGTATGTTGAATTCATCAGACTTGTGGCTTTCTCTCTCTATGCCAATTAGCTTCGTCTGTTGCGCATGTTCGTAGTGGGAGATCATTGCTTGCCCACATACCGGTAATGTGCATAAAAAGACACGACACTTTAAAGTGATCAGAACATCCTTGAAATGAGTTGGAATCTTTCACTCGAACGAAGAATTATATAAGAAGGTCGAGGAGTATGCTACAAGTCACTTGATCTGAGCCACAGACGGGGAGAGGAGGGGTGTTTGGGCATGTGAAAGAATCCGAGGCAAAACATTCACATCTCTATTCAGCTAAACAAGAACAATGCTTTGGCCTCTCCCTCGTTTGATTAACTTAGTACATCTGCTTTGCTCGTGGTAAGCATGATGTGGACATGGAAAACATGTTGTCTTCACTCTGTCCTGTGGATCCAATCTATTCTGGCCGCCTTCTCTGTCCATTTCCAGGTTGAGCAATCTCTGTTCATCATGGTCTTGCCTTGATATCTTCACCATATTCTCCGCTTGCGAATCCAAATTGCAGGGAATATTTTGCTTGGGAACCAACCTCATCCCCACTCAACTCCGCAGTTGCGGCTGAAGAGAGAAAGAGAGAGAGAGAGAGAGGGACAAGAAAGCTGTTGCTGCTGTCAACCTTATCCACACACACCAAGGATACTAGAACTTATGGCATCAAGAGACGAGGAGGATAATGGCCGGAGCACGATGAACCCACCATCTGATGAACCTTTTACAAGTCACTCCCTGACACCTCCTCTCATGGCTTCTTCTGACCTTCGGGCCATTTGCTAAATCTTGGCTCGTTCCAACGCATCTATGGAACGGAACATTTCCTGAGAAGTGATCACCAAAGGCCTAAAGGTGTGGATAGCTCCATTACCATGAGTCTATAATGCCACTTACAGTAATGCTGATCCTGCCAGCTAGAGATCGGTGCAGTAAAGGTGGAGTCCTCCATGTGAGGCTAAAGATGAGCATTGCTAGTATTGCAGAGGGAAAAGAAGAAGAACACAATGACCGCCAGAGATGGCTTGTGGATAGACACAGTCTCAGAGAGGCAAGCCGACAGCGACTCTAAGACTGGCTTGTGAAGAAAACACAAAGGACCCTCCCAAGTTTCCATGCTAAACCCTTCCCAAGGAATCAGATGCAGAATCTTTTTGCAGACGACTGACACAGATCAAATGGAAGACGACTCGGGTCCTATTATGGGCTCTCTAAGTGGGCTAATTATATATTGATGTAGTTAGATGTGTTTAGTGATTTAAAAAAATTAAATTGATATCTCTATATTTATTTATAAAAGTGAAACATCTAAATTTATTTATCATAATGATATTAGTTTTACTAATAAAAATATAAAAACAAAAGGTAAAAAGATAATTTGAACATTCGATGGTGGACGATGACGTTGTTGGTGTCGACGTTCATGTAATTGTTCGGTCGCCTTCGATGATAATAAGGTTCGCTCTTATCGTGATGCCACCCGTCTTTATGAGAAACGTACGTCGATCTCATCATTGCCTGCCTCGTGTTGTTTTGTATTTATGTCAATATCGACATAGTTGCAGAGTGATGCAGGATAAGCGACAATGAGGTTGGCGACACACTCCTCGTGGAAACAAGTGATGTCATGGTGAGAGCAGAACTTATCCTCATCGAAGGTGGTTGGACAACTACATCGACATCAACACCAATAGTATCATCATCTATCACTATCGACGTCATCCATAATCGAATGTTAAAGTTATATTTTTATCTTTTGTTTTCATATTTTTATCAGTAAAATTGATGTCATTTGGATAAATGGTCCTAGATGTTTCAATTTCGTAACTATAAATATATCGACATAATTTTTTAAAGTATAAAGACTATAATACTAAATATAGCTAATCCAAATTGATTTCACTGGTTCTAGATCAGTACATGTCCTGCACCATTAACGGGGCACATTTAAGTTCACTCTAATGAGCCATTTACCTCGTTAGACCAATCCTTATCAAGATACTAATTTAAAGGATCATCGTAACCCAATGAAATCTCATGTGCAGATAAACCAAGACATGAATGTAAAAGCTGCTACTTTGTGGGAAGACGCATATGGTTGACCTTTATCTGCTACTAACCCAGACGATCAACTAGACGCATATGGTTGACCTTTATCTGCTACTAACCCAGACGATCAACTAGAGGCAGGGGGGACGAAGGAGGAATGTGGTTCTTAGGACATGCCAACCTTTAGGGAGTGGGCCCAGTTGGCTTGACCTAATGTGCCCCATTGCGTTGGACATACTTTAACTTGCACACTATACGATGAGTTTGATGCAAGACTTGTTTCAGCTTCATAATCATGTAAATTACGTGGGCATGCTGTAACGCTACAATGAGTGTGCTTGAAATGACCCTCCTCATAATTAACGAATCTCCTCTGTTTCAACATCTTCACTAGGCAAAACATGTATATGTGCCTTCGTAGCCATGGCATCTCTCATTGCTAGATATATCTAACAAATCTAATATTGAGTTCTTGTTCATTACACTCCAACATAACAAATTTTCTTGAACCACAATTAGCAAAGATGAGAAGGGACAAATTACATGGTCAAGCTTTTAGACCATCGAATCTTGATAGACAGACATGATTTATAGAAGAAGAAAAAAATAATATTTAATATTATTATAAGAATATTTTGTTCATTGTATAAATAGAAACACTTTATGATTTTATTTTTGACCTCTTTTGAGCATGGAATGATCGTGATTCAGACACTTACATGATCAATTCACATAGACAAAAACAACAGTACATGCATTATCGTAGCACAGAAACGAAACCCCAATCTCTTCCCTGTCATAAAGAAGAAGAAAGGCAGTGGCTTACGACTTGCAATAGAGAAGAAAGAGCTGTCACCGTGGTCAAACAACTACACCAGAGAGTGCCTGCTAATAAACTAGATTGCGTGCAGTCCATCAAGAACAGTTTGTTTTTGATAACGAATCACGAGGACAACTGGAGACGAAAGCACCCCACAATAGCATTACGGAGTCAACAATGTCGTCAAACAAAGTTGCTTTATGGCGACAGTGAACTCTATCAACTTTGCTTCACCGCCACGTACGCCGCTCCCCATTTTTAGCCATGGCAGTCACGCCATTGTAGCCAATGGTCGGAGGGCCTTTGAGTCCACCAGCCACCTATAAATAAGAGCCGGAACTTTAACCAGTGCATGCACCGAAGAGTCTTTCTTTCCCTCCCCACCACCCCCCTCGTACTACAAGAGATTTAGAGTATCTTTGTTCCTTCGTGACTCACACCAACATGAGCGAAGCTTCACTCTTAGCATCCCAACTCTGGTCTCAAATGCCTCGAGGTTTGTCCACCAACATGACATTTCCATGCCTCGCAAAGGCTAACGTCATCTTTTCAGTAGGCGAGACAAGGACGCGGCGGCTGCGGAGGAAGGCAAAGGGAGACGCGAAGAAGAGGCGGCTGAGTGACGAGCAAGTCAGGTTCCTGGAGATGAGCTTTAGGGACGAAAGGAAGCTGGCGTCGGGGAGGAAAGCCCACCTCGCCGCCGAGCTCGGGCTCGACGGGAAGCAGGTGGCCGTCTGGTTTCAGAACCGGCGGGCGAGGCACAAGAACAAGCAGCTGGAGGAGGCGTACCTCAAGCTCAAGCTGGAACACGAAGCCGTCGTCATCGAGAAATGCCACCTCGAGAACGAGGTTGGTCGATGTCTTCCTTCCTTGTAGAATGTACAATAGTAGCCTGCGGCAAACCTGACATGGCAGTGATGCTGATGGCAGGTGTTACAACTGAAGGAGAAGCTTTTGGAAGCCGAAGAGGAGATCAGGAAGCTCTCGTGGAGCGTGAATGGAGGCAACCTCGGCTCGTCCTTCTCAGCCGTGAGCCTGCAGCCAATACTCGGAGAGTTTGGAACGGAAGCAGAAGCTGAACTTGCTTACATGGACGAGTATGACTTCAACAACTACACGATGGAGTGGACTAATTCATGTGGCATATAAAGATCATTGCAATCACTGTCATTCATATATGTGATTAATCCTCGTAGATTCAACTATTTAGTTCTGTGCAAAAAGGGGGATAATGCTGCAACTATTTAGTTCTGTAAAGCCTTATTTTTATTATTATCATCCACAAAGTCACAAAGTAGGTGTTTGATCTCCCAAGAACATGAGAGAGACATGAGTCTCAGTGTTGGATCCTCATGAAATGGCAGGACTTTCTATGAAGAGGGTTGAAAGAGAGGGAAGAACCAAAAGCTGCTCATGGTTGTCACTTTCTTGCTGCTTTTGAGGAGTCCTTGTGGTGGTGTGAAAACTGAAAACCCAACCCTGCTGCTTGTCTCTGCTGTTGTAATGTCCATTGTCCACTATGTTTCTTCCTCTAGCCTGCATCTCATGGACCATATCCCTCTCATATGAAAGTAGAAAGCAAGTTCATGGGAACAATGCCATGTAGTCAGTGAATTCAACATTCCAGTTTGATCCTATTAGAAATCATGAGAAAACATTCAAAAGCAAACTTATCCATCCTATCTTTAAACAACAGCTTGTATGATTACCTCAACAAAAACAAAAAATCCTCATAAATTAAAATAGAATCATGTTTAAAATGACAGATTGCTTACTGCCAAATGCTGAAAAAGCTATAAATTCAATTGATAAATGAACAGAGAGAAAGAAAATCCTGCAAACCACGCGATAAAGAGGTGACTAACAAAAGAGCTAAGTGCAAGCAGATGATATCGAATGTCATAACTTCAGGATAATCAGAAAGAATAAAAATAACATAATGGAAACAACAGATTGGTGCAATAAAGTGTAGTCAGAAGTTAAAAGATGGTATCCTCGGCCGTTGCAAGAAATTCAGATTATGTCATAGAGCTGAAAAAGATTAATGAATCAACATATGGAATGGTAACACAGCAAGAGTGAATAGATCAACAGATTCAATGGCATCTTGACTTGTCCTTGCAGAAGTGTACTAAGTCAGAGCATTATGCTTGTTCGGTACTGACATCTACAAAGATCCTGACCTATTTTCGCAACACAGAATATTTGTATCTTATTTTTCATCAACATATTGCATAAGTCAGAAATTCATCATCTTAATCCCCATTTGTCATGCCACAACTCAAGCAAATGACAGGAACCGTTCACGATTTCAGTTTATTGAAGTTCAGTATTTTGAAGAATTAACAAATATTAAGCAACGAATAAATTGTTAGTAATACAACATGAAAGCTAATCAAGCTTTAGTATTTCAGAGAAAAGGGGTATGCAGTACCCAAAATTTGGGCATTGTAGTGACAAAATCATACAAGAAATCTCAGCTAATGTAAGCTACAGATGTCTCTGTTCAAATGTGCAACCTAACAAAATAACAGAAAGCATCATACCTTCATTTAGTATTGACATCAAATGAACATTCCGCTGCAGAATTCTCATCGATGATATACTTATGTAACAAGGCCAAAACTCACATCACATCCATCTTCCTATATTATGGTCAACATTCATGACAAGCTTTTCCACCAAAAAAAAATAGAGCTCAGAACTGTAACTCCTTTCTCAATCAACACCTTTCTCGGTCAACAAATGATGATATTTTCAGGTTTCCTTCAAAGGAATGACACTAGACCTTAATTCCCAGTGTGAAAGGCACCCTCTAAAAGGAGATGTCAAGAAAAGAGAAGAAATGGTGAACTGCCTCTGGCACATAGAAATCGAGGATAGACAACTGAAAGCAGTTCTCAGCTGCCTCCTCTCTCCATCCTCGGATTGGAAATCTAGGTCATGCTGAACAGCAGTTATCAGGCAGTAAGCATTTGCAAAGGGAGCCTGCAGAGAAGCATATTGCCATAGCACTTGATATGTCCAGAAAGATCAATAGCCAAATGATGATTTTAGAATAAGAAAAAACTACAAAAAATGATCAAAGTTGAAGTGATCCACTGCTGGCCACAAACAAATGGAAAAGGATATTTTACTCATCTTGGTTATAATGCCGGTGAAGAGTGCCCTTAGGGAGGAGGTTGAAGCTCAATCCATACAGATAATCAAATTTTGCTTCTCCATAACATTTAATTAAAAGACACCATAACCAAAATAAAAAAAAAGAGAACTAATGTACATTGTTCATGTCTCATAATGCATTCAAATACTTGCTGGCACTCATCTGACTCGATGTCTACCAAATTTCAATCAAGAAGAAAGAGAAATAATAGAACAAATGCTAAGTAAGACCAAACAAATCTTAACACATGTCCATCTTCTTCATCACCAGAGATTAACATTCAAGAGAATAAATTTCTCTAAAGATGTATCTAGAGAGAATTGCCTAGTGTCCCAGCACCCAACAGAATCCGGTTATTCTATTCTTACAAAACTTGGTAATTTTAAAATCTCCCACATGCATCCAAAAATCTATGAAGGTCAAGCCAACCATAAATCTGAACCCTAGGTTATAGAACAAGCACCGATATTTCAGACCTTGCTATAAATACATTGCCAAGAAACTGAAACAATAATGATCAGATCAACATTTTCCTGTCTATATTTGAAGTGGCTTCTAATACTTTTTTTTACGATAATATCATTGATGTCAAAAAATATAGTCATGAAGTGGTTATCAATATTTTGAGTTGTGCAACAGGAACATCAGATGCAGGAAAACTGCAGAACTACTTCATGATCACCAGAATACAATTCTTCCAGAAACTACAGTTGTTCAAGTTTTAAACAAAAAAGAAGCATACAAGTCGGTTCACCCATTTTGGAATCGGAGTTACCGGTCATCTTATGACAGATTTCTTTGCAGAAATGGTTGCAGTTCTTCATGATCAAGTGGTAGGTGTCTCCACTGTAATTAACGGACTGAAGTTCCATAAACTCTCTAACCTGAAATGAGTCCAAGCATGTCGTACCCATGAATATTGATTTCTTAAACATGAAGCCTGGACACAGACGAGGCTCAACCTCAAAGACTCCGCTACTCGGATAGTCATGTGCTCCAAATACATATTCCACCCCATGAACTGCAAGAACCAATAAAGAGCATTAAAAGTTATAAATGCCTGACAGAAAAATGCTTTTATCTAAAGAACTTTAAGACAAACTCAAGAAATCAAGGAGATTTCTGGTCCTACAATATTGACTTGGAGGCAGCAATCCAACCAGCATGTAAGGAATGTACAGAAGTACCGAAGCATCAACTTGCCTGACAACTATTAGGATTTGGATTAAGTATGAATTTTTCTTAATAAATTTTCATGTCCAAAAAAGAAATCCGCGAACTAGTTAAACAAAAATCTATGCAGATGGATAGATGACATATTTGATTGCAAGAATTTTCACCATTCATGTTTCAAACAACAAATTCAGCATAGAGAAGCACATTAAAATGATGTCTTACCATTGATGTATCTATTTAATGCAACCTTTATCTAAACCAAAAAGGCAACAGCAAAGAATACCTTCAACACCGGTGTGAAATATCCCAATGCCTGCCCAGTACATATAACCATTCATTGGTGGCAAGTCATATACATTCAGATAAACTGGTGCATTTCCTGGTGTATGGCTGGTAGACCAAACCTTTGGAAACATACAAAAATGGCTGCAAGATCTCCTGTCTAGCCGAAGAAGCATGAGGGAATTTCAACCCTTCTTGGAACCTGACCTCATATTTCTTCAGATGAAGAATAAAGAGAGGGAAAATTTTATGCGATTTAAAGTATTCTGACAGAGATCTAATGAGAAGAATCATCAACAAATTTCTCCAGGCTTGTGTTATTATCACTTGAATGCAAGAGCGGCAACTAATATTGCCAAGAGCAAAGGAAACCTAAGAAAACAAGGAAGACAATAATCATACCATGATAAAACCTCGCTTAAAGAAGAATGCTTTTCAGACTGAAACTACGATGAAGAATTAATGGCAAAATGTTGATGCAATTCATCAAGAAATGAGGCATTTCAGGAAGAAAAAAATTCAAAGAACATGTCATCGAATTTCTTGAGCTAAGAAGCAAGAAAAGTGCATTTCATCACATTAGAACAATCAGATGTTGCCAGCTTATGAGAGGAAGTCCTCATTTGCGGGATGAAACAGGATGAGTCTGAAAACAAGATAAAAGGAATAACCCAAGAAAACTCGAGGAATCAAAAGACTTAAATCAAATTGAAAGAAGAGTGACGACTGGCCAGTGATTAGCCACAATACTAAGCATTGGCAAACTCGAGCACTCGAAAAAAATACGCGACTTTAGAAACAAGTAAAAACCGGGGAAATGACCATGATTTGTAAGATTCGGAGATCTAAGTAGCATAAGGAACCCATTTGAGAAGTGAACTAGATGCACATTGTCAAGAAAAGTTTGGGATATAGTTCTTGACAGAAAATTCGAAGCACACACGAACAGATTGTATTTCACAGCCATTGCATCTACATTTCCTAAAGGGGGATTGAAAATAAGATACTTTCATGAAAAAAATGGTGCTTCTTCCACTATTGCCTCACACGAAAATCCAGATTGCCGTAAGGTCACGAGGAACCTTCTTACGTCAGAGTGGTGGCGAAGAACATGAAAGAACAATCCAAAATTGAGCTGGACTCGTCCAATACCCATCGGAAAAAGGAATTTTTCCATGAATTCCACCAACATTTAACAGATAGCAATCAAACGAGCTTGCAAGAACCAAAATTGCAAGCGAAAACTCCCAAGAAAAGAGAAATCCCGCAAGAGAGGAGGAACAAACAGAGAACAAAGAGACCGACTTATCCTCCTCCGGAGAAACCCCCGAATCAGGTTATTGGCCGCCACAATGAGCAAGGAGATGCGCCATGTTGAGGTCCCAAGGAATGGGTGGGGGGAGACCGGAGAGGCCTCGAAAGAGTCGAAGTGGTGGGAGAGATACATAGGAATTAAACTGGTTGCGAGATACATTAAACAGGTTAAGGTACCATAAAGAGATTTATTATATTTAAGAGAGAGGTTAATTTTAAGAGAAGAAACACATTTGGATAAATTAAATTAACTATTGATTTGAATTTTTTAAATGAATGATTTATTTTCAATACATAATCTATTTTTGAAGACTATATAAATATCGTTGGTCATGAAATATATAGAGTTTTTAAAGTTATAAAAATTTTTGAGAGAGACATAAAATATTTATCCTTATCCTACTTTACATGAAATATATAGACTATCTTTTCCTTTCATCTATTTTTAATATTTGGTATCAAAGCTTAAGTTAAGCATAACCTTTTCTCCAAGCATCATTCAACTTCATATTTTTATATTGATAAAAAGAATTATAATATATGGTGTATCTAAATGAAAGTTTTTCTAGACTCGTAAGATATATTAAACTTTGTAGAAGATAGATTTACTTAACCAAGTCCAATAGAAGGAGTAATAAATGTTGGAAAAAATACGACAAAGAAAATGATGAAAACACTATAGAAACAAATAACAAACACAAGATTAAGAATACTATAGGAAATATATATATGCTTGAAACATGTATAAACACTTTTCTAAAAATGATATTTGCACCCTCTTCTCAATAAGATTGCTATGGGTTTGATGCAAATAGTTTTAATGGATATGACAAGCCTTTAGAAGATCTGTATTGAGCAAACAATAAGGAATCTTCAAAGAGGAATTAAAGAATATCTAATTCAATCACTTGGAGAGTAAAGAAAAAGAGTATGAAAGAGATGCATACATTATTTACCCTCAAATACCTATTTATATATATTTTTCTCAAAAGACACAACCTTTAAAAAATAACTACCAAAATAACTACAAAAGAAACCACCTTTTTAAATAAATCTTTTGAAAAGAAATTCTTTTTTTCCTTTTAATTTGAACAATTTAAAACAATCCCCCACTTGTTCAAATTTAAAAATTTTCTCAAAGTGATTAAATAGTATTTATGAATAAAGTAATATATCTTTCGATTTGAATATTACCTTAGTGTAAGTATCACAAAGTGAAGTCGAAATCCCAAATAATATAAAAGCTTTGAATTTGTTATTCCTAATGACAACACCAGTGATACCACACACATAAATACATCATCCTTGTATTCCTCATAAAATCTCACTCAACCCTAATATGGCCTTAGGCTCATCCAAATTCATGAACTTTTATGAGAGAAAACTCCACTCTCAATCGAAGCGGCACCACTTCTAAGTTCATATATGTGAAGTTCTTATAGTATCTTTGTCATTCTTTGAGATATTTGTCCTAACTTGACTGAACTTCATTAAGAGTATAATTAACTCAACCCTCATTCGGTGACAACCAGCACTTTAACATCTTTAGATGGGACTCGTAAAATATTTTAAAGTGCTGAATCACTCCACGTGTTAATGACTTGTTCTTACCCTTTGAACTCTTCATTACTCATTTTATAATATGTTGAGTAGGGTTGCTATCATTGATGGATCTTTTATTCAAGAAGTTTTAGCCCTATCCATTTTGATGTTAATCTTACAACTTCTCTTGTAAGAGGTTTGGTGAATGGATCAGCCAAATTCTCACTTGTTTTCATAAATGTGAGTGAAATAATCCCACTTTTGATTAATTTCCTCACATAATCATGTCTAAGACTTATATGTCTTGACTTTCAATTATATATTTCACTATACGCACAAGTTAAAGTGGCTTGACTATCACAAAGTATAAAAATTAAATTTACACTCTTAGAAGTCGGAATTTCTAATAGAAAGTCCCTCAACTATTCAGCCTTCTTTCTTGTGTCTGTTAGAGTAACAAATTCTGATTTTATAGTTGAGTGAGTTATACACGTTTGTTTCTTGCTCTTCTAAGAAACAGCGCCACCTCCCAAGGTGAACACCCAACCAGTAGTAGATTTGTTATCTCCAAAACTTGATATCCAACTTGCGTCAGTATATCCTTCTAAAATAGCAGGAAATTTTGAGTATTGTAGGCCATAATCTTTGGTTCATTTAAGGTACCTAAGAACTCTTTCAATAGCCTTCCAATGCTCTACATTTGGATTGCTAGTAAATCTACTCAATTTACTAACTACAAATACTATATCAGGTCTTGCGCACTGCGTTGCATACATAAGACTTCCTATAGCACTTGAATATTCTAATTGAGCCACTATTCTTCCAATATTTTTGACTAATTTGATACTTGGGTCAAACAGGGTATTTGCTTCTTTGATTTTTAAGTGACTGAATTTTTTCAGTACTTTCTCTATGTAATGAGTTTGACTCAAAACATATCCCCTACTATTTCTGTTTACATTGATACCTAGTATAGTATTAACTTGCCCAAGATCTTTCATCTTAAATGTTAAAGATAGAAACATCTTTGTTTCTACAATACCTTCCATGTCATTGCTCACTATTAGCATATCATCAATATAAAGGCAAACTATCACCATATAGTCATCACAAGTTTTGAGATAAACACATTTATCTGCAATATTATGAACATATCCATTAGAAAGAATTATTGCATCAAATTTCTCATGCCACTATTTTGAAGCTTACTTTAAACCATACAATGACTTAATAAGTTTACACACTTTATGTTCATTTCCCGGTAGAACAAAACCTTCAGGTTGTTCCATATATACCTATTCATTGAGGTCTCCATTTAGAAATGTCGTTTTGACATCCATTTGATGAACATAAAGATCAAAAATTGATGCTAAAACAAAAATAATTCTAATAGATGTGATCCTAGCCACAAGAGCATATATGTCAAAATAATCTATTCCTTCCTTTTATCGAAATCCTTTAGCAACTAACCTTATTTTGAACGTTTGGAGAGTACCATTTGTATGATACTTCCTACAAAATACCTATCTACAACTAATAGGTTTAGAGGCAAAAGGTAAATCTACAAGTTCCCAAGTGTGGTTTAACATAATAGAATCCATCTCATCATTAATAGCATCTTTCCAAAAGGCAGCATTACGAGAGGTCATAGCTTCTTTAAACGTTTTAGGATCATCTTCCACTTGTAAAATAAGAGGAATTGTTTTTAAGACTCTCTCATTAGTTCCTTCTACACGGTAAAAAGAAATACTTCGAGAATCAATCTCATCCGATCTTAATGTTTTTGCTTTTTGTACACAAGTACTTCTCCTTAATTCATAAGATTGCTCTCCAACCTCTTGTGAACTTGATTGATGTCCAATCAAAGGAATATTAGGTTGCTCACCAACTTTTTGAGATGTCTCCATTGGTGACTCATCACTAGTTAGAGGATAAATATTATTACTTGAAGTCATTAAATGTTCAAAGAACTCCACATCTCGATATTCTATTATGATATTAGACTTCAAATTAAGAAGTCTATATGCTTTACTATTTGAGGCATAGCCTATAAATGCACATTTGATTCCTCTAGATCCTAATTTTATCCTTTAAGGATCATTATTCTTACAATATGCAAGACATCCCCACACTTTAAAATAACCAATGTTAGGTTGTCTTCCTTTCCATAACTCATATGGAGAGATCTTATTCTTTTTAAAGAGAATTCTATTTAAAATATGACATGCAACCAATAAAGCTTCTCCCCATAAATTATAAGATAATTTAGCATGCAATAACATAGCATTAATCATCTCTAGATAAGTTCTTTTTTTTTTTTTCTGCTAATCCATTTTGCTAGGTGTTCTAGGTGTTGAACATTCATGAATTATGCCATGTTGTTCACAAAACAAGTTAAATTCATTAGGAAAGTATTCTCCTCCTCTATCACTTTTTAAAGCTTTAATTTTCTTCCCTAATTGATTTTCAACTTCTACTTTATATGCCTTAAAAGTATTAAAAGTATCATTTTTATGTTTCAATAAATACACATATGTGAATCTAGACATATCATCTATAAAAGTAATAAAATATCTATTATCTCCTATCGTTAATATGCCATTTAATTCACATATATCAGAATGTATTAAGTCTAATAAATTAGTATATCTTTCAACACTTTTGAAGGATTTCTTCGTCATCTTTGATTTAACAAAAATTTCACATTTATTAAGATCATCAAAATGATAATTTATTAAGCCACACTTAACCATTCTTCTAATGGTGCTAGTTCCAATATGTGCTAATCTATCATGTCATAATGAATAAGAATCAACAATATAAATAGAAGCAACATCTTTATTAAATTTAGAATCATTGTCAATAATAGATAATTTGACCATTCCGTCAGCAGAATAGCCTTTTCCAACAAAAGTTCCATTACGGGATAGAATTAATTTACAGGATTCAAATATAGATTTAATTCCAGGTTTACCAAGGAGATTCTCACTCACTAAATTTCTACTCATATCTGGTACATGAAGAACATTAGTAAGAGTGACTTTCTTACCCGAAGTGAAAGTGAATTCCACATTTCCCTTGCCAATCACCTTAGAATGAACTTCATTTCTCATTTGAATCTCTTGCCCTTCTGTGACTTCTTTGTAAGTCTTGAAGAGTGTCTTATTATAGCAAACATGGACGGTAACACAAGTATCGTACCACCAACCAGAAACCTTACTAAATATGGCATTCACTTCGCTCACCGTAGCAATTATATTATCATCTCCCTCAACGGAATTGACTTCCGGTTTCTGGCCTTTGTTGGAATTCTTAGGCCGATTCACAGCATTTGCTTTTATTTTGCCAAAAGAGTTCTCACTCTTGTCTCTCATCCTCGATTCCTCCTCGATTCAAAGATATTTTTGAATTTGCTCTAAAGTGATATCCTTGGAGTTATGCAAAATCTTCTTCCTATACTTTTTCCAAGATGAAGGCAACTTGGCTATTATAGCCCCTACTTGAAAATGTTCAAGAAGTTTGATTTTTTCAACATTCAATTGATTAACAATGACCTACAACTCATGCACTTGTGCCAAGATTGGCTTGTCATCCACAAACCTGTAATCAAAATATTTAGAAATTAAAAAAATTTTTGTACCTTCCTCCTCGGCATGATACTTGAATTCCAAAACATTCCAAATTGCTTTTGTAGATGGTTCCACCGTATAAAGATCATAAAGGCGGTCTGAAAGAGCATTGAGAATGTGTCCTCTACACATGACTTCATCTTCATTTCTCTTCTTTTATTCAGTCTTGACTTCATCGGTGTCATCGTCGGTTGGATCAGGAATTGGTTGAAGATTTGGATCAAGCATATAGAAGATCTTTAAAGCAATCAACATGAACTTCATCTTGTCTTGCCAACGAGTAAAATTCATTCCATCAAAACGATCCAAACGAACAAAATCTTGATTCAATAATTTGATGGTATTTGTGGCCTCCATGGTAAATTTGTATAAACTCACAAATATTGGTTTTAGATTGTTAGAAAAAATACGATAAAGAAGAGGATGAAAATACTATAGAAACAAATAACAAACACAAGATCAAGAATATTATAGGAAATATATATATGCTTGAAACGTGTATAAACACTTTCCTAAAAACGATATTTGCACCCTCTTCTCAATAAGATTGTTATGGGTTTAATGTAAATAGTTTTAATGGATATGACAAGCCTTTAGAAGATCTGTATTGAGCAAACAATAAAGAATCTTCAAAGAGGAATTATAGAATATCTAATTCAATCACTTGGAGAGTAAAGAAAAAGAGTACGAAAGAGATGTATACATTATTTACCCTCAAATACCTATTTATAGATATTTTTCTCAAAAGACACAACCTTTGAAAAATAACTACCAAAATAACTACAAAAGAAACCACCTTTTCAAATAACTCTTTTGAAAAGAAATTCTTTTTTCCTTTTAATTTGAACAATTTATAACAATAAATACGGAAGCAAGAAAATAATTCAAAGATAAAAGGAAGAAGGAAAAAAAAGCTTTATTCACAATTTACTAAGAGCTTAATGACATAATATTCAAGATCATCGCTTCAGCAAATACTTCAAAAGAGGCTTGAAAAATTCTTTAAAAAGTATTCGGTAGTGTGAATAAGGTAAAAAAACTTCGTCTATAAGTTTTATGAGGTGAGTTTGAAAAATTATATTAAAGTACTTCTGAATCTATTTCTAATTACTTCTCAAAGGTAATTTCTATTGTTCATCAAATGAGATGAAATGGTGAACAAATCAATAATTAAAGAATAATAGAAAAATACTAAGATTTCTAAATCTAAAATTTTATTTTATTATTGTAGCTATTAAAGAGTTTAAAGATTTAGAATAAATGTCTTTAGAACAACTTATAAGTTCTCTCGAAGTTCATGAACAAATTATTATAAAAAGAGAAGAAAAAACTACAAAGCAAATATTATAAACCAAGCTTACCCTTGATAATAAAGATGAATCAAGATCTCAAAGAGAAGAGGTCATGAACAAAAAGGAAGATGTGACATAAATCAAATCAATCAAAAATCTCAAAATAATGAAGGTGGTGGAAAAAATTTTAGTCAAAGAGGTCGAGGTTATGGTCAATGCCATATATATGACAGAAATTTTAAAGGGTCTGAAATATAATGCTATATTTGCAAAAGGTATAGACACTACTCGTTTAAATGTTATTATAATCCCAGTAATCAAAGTGACAAGACAAATTTTATTGAAAAAAAACAAAAATCAAGTTTTGTTAATGACTTATGATAATTTGAAGGAATATCAGTCTATAACATGGTATCTAGATATAGAAGCTTCAAATTATATATGTGATATCAAAAAGCTATTTTCGAAAATGGATATAAGTTATTTCGAGAATATTACATTTGGTAATCTATTTCAAAGACCAATAAAAGGCAAAGGTAAAAATTTTCTTGGATATAATAATGGTAAAGATCATCATAAGAATATAATATTAATCTCACATGTGAAAACGATGAAGAACAAAATGTTTCCTCCATATTTATGTATTTTTTATCGATCAAATTATTTTAAAACTAATATTGATAATATTTTTACATTATGACATTTTAGATATGCATTTTAAATTTTGAGGCTTTAAAACTTCTAAAAAAATATAATATGGTAATAGGAATGCCAAGAATTAATTATTCATCAAAATTATGTGAAGTATGTATCATGGGCAAATAAGAAAGAAGGTCTTTCAAAGTTAGAAGCACAAAAAAAGTATGGTATTAACTTGATCTGGTGCACTTAGTCTAATATCACTTGGAGAAAGCAAGTATTTTCTTACCTTCACAAAAAAAATAAAAAAATTTAAGCAAATTTAAAGAATTTAAGAATTTGGTTAAAACACAAAGTGATTGTAAGATTAAATATTTAAAAACATATAGGGATTGTGAATACATATCAAATAAATTTGAAAGTTTTTTAAAAAAATAATAATAATTTTTTAATAATATTTAAAGATTAAATCAATTTATCATATCATATACACCTTAATCAAATGGAGTCTCAGAAAGAAAAAAAATAAGACTATACTTAATATGGTCAGATACATGTTAAAAGAAAAAAGAATTCATAAAGAATTTTGAGGAGATACTATTGCTTGTATAATTTATTTGCTTAACAAGTTTCAATAAAATAAATTGATAATGTTAAACCAAAAGAAGAAGAAGTATAGAGCATAAAGAAACCAAGAGTTAATCATTTGAGAATTTTTGAAAGTGTTTTATTTACTAAGATACAAGAAAAAAAAAGAACAAAACTTGAGAATAAAAATTAGAAATACATCTTGTTAGGTTATATTGAGAATTCCAGTAGCTACAAACTCACTAATCCTATCACAAACAAAGTTGTGATGTTAAGAGATGTTGAGTTTGATGTATAATATATTTAGAACCAGAAAAGTAATAAGTAGCATAAGAAAGTTATAACTTTAGAAGAGGATGATATAATACAAGCAAGCATCAAAGAGTCTTTGCTTGAATCATCACCTAGGTTAGTTAGATCACATGATTCAAAAAGTTCAATTGGAAGAAAGACAGTACCAATTCAGGAGCTATATAATGTGACTCGAAGGATTGATGCTAATAATGATAAATTTTTTAAAATCTTTTTTTGTAAGATATGATCAATTAATCTTTAAAAAAGCTTATAGAGAAGATAAATTGTGACAAGCTATGAATGAAAGAATCGGTGTTATTAACAAAAATGATGTATGAGAGCTTACTACACTTTCAGAAGACCACCAAGTGATCAGTGTTAAGTGGATCTTTAATATATAAAAAAAATACAAATAAAAAGGTGAAAAAATATAAGGCATGATTGGTTGCAAAGGGATATAAACAACAATATGAAAAGTATTCATACAGATTGCTCAATTGGAAACAATAAGATTACTTATTTATCCAGCAACTCAAATGAAATGAAAAATTTTATAAATAAATATCAAATTAGCATTTCTTAATAGAGTTTCTGAAGAAGAGATATATGGTTTTATTATTCATGAATAAAATGACAAGATATATAAGTTAAAGAGAGTTATTTATAGGTTTAAACAAGCCCTACGAGCATAGAATTCTTGAATATATGCTTATTTTATTTAAAATAAATTTTTTAAATCTTCATATAAATATGCTCTCTATACAAAATTTAACTCTCATGAAGATATTTTACTATATATAGATGATTTAAGTTTTATGAGCAATAGTAGCTCCATAATTAAAGATTTTAAGTATTCTATGAAGAAGGAATTTGAGATGGTTGACTTGAGCCTGATGTCTTATTTCCTTGGTATTGAAGTTATACAAGACAATGAAGGAATTTTTATCTCATAAGAAAATTATACAAATGAGGTAACTTTTGTATGAAAGATTGTCATCCTACAATTATACAAAAGAGGTGTTTATTGAAAAATTATACAAGAAGTTTCTATGAAAGATTGTCATCTTACATATATACCCGTGGAATATGACACTAAGTTGACTAAGGAAGGTGAAGGTAAATACATTAATCCAACTTACTATAAAAGTCTAGTTGGATGTTTATGATATTTGACATACACTCGACTTAATATATTATTTGGAGTTGGTTTAATAAGTAAATACATGAAAGCTTCTAAGACATCTTATTTAAATACCATAAAAAATTATAATATATTAAAGGAACAATTAAGTATGTAATGCATTATTTATCATTTAAAATATTGGAGCTCATTGGATATAATGATAGTGATTGAGCAGAAAATGATAATGATCACAAGAGTATAATTGGATTTGTATTTTATTTTAGTAAAACTACATTCAGGTCTTTAAAAAAATAACATATCATTGCTTTATCAAGTTGTGAAGTATAATATATAATAGTATCTTCTTATGTTTGTCATGCAATATAGTTAAGAAGATTGTTGGGAAAAAAATCTGTTATAGCGGAATAATTCTTTTCTCTCTTTGTGTATCAAAATGGGTTCCTCATCAAATATCAACTTGATATCAAAAACATATATCAATCAGAGCAGCATAAATAGTAAAGCAATAAATCAATCACAAAATGAGACCAAATTTTAACGTGAAAAAACCACAGGACCATAGTCCACTTCAAACTTCCACTATCACCAGTAATGATAACAGGTTTACAATAAATCTTCTCTAAAATAACAAGAGGATCATAATAACATCAAGATTATATATCTTAGCTCAAGAATAGCATATCATCATCAAATGAATGAATCTCATCAAAAAAAGAATTTTGTGTCTCACAAAGTAGGTATAGCAAGAAAGTATCTCAAAAAGGGTAAACGACATATCAACACCGTTAAGATTGTAGACCTTGCTGCAAAGATTCTTTATATATAATTTGGGCTAAAACTGATAAAGTTTAACCCCTAATCGTCAAGCAGAAAAACTCTTATCTCTTTCTTTTTTTTCTCTATGTTCTTTTTTTCTTTCTGTGTGCCGCCATCATCCTTCCTTCGAGAGAGTGTGTATTGAATGGTGGCGACGTATAGAGAAAGAAAGAGGAGAGAGATAAGAGTTTTTCTGCTTGATGATCAGGAGTCAAACTTTATTAGTTTTGACCCAAATTATATGCGGAGAATCCTTATATTAATCTCTATAATCCTAACCGTGTTGATCTACAGTATACCCTCTTTAAGGTACTTTCCTGTTATACACACTTTGTGAAACCTAAAATTCTCTTTTTGATGAGATTTATTCATGATAATATGCTATTCTTGAGCCAAGATATATGGTCTTAATGTTATTATGATCCTCTTGTTATTTTAGAGAAGACTTATTATAAACCTATTATCATTACTAGTGATAGTGAAAGTTTAAAATAGACTATGGTTTTTTCCGCATTAGGTTTTTCACATTAAAATTTAGTCTCACTTTATGATTGATTTATTATTCTACTATTTATGTCGCTCTGGTTGATACATGCTTTTTGATATCAAGTTGGTAATTTAATGAGAAACTTATTTTGATATACAAAGAGAGAAAAAAATTATTCCATTTTAACAGGTTTTTTCCCAACAAAGATTATTCCAGTAACTTCATGTCACAAGAGAAGTCAATCAAGATTTATGTTGATAACAAATTAGCTATTGCCTTGGCCAAGAATCTCGTCTATTATGAAATATTAAAGTATTTTGACATAAAATTTTATTTTATAAGAGATCATGTCAAAAATAAAGAAGTGAAATAAATGATCGATATACTCTACGTTTGAAATATTAACAACTTCCAAAAAAAAAACTTACATATTAGATGAAATAAATTTAAGAGGAAAGAATATTAGAATTTTAAGATATCATAAAGAGGTTATTATATTCGAGAGAGAGATTCATTAGGAAAAACACATAAGGACAAATTAAATTAACTATTGATTCTTAAATAATTTTTTTAAAAAAAATTATTTTGAGTATAATTAATGTTATGTATCTTTTAAGACTATATAATAAAAAAATTTAAGAGAAATATAAAATATTTATCCTATCTTACTCTTTCCTTATCAGATAGTTTTATTTCTTCATCCTATTTATTTTCAACAAGATTACTCGCCCGATTTTATATTGACTTTAAAGGATACCCTCGTCCACATATGAGAGAGAGAGCGCGCGCTTCGGCCTTGTCTACCTGTCTGTTGCAGCACGCGAACTATCTGAAAGAGAGGGAAAAGATGATAAGAAATGTCACTTCCGAAAAATATTAAAACAAGTTCCAAATTTTGCCATTCCTTCTATTTTGATATTTTTACTGGACTTATGATAGCATTACCGGATTATATTGGTAACGATGGCATTATATATATATATATATATATATATATATATCTTTTTATTTTATTTCGTGAAATACTTTTTATTTTCTAAGCGGTTAGATTATCTCGATCTTTATCTTGTCAATTATCATCTTTATATTGTCATGATCATCTCATTTTATTATGTTATCGAATTTATCCCAGCGTGAAATCTCACCTGAGCCCTCATTAATCATATCTCATGTCTCTCAAGTTCTCACTTCCATTGTGAACATTGACCTCAACCGAGAGGAATGAGGTTGACTAGGACAAGAGCAACACAACCTTAGTAGCACAATGGATGAGGACACCAATCACAATAAAAGCGAGAGGTTAGATGGCACAAATATAGTTAGTGGAGGATTGGACAATATCATCAACTCGATGAAAGTGTTGAGGATGACGACAAGAGTCTTACAAGATGACTCATAGCATAGTACGATCTGATAGAAGTGATAATCAACACAACAAAGGTAAGATAAATAGCACTCTGATCGTTAGTTCATTCTTCTCCTTTCCTGGGAACGATCGTCAAGCCCAGTGTGAGAGGGCAAAACGCAAAAAGCTGCAGTTTCACGTAGTAAGTTCAAAAATCCTTCTGGTGCAATTCTTAGCACTTTTTGAGTAATATGCTGTGGTTCAAGTTTCGAATTCTATGCATATTTTCTACTTAGTGGCTGTTGGGTGCAGCCCATACGTGGGCTTGGACGGGTGAGCCTAAATCTAATCTATTAAATAATAATAATAATAATAAAATCTATTAGAATAGTACACGACGTGAGAGACATGGATAAGATTATGAGGTTTTTGTTAGATTATCAAGTAACTAAATTTCATCAATTTTGATCTAAATTTTACATAGAGAATCCTTATAACAAGCTCTATAATTCTGTTGATTTTCGATCTATAATTTGTTCTCTTTGAAATGCTTTTTTAATATATTCATTTGATGAGACCTAAATATTTGTTTAATAAAATTCATATATGATGACGATGATATATTATTGTTGAACCAAGATTTATGTTTTTGATATTATTATAATCTTTTAATTACTTTAGAGATGACTTATTATAAATCCATTATAATTATTGGTGAT
Source organism: Musa balbisiana (assembly GCA_004837865.1). Taxonomy (NCBI): domain Eukaryota; kingdom Viridiplantae; phylum Streptophyta; class Magnoliopsida; order Zingiberales; family Musaceae; genus Musa; species Musa balbisiana. Next base: position 11,018,400 of record CM017191.1, on the reverse strand, counting down.
AGTGAAGTTTTGAAGTGGAGTACTATCCTATGGTTTTTCACATATTAGGTTGTCCACGTAAAAATTCGATGTCTCACTTTATAATTGATTCATTATTCTATTATTTATATGTATATATATATATATATATATATATATATATATATATATATATATATATATATATATATATATATATATATATATATATATATATATATATATATATATATATATATATATATATATATATATATATATATATATATATATATATATATATATATATATATATATATATATATATATATATATATATATATATATATATATATATATATATATATATATATATATATATATATATATATATATATATATATATATATATATATATATATATATATATATATATATATATATATATATATATATATATATATATATATATATATATATATATATATATATATATATATATATATATATATATATATATATATATATATATATATATATATATATATATATATATATATATATATATATATATATATATATATATATATATATATATATATATATATATATATATATATATATATATATATATATATATATATATATATATATATATATATATATATATATATATATATATATATATATATATATATATATATATATATATATATATATATATATATATATATATATATATATATATATATATATATATATATATATATATATATATATATATATATATATATATATATATATATATATATATATATATATATATATATATATATATATATATATATATATATATATATATATATATATATATATATATATATATATATATATATATATATATATATATATATATATATATATATATATATATATATATATATATATATATATATATATATATATATATATATATATATATATATATATATATATATATATATATATATATATATATATATATATATATATATATATATATATATATTGTTCTGATTAATATTTATTTTTTATAATAAATTAATATTTTAGTTAGGAACTATAGAAAAAAATTTATTTTGCTATAATATTTTTTTCTCTAACCGTACCAATATACAGTGACCTTTCAGATGTACCATTTCGTGAGTGAGTTTGCTAGTTGATCAGTCATATATACGTGAGAAACGTGTAGTTGATGTTTAACAACTTGATCTGGCATAAAGTAAAAGTCGATGACAATGTGTTTTATGCGCGAATGGAACATTGGATTGATGCACAAGTAAGTAACTCCGACATTATCATAATATATTGTAGGAATAAATGTGAAGTCGATATCAAGTTTCTTGAGCATGTTCGTGACCCATATATATATATATATATATATATATATATATATATATATATATATATATATATATATATATATATATATATATATATATATATATATATATATATATATATATATATATATATATATATATATATATATATATATATATATATATATATATATATATATATATATATATATATATATATATATATATATATATATATATATATATATATATATATATATATATATATATATATATATATATATATATATATATATATATATATATATATATATATATATATATATATATATATATATATATATATATATATATATATATATATATATATATATATATATATATATATATATATATATATATATATATATATATATATATATATATATATATATATATATATATATATATATATATATATATATATATATATATATATATATATATATATATATATATATATATATATATATATATATATATATATATATATATATATATATATATATATATATATATATATATATATATATATATATATATATATATATATATATATATATATATATATATATATATATATATATATATATATATATATATATATATATATATATATATATATATATATATATATATATATATATATATATATATATATATATATATATATATATATATATATATATATATATATATATATATATATATATATATATATATATATATATATATATATATATATATATATATATATATATATATATATATATATATATATATATATATATATATATATATATATATATATATATATATATATATATATATATATATATATATATATATATATATATATATATATATATATATATATATATATATATATATATATATATATATATATATATATATATATATATATATATATATATATATATATATATATATATATATATATATATATATATATATATATATATATATATATATATATATATATATATATATATATATATATATATATATATATATATATATATATATATATATATATATATATATATATATATATATATATATATATATATATATATATATATATATATATATATATATATATATATATATATATATATATATATATATATATATATATATATATATATATATATATATATATATATATATATATATATATATATATATATATATATATATATATATATATATATATATATATATATATATATATATATATATATATATATATATATATATATATATATATATATATATATATATATATATATATATATATATATATATATATATATATATATATATATATATATATATATATATATATATATATATATATATATATATATATATATATATATATATATATATATATATATATATATATATATATATATATATATATATATATATATATATATATATATATATATATATATATATATATATATATATATATATATATATATATATATATATATATATATATATATATATATATATATATATATATATATATATATATATATATATATATATATATATATATATATATATATATATATATATATATATATATATATATATATATATATATATATATATATATATATATATATATATATATATATATATATATATATATATATATATATATATATATATATATATATATATATATATATATATATATATATATATATATATATATATATATATATATATATATATATATATATATATATATATATATATATATATATATATATATATATATATATATATATATATATATATATATATATATATATATATATATATATATATATATATATATATATATATATATATATATATATATATATATATATATATATATATATATATATATATATATATATATATATATATATATATATATATATATATATATATATACAACAGCGATGATAATAGCACGGTGGAACAGAAGGATGTGCCATAGAGGATAGAATTCACCTATTCGATTTCGAGGTAGCTGACCATATAGAGGAGAAGACTTGCTATCACCAAGGAGATCATAGACATAACGAGAATAACAAACAAGGAAGAGGAAATCTTACAAAGACAAAAAAAAAAAAAAAAGCTCTGATACGATAAAAAAATAAATCATGAAGAAAATATATATTATGTTTGATATATGTATATACTAAGAGGAAGAAATTTTCTTTTAACATACAATGAGATTTTTTCATACAGTTAAAATCTTAACTGATATAAAAAAGAATTACAATAATATCTTCCTTTTCTGTGTCTATCGTTCATGGATTCAACCTGTCGAGATCAATTTATACTGTCCAGGAATAATGGCCCTACATATTTTGACCCATTTGGGAAGCCTGCAACTGAGCCAGACAAGGGTTATCGTGGAACAGCAGACGTTTTGCATGCACTTTTGTCTTGTATGATGAATTAATCCGTAATACGCCAATTTTGCGGTCACTGTTACATTATGCCCGAAGGACGAAGAAAGTCATACATGCAAACACATGTTGAGCTAAACTCAACCCATAGATTTAGAAGAAAGCAGATTTCATTAGCTCCACATGTGACCGCAAGAGCAATCTTACAAGTGTCATCTTTCCACGCGAACTTATTGCTGCCGAAACTAGTCACGTTCCGAGTCCCCGTTCAACGTGGCTTCCATGCACATCACCTCCAAGAGAGAACCACGCACGTCGCCACCTTTGTTCTTATCGCCTCCCTTTTTATGGGCCCTGCTGTCTTTGCTTTCATCTCTCAACTGGAAAAGAGAGAGTGAAACAGTGAGAGGACATGGACTCCAAGGTTGTGGCTTTTGTTGTTGGGATGATCCTCTTGTGTTCTCTTTCTTCCGTTAATGGCGAGGAGTGGCCGAGTCCACTGGTGACCAGAGAGAGCCGGAGGACCTTGGTGTTAACGGAGTCCGGAAGGATCACGGCCGTCGATGTGTATGATGGGTACGGGGGTTCCTTTCACCTTCAGTTCATCGCCTTGGAGCCCGGCTCTCTGTTCCTCCCTGTGCTGCTTCACACTGACATGGTGTTTTACGTGCACACTGGTAATCCTAATTATATCTTTCCAACAATAATTGAAGCCAGCTAGTTGATCCCTTGAAACGAAATGAAATCTCATTTTAAGATGACTTAATATCGAATTAAATCTTTATATATATAATATTTTCTTGTTTGCTATGATTTTTGTTTGTTCTCATGGCAATAGAAGGGATCGTGAAATAGAACTTGCTGTTGCAGGTAGGGGAACAGTGACTTATGTTAACGAGGATAAAGATGAAACAGATGAGATCGACGTCGGCCATGGTGACGTTTACAGACTGGAACAGGGTACTGTCTTCTTTGTGCGAAGCCATCCTGATCCAACAAGAGAGAAGCTTAGAATTCATGCCATCTTTGACGCGGCAGGCATTGATCATCCCTTGGTATGTTCTCCAGAGAGAGAGAGAGAGAGAGAGAGAGAGAGAGAGAGAGAGAGAGAGAGAGAGAGAGAGAGAGAGAGAGAGAGAGAGAGAGAGAGAGAGAGAGAGAGAGAGAGAGAGAGAGAGAGAGAGAGAGAGAGAGAGAGAGAGAGAGAGAGAGAGAGAGAGAGAGAGAGAGAGAGAGAGAGAGAGAGAGAGAGAGAGAGAGAGAGAGAGAGAGAGAGAGAGAGAGAGAGAGAGAGAGAGAGAGAGAGAGAGAGAGAGAGAGAGAGAGAGAGAGAGAGAGAGAGAGAGAGAGAGAGAGAGAGAGAGAGAGAGAGAGAGAGAGAGAGAGAGAGAGAGAGAGAGAGAGAGAGAGAGAGAGAGAGAGAGAGAGAGAGAGAGAGAGAGAGAGAGAGAGAGAGAGAGAGAGAGAGAGAGAGAGAGAGAGAGAGAGAGAGAGAGAGAGAGAGAGAGAGAGAGAGAGAGAGAGAGAGAGAGAGAGAGAGAGAGAGAGAGAGAGAGAGAGAGAGAGAGAGAGAGAGAGAGAGAGAGAGAGAGAGAGAGAGAGAGAGAGAGAGAGAGAGAGAGAGAGAGAGAGAGAGAGAGAGAGAGAGAGAGAGAGAGAGAGAGAGAGAGAGAGAGAGAGAGAGAGAGAGAGAGAGAGAGAGAGAGAGAGAGAGAGAGAGAGAGAGAGAGAGAGAGAGAGAGAGAGAGAGAGAGAGAGAGAGAGAGAGAGAGAGAGAGAGAGAGAGAGAGAGAGAGAGAGAGAGAGAGAGAGAGAGAGAGAGAGAGAGAGAGAGAGAGAGAGAGAGAGAGAGAGAGAGAGAGAGAGAGAGAGAGAGAGAGAGAGAGAGAGAGAGAGAGAGAGAGAGAGAGAGAGAGAGAGAGAGAGAGAGAGAGAGAGAGAGAGAGAGAGAGAGAGAGAGAGAGAGAGAGAGAGAGAGAGAGAGAGAGAGAGAGAGAGAGAGAGAGAGAGAGAGAGAGAGAGAGAGAGAGAGAGAGAGAGAGAGAGAGAGAGAGAGAGAGAGAGAGAGAGAGAGAGAGAGAGAGAGAGAGAGAGAGAGAGAGAGAGAGAGAGAGAGAGAGAGAGAGAGAGAGAGAGAGAGAGAGAGAGAGAGAGAGAGAGAGAGAGAGAGAGAGAGAGAGAGAGAGAGAGAGAGAGAGAGAGAGAGAGAGAGAGAGAGAGAGAGAGAGAGAGAGAGAGAGAGAGAGAGAGAGAGAGAGAGAGAGAGAGAGAGAGAGAGAGAGAGAGAGAGAGAGAGAGAGAGAGAGAGAGAGAGAGAGAGAGAGAGAGAGAGAGAGAGAGAGAGAGAGAGAGAGAGAGAGAGAGAGAGAGAGAGAGAGAGAGAGAGAGAGAGAGAGAGAGAGAGAGAGAGAGAGAGAGAGAGAGAGAGAGAGAGAGAGAGAGAGAGAGAGAGAGAGAGAGAGAGAGAGAGAGAGAGAGAGAGAGAGAGAGAGAGAGAGAGAGAGAGAGAGAGAGAGAGAGAGAAAAAAAAAAAAAGAAAGAGAAAAAAAAGAAGAAGGGGAAAAAAAGAGGGGGGGGAAAAGGGAAGGGGGGGAGGAGGGGGGGGAAAAAAAAAGGAAAAAGAAAGAAAAAAAGGGAGGGAAAAAAGGGGGGAAGAAAAGGGGAAGGGGGGGAGGGAGAGGGGGGGGGAAGGAAAAAAAAGGGGGGAAGGGGGGAGGGGAAAAAAGGGGGGAAAAAGGGGGAGAAGGGGGGGGAGGAGGGGGAAAAAGGGGAAGAAAAAGGAAAGGGAAAAAAGGAAGGGGAAAAAAGGGGAAGAAAAGGGGGGAAGGGAAGGGGGGGAGGGAAAAAAGGGGGGAAGGGGGGGGAAGGGGAAAAAAGAAAAAAAGAAGAAGAAAAGGAAAAAAGAAGGGAGGGGGGGAGGGGGGGGGAGGAGAAAAAAAAAGGGGGAGAAGGGGGGAAAAAAAAAGAAAAAAGGAGGGAGGGGGGGAAAAAAGAAGAAAGGGGGGGGAAGAAAAAAAGAAAGGAGGGGGGGAGGAAGGGGGGGGAGGGGGGGGAAGAAAAAAAGGGGAAGAAAAAAGAAGAAAAAAGGAAAAGGAAAAAAAGGAGGGGGAGGGGGGGAAGGGGGGAGGGGGGAGAGGGGGGAGGGGGGAAAAGGGGGGGAGGAAAAGGGGGGGAAGAAAAAGAAAAGAAAAGGAAAAAAGAAGGGGAAAAAGAAAAGAAAGAAGAAAAAAAGAGGAAAAAAAGAAGGAAAAGGGGGGAGAAAAAAAAAGGAAGAGGGGGGGGAAAAGAAGGGGGGGGAAGAAGGGGGGGGGAGAAAAAAGGAAAAAGGAAAAAAAAGAGGGAAGGGGGGGGAAGAAGGGGGGGAAAAGAAGGGGGGGAAGGGGGAAAAAGAAAAGGGGAAAAGGGGGGAAGAAGGGGGGGGAAGAAGGGGGGGAAAAAGGAAGAAAGGGGGGGAGAGGGGGGAAAAAGAAAGGAGGGGGGGAAAAAGGAAGGGGGGAAAGAAAGGAAAAGGGGGGAAGAAAAAAAGAAGGGGGGGAAGGGGAAGGGGGAAAAAAGGAGGGGGGAAGGGGAAGGGGGGGAGGGGAAAAAAGGGGAAAAAAAGGAGGGGGGGGGAAGAGGAAAAAAAAAGGAGGGGGGGAAAAAGGAAGGGGGGAAGAAGGGGGGGGAAAAAGGAAGGGGGGGAGGGGAAAAAAGGGGAAGAAAGGGGGGGGGAGGAAGGGGGGGGAAGGAAGGGGGGGGGAGAGGAGGGGGGGGAGAGGAGGGGGGGGAGAAGGGGGGGGAGAGGAAGGGGGGGAGAAGGGGGGAAAAAGGAAGGGGGGGAGAAGGGGGGGGAGAGGAAGGGGGGAAGAAGGGGGGGGAAGAGGAAGGGGGGGAGGGAAAAAAGGGGGAAGGAGGGGGAGGGGGGGAAGAGGAGGGGGGGAAGGAGAGGGGGGGAAAAGGGGGGGAAGAGGAAAAAAAAGAGGAGGGGGGGAAGAGGAAAAAAGGGGGGGAAGGAGAGGGGGGGGAGGAGGAGGGGGGGAAGAGGAGGGGGGGAGGAGAGGGGGGGGAAGAGGAGGGGGGGGAGAAGGGGGGGGGAAGAAGAAAAAAAGAAGAGAAAAAAAAGGAGGGGGGGAAGAAGAAAAGGGGGAAAAAGGAAGAAAAAGAAAAGGGGGAGGAAAAAAAGAAGAAAAAAAAGAGGAGGGGGGGGGGGGGGGGGAGGAAGAGGGGGGGAAGGAAAAAAGGAAGGGGGAAAAGGGAAAGAAAAAGGGAAGGGGGGGGAAGGGAAGAAAAAAGGGGGAGGAGGGGGGGAAGAGGAAGGGGGGGAGAAGGGGGGAAAAGGAAAAAAAAGAGGAGGGGGGAAAAAGGAAGAAGGGGGGGAAGAAGAGGGGGGGGAGGAGGAGGGGGGGAAGAGGAAAAAAAAGAGGAGGGGGGAAAAAGGAAGAAGGGGGGGAAGGAGAGGGGGGGGAGGAGGAGGGGGGGAAGAGGAAGGGGGGAAGAAGGGGGGGGAAGAGGAAGGGGGGGAGGGAAAAAAGGGGGAAGGGGGGGAGGAGGGGGGGAAGAGGAGGGGGGGAAGGAGAGGGGGGGAGGGGGGGGGAAGAGGAAGGGGGGAAGAAGGGGGGGGAAGAGGAAGGGGGGGAGGGAAAAAAGGGGGAAGGGAGGGGGGAGGGGGGGAAGAGGAAAAAAAAGAGGAGGGGGGGAAGAGGAGGGGGGGGAAGAGGGAGGGGGAAAAAGGAAGAAGGGGGGGAAGAAGAGGGGGGGGAGGAGGAGGGGGGGAAGAGGAAAAAAAAGAGGAGGGGGGGAAGAGGAAGGGGGGGAGAAGGGGGGAAAAGGAAAAAAAAGAGGAGGGGGGGAAGAGGAAAAAAAAGAGGAGGGGGGGAAGAGGAAAAAAAAGAGGAGGGGGGGAAGAGGAAAAAAAAGAGGAGGGGGGGAAGAGGAAGGGGGGAAGAAGGGGGGGGAAGAGGAAGGGGGGGAGGGAAAAAAAGGAAGGAGGGGGGAGGGGGGGAAGAGGAAAAAAGGGGGGGAAGAAGAGGGGGGGGAGGAGGAGGGGGGGAAGAGAAGGGGGGGAAGAGGGAGGGGGAAAAAGGAAGAAGGGGGGGAAGGAGAGGGGGGGGAGGAGGAGGGGGGGAAGAGGAAAAAAAAGAGGAGGGGGGGAAGAGGAAAAAAAAGAGGAGGGGGGGAAGAGGAAAAAAAAGAGGAGGGGGGGAAGAGGAAGGGGGGGAGGGAAAAAAAGGAAGGAGGGGGGAGGGGGGGAAGAGGAAAAAAAAGAGGAGGGGGGGAAGAGGAAAAAAAAGAGGAGGGGGGGAAGAGGAGGGGGGGAAGGAGAGGGGGGGAGGGGGGGGGAAGAGGAAGGGGGGAAGAAGGGGGGGGAAGAGGAAGGGGGGGAGGGAAAAAAGGGGGAAGGGGGGGAGGAGGGGGGGAAGAGGAAAAAAAAGAGGAGGGGGGGAAGAGGAGGGGGGGAAGGAGGGGGGGAGGGGAAGGGGGGAAGGGGAAGGGGGGGAAGGGGGGAGGGGGAAGGGGAAGGGGGGAGGGAAAAAAGGGGAAAAAAAGGAGGGGGGGGGAAGGGGAAGGGGGGGAAGGGGGGAGGGGGAAGGGGAAGGGGGGAGGGAAAAAAAAGGAAGGGGGGGGGAGGGGGGGAAAAAGGAAGGGGGGAGGGGAAGGGGGGGGAAGAAGGGGGGGGGGGGAAGGGGAAAAAAAAGAGGGGGGGGGAAGAGAAAAAAAAAGAGGAGGGGGGGGAGAGGAGGGGGGGGAGGAGGGGGGGAGGGGAAGGGGGGAAGGGGAAGGGGGGGGGAAGGGGGGGAAGGGGAAGGGGGGGGGAAGGGGGGGAAGGGGAAGGGGGGAGGGGAAGGGGGGGGAAAAAAGGGGGAGGGGGGAAGGGGAAGGGGGGGAAGGGGGGAGGGGGAAGGGGAAGGGGGGAGGGAAAAAAAAGGAAGGGGGGAGGGGGGGAGGAAAGGGGGGGGAGGAGGGGGGGAGGGGAAGGGGGGGAAAAAAAGAAAGGGGGGGAGGGGAAGAAAAAAGAAAAAGAAGGGGGGGGGGGGGCGGGGGGGGGGGGGAGGGGGGAGGGGGGGG